>CM068382.1:60508713-61108713 GCA_034770075.1 Aralia elata
GAGTGTGTTTTATACACACAATTTGGGTACTTTTGGCCTTGATAATTTTGCAAGTATTTAGGTAATTTTTATGTGGGTTTTTATGTATTTTTATCTTATTTTTACGCATAAATTAGTTTTTGAGTTACTTTTACATGTTTTTATGTTGCTTTGATGCAATTTTTTGATTTACGTTTGTAGGGAATTGAAAATTAAAGATGACGTCCGGTTATCATTCGTCGTTTGGATTGACTCATTGTTTTTCCGTTGCCTGGACGTCGGTTGCCGGAAAGGGGTAATATGATGGGAATTGTGGCGTGAATTGGCCGGCGGCTCGCGTGCTTTAAATTTGGGACCAATATTACTGGCAGTTGGGCCGGTGCACGGCGGCGTTGGGATTGCTTGTGGCCACGCGCGTTACTTTTTTTTTTTTGTTTTTTTTCTATTTTTTTTTTTTTTGTTTTTCTTTTTTTTTTTTTTTTGTCTTTTGCGTGTTGCATCGGCCCAAGAACTGTGGGCCATGCCCCATACTTGGATGTCCGTGCCATCGAATAATAACACCGGTTCGAGAAATTATTGGTTTAGGACGGATGCTCGGGACTTAATTTGATGACATTTTGGATAGTTGGGCTTGTGCACGGCGTTCGGAGTAGGCTGGGACGTGGCAACGGCGTGCGGGCCGTCGACCAAGCCGCAGGCCGCACGCCCGGGTTTGTTTTTTGTGTGACGTTGTGGTGGTTTATTTGTACATCTTATTTATGCGCGATTCTCCTTCTGGGGCGCTTGGGCCCTGGGCGCTCGGGACCACATTTCGGTTGGGGCCCCTCCGGCGTTTTGTGCGCGCTGCCGGCTCGATGGCGCTCTGGGCGGGCTCCTGGCCTCGGCTACATGGCCTCGTGTCCGGCGGCATTTTGGTGTCTCTGGCTCGACAGCATTCACTAGGCGCTATGGGCCGCGGTGGTCGCCTTTGCGCACGCGATGCTGGGCTTGGTGTGTGGTGTCGTGGTGCGGAGACGTGCTTACGTGGGCGGCCACTCGGCAGCCTCGGCCAGCCCTCTGGACAGCGGCAGCGCATTGGCGGGCGTGTTTTTTTGAGCGGGCATTTCAAGGCGCCAGTGTACTGTGCTGGTCGCCTTTGCGCACGCCTGGGCCGACGCTCTCGGAGCGGGGGGCGGTGTTCTGGGCGGATCTCGCTCGGCGCCCATGGCTCCAATAGGGCAGCGCCATGGGCGCTTTGGCGATTGACAGGCGCATTGGGCCGGCTGGGCGCTCACGCCTGGGCGTGCGGGCGCACGCCGCCGTTGCTGAGTGCAATCTGGACACACCTTCAGTGCGATCTGAGCTCCATTTTGTCCGATTTTTGCTAGGGTTTCTTGATGAAGACTATATATACTCTCTCTATAAGCTACATATCTGATATCTAGGGAGAGGGAGGCTACAAAATACATCAACCAACAGAGCTCAAGGCTGGAAATCAAGCTGATTCAAGCCAAAAGCCAAGGAACTCAGTCAAGAAGAATTGCAAATGCCAAGGAGGAGAGCTAGAAATCTACAGCATCCAAAGGAACACCAGCTGAATAGCGTTCAAAAGTGGTTTCATTTCTAGTTTTTCCATCTCCTTTGTAATTCGAATTTGACAATGTATCAATTGAAAATGATGTTTATTGTAGCTATCATGAACTAACCTTCTATTCTAAGATTGCAATGGAACCCTAGACACTTAATTTGAATTGAATTCTCTCTCTATTGATTTTAGTTATGCATTTGTGAATTGATTGTCATAACCTTTGCTTCTAGATTAATTGCTTGGCCCGTAATTAACCGTGGGAACCTATATGAACTTGACGAACGGATTATAGGTTGAGACCTAGTTATGATAACATGCGAGAGTATAGATTGTTGTGGGTTATTAATCGGATTTATTAAGTGACGTGTGTCTTATTAATTATCTGCAATAATAGGTATCTTGATAGTAATTGGGATAGATATATACCTAATTACCGCATGCAACCTATTGAGAATCTAGTCTTAATGACTTCCGAGGTGAAAGTTGGTAATGGAAGGGAGGATTAATTAGATTTGGTGACACGTGTCTATAAATCATTCCTGAAATTAGTCTCTTGATAGTGTATAGGATAGACATATACCTATGCACCGCTTAGGAAGATTCGTGATTGACCATCGACAGAGGCTCTTATGTAGTTTTGATTTCTCGGTTGTCAATTCGTATGCTATAATTGATTGAAAAAAGAGAGTTAGGAGATTCAAATGACGTGTTGGGGGAAATTGTAATCTTAGACCCTTCTATCTTGATATTTTACCACATTTTACTCATTATTTGACTTGTGAACTCAACCAATCAACAAATTATCAAATCTTCATTGTTTAAATTAGATCAATTTGATAGACGATTGGTACTTGGTTATTATTTGTCACAATTCCCTGTGGGTTCGACTCATATCTTATCATATATTACTTGTTGACCGTGTATACTTGCACGTGTGTGTTTATCGATAGCTAAATCGACCAACAAGTTTTTGGCGCCGTTGCCGGGGAATTGTTTCTAATAATTTTTCCAATAATAATTTCAATCGAATTGATCTTGATTTAAACTTGTATATAAATTTATTTTTAACATTTCTTTTTTCTATTTAATGCTTTCTTCGTTACGAGGTACACCATGGCCAACTATAATTATCAATGGCCTCACACGGGAATGACCCAATCAGGAGCGACATGGATGGATGGATTTGATGAGGTGGTGGCTCATTTTAGAGGAACTGGTCAAGGGAATGTTAACGCTCTAGTGGCCCCAACGTAACTCAAAGTGTTGCGGTGAATTGTGATTATTGTGATGGAAAACCATCTGAGTCATCTATGCACCATTAAATTTCGGAGTCGGCAATGGTATGGTGATAACTTTGGCGATTACCCCAACAGTTATGACTGTTCCGATGCTTATCACCAAGATTGGGGGTATCACCCAGATTCTACATGGAGCTACAATTATGAAGATCATTATCTATGCTCCGAATCCAGCATATGCACCAGAATTCTCATGTCCACCTTCATTGCCACAAGAAGAAGAAAATTTAAATTGTGAAGGAACTTGGGTGCCAAACCAGAACATCGATTGAGGAGATTGTGAAAAGTCAGCAAATGTCGCTTCGAAATCTCGAGAACCAATTGGGACAGCTTATTATCGCCTTCAACAATAGATATCAAGGCGAATGGCCCAATGGACATAGTTCCCAAAACGGATGGATTTTCGCGTGCCAAAGCTGCAAATCAGACGTGCGAATTGATGATGATTCTGATTTGGAAGAGACATGTGGGAAACAAGAAAAGGAGGTTGAGGATCCAGCCTTGAGCCCCAATGATGATGATGAGCCAATTTTGATTGTATCCCATATACCTTCTCCTCCAAAGCTCAAGGATCTTGGTGGTTTTGCAGTAGTCCCCCGTGCCCTTTGAGTAGTCATGTCATAGGCAAAGCTCTATGTGACATAGGAGCTAGTGTACAGTTTGAGCCATGGCGTGATGAAGTTGAGGTTCATGAAAAGATAGATGAGGATCCAATTGTGTTTGAGAAACTCAATTTCACTATGTCATTCATAGACACAATTGAGCAAGCTCCTAGCTATGTTCAGTTCATTTAGGAGGATTTATATAAGAACAATAAGCTAGGTGAGCTTGAGACATTGGACCTCACCAAAGTAATGCCCTCAGATGTTTCACCCTTACTGAAAGATGAAGCGAATGAAGAAAGTTTCTTTTTGCTGATAGAAGAAACTGAGTTTGGGAGTCGCCTAGTATGCATGCATGCCATGCAAATTAAGGAAATGACAGCACGGAGGCATGCTAAGGTCATTTTTTGCAATCGAGCCAGACTAAAAGGAAACAGGAAGCTAGTCAGGCTGAGGACTTTAACTCAAGCGCTATTTGGGAGGCAACTCAAATTTTCATTTTATTTTTAGAGCTATTTTGTTTTTTTGTTTTTTATTTTATTTTTTTTTATTTTTTTTTAATTTATTTATATAAAAAAAAAGTTTGGTGTAGTTTATTTTCGATTTTAAGATTAAGTGTGATTAATGTGTGTAATATTGCTTGTTGCAGATATCCAACATTGAAAATCATAACAGCAGCATAACACCAGCCAGCTGATGCTTGTCCTTAATAGCAGCCCCATATGCAAATTTTTGGCATTCCACTCTGTTGTCTCTCTCCTCCAAAGCCAAGAGCCAACATTTTGCACATCATAGCAAAGTTAAAATCCACCACCCATTGTCCAAATTAGCATACAAGGCTTGCAATTCATCATCAAATTCACCATCTTAGCCTTCAATTCACCAAGGGTTTCATGGATTTGGCTTGTTTTGCAAGGTTTTGCTCTTCCTCCCTAAAAGCGAAGGTAGTTGCATTTGAACTCGAATTTTTCTTGCTTGGTGTTATGCTTGGGTTGAGTTTTATTGCAGGAACACTTCAATTCTCCTATTGCAAGACTTTGTGGAGGGCTAACCCTGCTTCCCAATGCATTGACATCTGAGATTTTGGGTGGTGCACGCCACGTGTTTGGTATTTGGCCTGAGAGAGTTTCTTAGCTAATGTGGGCTGTTCTTCATGAGGCATTGATCTGGTATGGCTTCCAAGCAACATATGGAGTGAAGCTTCATCGTCCAAGCTAACCAAAGCCCATGACAAAAGTTTTGTTAGTCCGGAAGCGTCCAAGCGACACCACACTATAATGATGTTGCTTGATTACCCTCAGTGAAGTTCTCTATTTTAATTCTGTCTATTATAAACATTGAGGACAATGTCACATTTAAGTTTGGGGGTAGTACTTCGTATTTGCATATTTGTGTGTTTAATTTAGTTTTTGTGTGATTTAAGTATGTTTTTCTTTTTATTCAAAAAAAAAAAAATTTTTTTTTTTTTTTTAGGATGTGTCCCTTGAGCATTGTTTTAATTTGATTTGAACTATAATCCATGGTCTATGATAATGGCTTGTTCGAAGAGAATCTAACTCATGAGACGTAGACAATTGTTGCTTAGTCTTTGTGCTTAACGTTTATTGGTTATTATTTTGCTTATGCGTCCTTTCACTTTCATGCACTTACCCATGAGTATTAAGCTAGTTGTATGCTTAGAAAAGGCTTTTATAACCGAATGCTTGTGAGAAGTATCTATAAACTCTAGAACTCGTTTAAACATCACTCGAAGCAAGAAGTCTAAATTTGTTATGTTTGAATTGATGGTCATGTGGTGAGTTGAGATGGAGCGTAAAACGCACTCACTCATGGACACATGCGTAGGAGAGATAGAGCGTAAAACGCACTCTCTTATAATTGTGATTAAAAAAAAAATTGTTTATTGCAAATTTTGCATGGGGTTGAGGTTGAGCGTAAAACGCACTTGTAGACACCCAAATTTTGCACTTCGTATACTAACCTTGACAGGAGGGCAAATTCGTCAAAAGGATCGGCATGCGAGAGCAAAAGATGGAAAAAAGTACGGACACTCGACGCCACCCTGATAGTTTGCAGCCGAAATCGACATGATAGCAGGGCTATCCGAATTTGGCATTCCCGGAAGATGTGGCGCACTTCTCAATGATTCCCGGACTGTAAAATACGAGCCTGTCAGCAAAAACTGACGTTGCGGCACGAAAATCGAGGCGTGGCCACGAAATTCGAGAAAGTCAAGCCCGCCAGCCGCGGAGAGCTCTGCGGCCAACTGCGTGCGCCAGCACGGAAACCCGCAACTCAGCACGACCATCTGAGTGCGATGGGAGGCGCGCCAGCTGGCCAGCCGCAGATCCATCTGCGGCCAGCCGCAGATAGATCTGCGGCTGGCTTTGGCCAGCCTATTTTAAGCACAGCTTCGGACAGCATACAGGAGGTTCAGCAGAATTGGAAAAGAAGGAGGATACAGCAGCAACAAAGCATGAAAATTGAGAGGAAAATAGCTAGATTTTGCAACAAAAATAGGAGAAAAAGTTGAGAAAAAAGAGAGGAATAATATTTTTGTGATTTGATTGTATCACACATATTTCTTCTTCTATTCAATACACAAGTTTACATCCATTTTGATCTCATTTGCAAGGTGAAAATCTCCTCAATTTTGCAATTTCTAATCACATCTTTTGGTCAAATCAAAATGAAGTTTTTTTTCATATGATTATGGAACGATTAAATTAGGGAGTATTAGTGAGGGTTCCATTTGGAACAAAATTCATTCCTAATAACCCGATGATATTTATTTATTGATTTCTTGTTTTGTTTTTTTGGTGTTATATTGATATAGGTTCTTTTAGATCTTTATTTTGGGATGCTTTGATATTGGTTAGATTATTCGTATTGGTTATTTCTTCTTGTAATATCCGATTGTGGGTGTGTGGATATTTGGTTGTGAGCCTAGGAAAGCGACCCCGGGGTCCAAATCCGATGATGGACATATCTTGATGTAAGAAGTAGAAATGATGTTAGTTTTCATTGTAAATATGTAATCGTCGGGCCTTTAAAACGACGCTAAGGCGAGAATCGGGTTTAAGGCCCATAAATAGTGAAGTATGTGATTGTAGGCGTGTGGGTTATTTTGATGGCCTTACATGCCCATGAATAACCCTCATGCATATTAAATGTTTTATTTGATTGACAATATTGAAAAAATTTGATTTCAAAGCCAAACAAATGAAGATTTTTTATAAAATCAATCAAAGCTAGTAGGATATTAGAATCACGAAGTTAAAATTTGAGAAGTGCTAATGAATGTCGATTCCTATCTAACGAAAAAGCTAAAGAAAATCGTTTTCAAACATCACACAAAAATGATTTTACAAATAAGTAACGTTTTATTAAACCATTGTGCATAGGGTTAAAGAGATCCTAGAAATTGCCCATCATTTTATGAAAGCAACGTATAGATCTCGATTCCTATTTTGACGAAGGTTTAAAACTCTTGTTTTGCCAAAACGACACCTAAAGAAAAATCCCATAGCTTTATACAATTAAAATCAAATCCTTCTCAAAAGAATAAAGCTTTCTCGTGTTATACCGAAAAGACATTCCGAAGCGTTTCTCAAATTAAGGCAACGATTTTCCCTAAAATCCAAATGACTCTTTCATACAAACTCACCACAACATTCACATAGGCACACACACACACACACGCACGGGCACCTATACAGACATACAGTCATGAAATAAAGGATTGAAAAGCATCAATATTGCGGTAACCGTATTTCACGGAAGTCGATGGGTGCCTAACACCTTCCCCTCTCTTAAAAAAGCCCCCTAACTCTATGAATCTCGATACGCAGGACTAATTAATTCGGAGTCACACATGAGCCAGCGATTTACAAAAGAATGAAAATTCGGATGAGTTGGTACATCCATTTCAAATATACCAACTGGCGACTCTGGTTAATTGGCTCATCATAAAAAAAATGATCTTTCAAAAACCCCGTCGACATTAATGCCGACCTTTTCATCTAATCAAAAGGCTAAAAAATTGGGAAGAGGACAAATACGGCATTAAGCGGGAAAAAACCCGGCGTCGACAGCTGGCGACTCCGCTGGGGACATTAGAGGGCTTAAGCCGCATTAAAATCTTGATACTCTCCTATCCTTTAAAATTTATGAAATGTATGTGCGTGCAACATTTTTGCCTGTTTTACTTATTGTTGTGTGAATGTGTGCTTTCTGTCCAATGAATGAATGATTGAATGGATGTTGATTTACCTTAAAGTAATCATTTGCATACGGTGAGGACGATGAATGTGAATGTATGTTGAGATTGTACCTCCTCCTGAGGCGAACCCGTCGGTCGCTTATTACTGGACTCGAAGGGGCTGCTCCCCGGAGATGGCTCAGGAAACGCAACACACTCAAATCCGCTCCAATCGAAAGGGCTCAAACGAGTAGATTGCGAAGATTTTGGGAACCTTCATGCCGAAAAGCCCGTGAGAGTAACCCTAGGATAGGTCAGCCCCAAGATTAAACCCCAACGCAGGAAAAGTCTCATCATGCCCTTTTACGTTTATACGTATAAATGTCATAATCCCATTGCAAACATATTCATATATGCTTCCCCTTTATGTCAAAAGAAAATACTAACCCTCTGTGTTTTTGGCAGGGAACGGCAACGGGAAGCATAATAAAATCGTATCCAGCATGCATTATTTCAATAAAGGACCGCTAACGTGTTGTTTTGCAGAAAAAGATTAAAAAACCCAAAAACACCAAAAATTTATAGCTTTAGCATGCATCCGCCATCCTTTCATTGCCCAAAGACTAAACTTCGAACCGTCTTGCCTGCAGGATTGCTCCTCAAACCCGTTCGCAGTCTAAGAAAGCCCAGGTCTCTACCTTTGAAATGGCTGATCTTCCCAATCATAGTTCCATATCTCGGGAAGAGTTTGATGATTTTAAAAAGCAGATTGATGGAAATGGCCACAATGCTAAAGGAACAGTTCTTGATCAGACAGGATCCGTCAAACCAAGGATCGCATAATATTCCACCCACCAGGGGATGACCAGAATCCTCCTAAAAATGGTGTGTTGCAAACCTGCTTAAAGATGACCAACCCCGACTCAAGGACGAGCCAGTCATCCCAAAGGCCGTTCCCATATCTAACAGGAACCGTGACTTGCTATCCCAGAGGAAGGGGACACGGACGAACCTTCGGGGAAAAAATGAAACACATGGAGGAGACCATCCAATCTCTAAGAGGCATAGGCTCCCTGGGTAGGGTTAATTAACTCAGATCTGTGTGTCTTCCCCGGAACCAGATATCCAGAGAAGTTCAAGGTCCCCGAGTTCGAAAAATACAATGGAAAGGGGAGACCCCTACACCGCACTTGAAAATATACATTGGAGAACTCGGGTCTTATGCCGAGGACGAGGGGGCTGAGGATGCAGCTATTCCAGAAAAGCTTAACAGGGGAGGCAAGGATCTGGTATGCCCGCCTTGACAATGCCCGAATCCACAACTGGGAGGAGTTGGCCCATACCTTCTTAACCTCAATACAGCTTTCAGGCCCAGATGGCCCCTGATAGATATCAAATGACAAAAAATCAAGAAGCAACCAAAAGAATCTTTCAGGGGACTATGCACAACGATGGAGGGGTTATGGCTGCACAGGTGAATCCCCCAATGAACGAGGCGGAAATGGTAATGACCTTTGTGGACATTCAGGAGGCGCCCTATTATGAGCGGGTGATATCGGGGATTGGGAGACCTTTTGCCGAGATGATAAAACACGGAGAAATGGTGGACATGGGGTTAAAATCTGGTAAGATCCGGGACCTCACAGCTCTAGAAGTGGTTGCGGAGCAAATCCAGTGTGGAAACTATGGCAGCACTTCCCGTTAGAATTCAACAGAAAAAGGAGGAAGATGTTTCCCTCATCCTGCAGGGATCATCTAGAAAGGCAGAGAACAATCCTCCAGTGCAAATACAGAGAATTGTGCCACCCCGACAACATAATCTCAATTATCAAAGGTCGGGGCGAACGAAGAAGATTTGAGACAGCAAGAGATTCGGGTATTCACACCCGCTTGGGGAGCCTCTTGAACAGATTTTGGCGGGGCGGGTATTGATAGCACAGAGAAGGATAGGCGCGATTTTGGCACCCCATTTGATTCCGAAAGGAGGAGAATTTGATCCGAGTAAGAAGTGGTGTGTACCATTCGGGTTCTCCTGGTCATGATACTCAGGAATGCTGGGCTCTGAAGCACAAAATTCAAGAATATGATCGATTAGCGGGGAAGATCGTGGTAGAGCAGCCAGAGGTTATGAAGAAGGGACCATGAGTAGATGCCAGTTGTTGTCCCTTATTTTAAAATTTTGCATGATTATGTTATTTTGTCATGTTGTCTTAAAGATGATCATTGCAGGAAAAATGCCTTATATATATGACAAACATTTTGTTTCATGCCAGGTGTGTACCAATTTGAGTGTCTCTTGCCTAACAAACGATTTTTCAAATTCGAAAGTTGACTACTTACGATTTTGATATTGGGCTGGTGTGGATTTCGATTTAATGGGCATTGAGCAAGATGAGACAGATAATGACGGCACGCCTGACGAGATCAAAGGATGGGTCGAAGACAAACCCCAAACCCAACTCAAACCAAACCCATCACCATAAAAAATTGGAAACCCCTGACAAACCCAGAGAGCTCAAAAAAGGAACAGATCTGACCCCTAGCCATAAAACAGAGCTGTTAAGCCAGTATGGAGATATCATTTGCCGATATGGGCAACCTGAGGCCTTAGTCTCCGACAATGCCAAAAATTTGAGCAGTCTAGTACCCTTATGAAGGAATTATATGACCAGTATCAAGATCAAACACCTCAAATTTTGTCATTTGCCGTCCTAAGATGAATGGGGCAGTGGAGGCTGCGAATAAGAATATCAAGAAGATCATGGCTGAGAATGTCTGCTAAACATCGGGGATGGCCGGATCTGCTACCTTTCACCCTGCTGGCGTACCGAAAATCGGTGTGTGTATTTCTACAGGGGCAACCCCTTACACTCTGGTATACGGAATAGAGGTAGTTCTGCCATTTGAAGGTTGAGATGCTCAGATAAACGAGGAGGGTTGAATGCAAGGTCGATACGACCAATTGGCCCCTAATTGATGAGAAAAGGGTGGCTGCTATTTCACAGCGGCCAGTTGTATCAGCAAAGAATCTCTCGATCTTACGACAAAAGATAAGACCTCAGAAGTTCAAAGAAAATGACCTAGTGCTAAAGAAAGGCATGCCTTCTCTTAAAAAAAAAAAAAAAAAAAAAAAAAAAAAAAAAAAAAAAAAAAAAAAGAAATAAAAAAAGCGAAGCCAAAGGGAAGCTTGCCCCGAACTGAGAGGGGCCTTTCGTGATTAAGAAGGTGATTATCCGGAGGAGCCCTCAATATTGCAACGAGAGGGATGGGAAGAGGTGTTTCCATAACCCCTCAATTCCGACTCGGTGAAGCGGTTCCATTAAAAAAAAAAAAAAAAAAAAAAAAAAAAAAAAAAAAAAAAAAACCAATTCCCAACAGCCAGAAAAGCCTTTGAAAGAACCCATCATCATCATCATTTTCCTCGTCGTTCTGTGAAAGAACGAACTACGTAGGACCTGATCTACCGACTTGTGGGGGTACGTAGGCAGCCATCGTGGCACGGTCCCATTCCTTACAAAATAATACTTTGTTCTGTCAAAAACCAATTCCCAACAACCAGAAAAGCCTTCCTATACCCTCAAAACCTTCCCGAAGTCAGCCACCTGATCAGCTTCATCTCAAGTGACATAAACCCGGACCCAACCAAACACTTAGTCAAAAAAATCTAAGACTCAGTCCGATGAACAATCAAACAGGGTGTTTGTGCGGTAGGTATCTGTCAAATCTCCATCAAGACTTGAGAAGAAAAAGAGGGCAAGATATCAAAATCGTGGTTGACTGGATAAAATGAGGATCCGTTGAAAGGCAACGATACGAAAAAAAGGGGAAAATGACTGAATATAAATGCATGTCTATATATATAAGTCATTTCGTCACAAGATTTCCTTTTCGATAACAGATGAAACTGACATAATCTATGCTAGGAGATAAAATGATCTACAGATCTGAAACTAACTTAAGCAGGATGGATAAAGTGGTGGATAGGTCTGAAGCATCGGCGTCGTCCCTGCAATCTACTGCCCCCATCATGTCGATACGATCCAAATAAAGAAATGGCTCGGCTAACGGTAGTAATCAAGGCCAGTCGGATCCGGCCATCCTCAGCGACCCGACTAGGGGCAAAATCAGCTGAGATGGAATCATATCTGGAAGGACATATCCGTAGACTCGGGGGGGGGGGGGGGGGGAATAAATACCTCTGGGGCGCGGTGTCATCAGTTGAAAATTACTCAAGAGTCATCAAATACTCCAAACTGACTCAAACCAACCATGGCAAAGTCTCGGTGCAAACCATTGCACATAAGCAGATGTCCGAATGGGGCAAATCTCACTTCGCCCGACTATGAACTGAACAAAGCAGCGGAAAAAAAAAAAAAAAAAAAAGCCTGCCAAATGACCCTGGGAGGAAGGGCTGATATCCAAGCAAACCACGACAAGTTGTGTGAGCAACCTGGGAAGGCATCCAAGCAAACCACGACAAGATGGTGAGCACCCTGGGAAGGGCTGATATCCAAGCAAACCACGACAAGTTGGTGAGCAACCTGGGATGGAATCCAAGCAAACCACGACAAGATGGTGAGCACCCTGGGAAGGGCTGATATCCAAGCAAACCACGACAAGTTGGTGAGCAACCTGGGAAGGCATCCAAGCAAACCACGACAAGATGGTGAGCACCCTGGGAAGGGCTCATATCCAAGCAAACCACGAAAAGTTGGTGAGCAAACCCTGGGAAAGACACATCCAAGCAAACCGCGACAAGTTGGTGAGCCACCTGGGAAGGCATCCAAGCAAACCACGACAAGATGGTGAGCAACCCCTGGGAAGGGCTGATATCCAAGCAAACCACGACAAGTTGGTGAGCAACCTGGGATGGCATCAAAGCACACCACGAGTGAGAGGTGAGCTCCCAGGGAAGGCATCCAAGCAAACCACGACAGAGTGGTGAGCACCCTGGGGAAGGCATCCAAGCAAACCCACGACAGAGTGGTGAGCAACCTGAGAAGGCATCCAAGCAAACCACGACAAGATGGTGAGCCACCCTTGGAAGGGCTGAGATCCAAACAAACCACCACAAGGTGGTGAGCAACCTGGGAAGGCATCCAAGCGAACCACTACAAGTGATGACATCTGTAGAACTAGTATCAAAAGACTGTACAGGAGTCATTTTTTCTCAATTTACATGTTGGGTCACATGCATGAATAGATGATAATTCTGTCTGTGATCCATGAAATGAAAAAAAAAATCGAGCAGGTTAGGTGTCAAGGTCCTAGCCTTTCAGAGTCAAAAGCGATGGCGGCCAGAAAGAACGATGGTACAAGGACGAACTCCAAAGGATGCCTCTCAAACTAGTCAGGAGGATAACGTCCTTTTTTGATGACAATGCGATGGGATAAGGTGATCGCGAGACGAGCGACCGGAGACGAAACCCGGCATTCGCAGGGACAATCGACCGGAGATGAGACCGGCGATTACAAGACGAGCGACCGGAGACGAGACCACGGCACTCGCAAGATAACCAACCGGCGACGATAACCGGGGGGTTATGAGATGGGTGACCGGCGATGATACCCGGGCCCCCGACAAGACGATCGACCGACGACGGATAACCGGCGATTACGAGATGGGTGACCGGCGACGAAACCCGGCCCCCGACGAGACGATCATCCGCATCGACACCCTGTTGGGAGTATTTTGCATTCCATTGCATCTTACGTTGCATCATAAATCACAGGTGTTGCATTGTCATCCTTTGAGCATTCCCATTCAAAGCGCATCGAGTGTCTATTCTTTATCCTGTTCATTTCATTTATCATTTCATAAACATGATAAAGAGGGGCAGCTGTAGACACCCAAATTTGGCACTTCGTATTCTAACCGTGACAGTAGGTCATATTCGTCAATTGGATCGGATTGCGAGAGAAAAAGATGGAAAAAAGTAGGGTCACTCGACGCCACCCTGTTACTTTGCAGCCGAAATCGACATGATGATAGCAGGGCTATCCGAATTTGGCATTCCCGGAAGATGTGGCGCACTTCTCAATGATTCCCGGACTGTAAAATACGAGCCTGTCAGCAAAAACTGACGTTTTTGCGGCACGAAAATCGAGGCGTTGGCACGAAATTCGAGAAAGTCAAGCCCGCCAGCCGGCGGATAGATCTGGCGGCCCAAGTGAGTGCGCCAGCACGGAAACCAGCAAATCAGCACTACCAGCTGAGTGCGATGGGAGGTCGCGCCAGCTGGCCAGCCTATTTAAAGCACAGCTTCGGACAGCATAACAGGAGGTTCAGCAGAATTGGAAAAGAAGGAGGATACAGCAGCAACAAAGCACGAAAATTGAGAGGAAAATAGCTAGATTTGCAACAAAAATAGGAGGAAAAAGCGAGAAAAAAGGAGAGGAATAATATTTTTGTGATTTGATTGTATCACACATATTTCTTCTTCTATTCAATACACAAGTTTACATCCATTTTGAATCTCATTTGCAAGGTGAAAAATCTCCTCAATTTTGCAATTTCTATCACATCTTTTGGTCAAATCAAATGAAGTTTTTTTTCATTATGGATTATTGGAACGATAAATTAGGGAGTATTAGTGAGGGTTCCATTTGGAACAAAATTCTTCCTAATAACCCGATGATATTTATTTATTGATTTCTTGTTTTGTTTTTTTGGTGTTATATTGATATAGGTTCTTTTAGATCTTTATTTTGGGATGCTTTTATATTGGTAGATTATTCGTATTGGTTATTTCTTGTAATTATCCGATTGTGGGTGTGTGTGGATATTTTTTGGTTGTGAGCCTAGGAAAGCGACCCCGGGGTCCAAATCCGATGATGGACATATCTTGATGTAAGAAGTAGAAATGATGTAGTTTTCATTGTAAAATATGTAATCGTCGGGCCTTAAAACGACGCTAAGGCGAGAATCGGGGTTTAAGGCCCCATATAAATAGTGAAGTATGTGATTTGTAGGCGTGTGGGTTATTTTGATGGCTTACATGCCCATGAATAACCCTCATGCATTATTAATGTTTTATTTGATTGACAATATTGAAAAATTTGATTTCAAAGCCAAACAAATGAAGATTTTTTATAAAATCAATCAAAGTAGGATATTAGAATCACGAAGTTAAAATTTGAGAAGTGCTAATGAATGTCGATTCCTATCTAACGAAAAAGCTAAAGAAAATCGTTTTCAAACATCACACAAAAATGATTTTACAAAATAAGTAACGTTTTATTAAATCTTTGTGCATAGGGTTAAAGAGATCCTAGAAATTGCCCATCATTTTATGAAAGCAACGTATAGATCTCGATTCCTATTTTGACGAAGGTTTAAAACTCTTGTTTTGCCAAAACGACACCTAAAGAAAAATCCCATAGCTTTATACAATTAAAATCAAATCCTTCTCAAAAGAATAAAGTTTTCTCGTGTATACCGAAAAGACATTCCGAAGCGTTCTCAAATTAAGGCACCATTTTCCCTAATAATCCAAATGATTCTTTTATGCAAACTCATCATAACATTTACATAGGCACACACACACACACGCACGGGCACCTATACACACATACATTCATGAATTAAAGGATAGGAAAGCATCAAGATTGCGGTAACCGTATTTCACGGAAGTCGAGGGGTGCCTAACACCTTCCCCTCACTTAAACAAGCCCCCGAACTCTATGAATCTCGATTCGCAGACTAATTAATTCGGAGTCACACATGAGCCAGCGATTTACAAAAGAATGAAAATTCGGATGAGTTGGTACATCCATTTCAAATATACCAACTGGCGACTCTGGTTAATTGGCTCATCATAAAAAAATGATCTTTCAAAAACCCCGTCGACATTAATGCCGACCTTTTCATCTAATCAAAAGGCTAAAAAATTGGAAGAGGACAAATACGGCATTAAGCGGAAAAACCCGGCGTCGACAGCACTCGCCCATATAAGCGTGCTTAAGGATTGAGATGGAGCATAAAATGCACTCACCTAGAGCCCTTGGTTCTCAAAATTTTTGGAATTGTGATTTGTACACCTTTGTATTGAGTGATGTGTTAAGCATGTTGTTTTGGGGTTTATTTTGATTATTTCATAAGGTAATGTGGTTGCATAGCTTCATTCGAGCTTGATTGGTTTAGTGCTATTGGGTACTCACACACACACACATACGGAAGAGGCCTTAAGCAAAGTATTACTAGCTAACTGAAATTTTAGACTTGCAATGTTTTGTTTGTTCTCTTGAGTTCTATGTGTTGATGCCTTTGAGACCATTGTCGGCTTATTAATTCATTGCTCAATTTAGGTTATATTAGAAGTTTTTGAATTGTTTGGTTTTGTTTTGTTTTGCTTGAGGACAAGCAAATATTTAAGTTTGGGGGTATTTGATGAGTGTGTTTTATACACACAATTTGGGTACTTTTGGCCTTGATAATTTGCAAGTATTTAGGTATTTTATGTGGTTTTTATGTATTTTTATCTTATTTTTACATAAATTAGTTTTTAGTTACTTTTACATGTTTTATGTTGCTTTGATGCATTTTTATTACGTTTGTAGGAATTGAAATAAAGACCGTCCGGATCATCGTTTGGATTGACTCATTGTCCGTGCCTGGACGTCGGTGCCCGAAGGGTAATATGATGGATTGTGGTGATTGGCGGCGCCCGGTGCTTAATTTGACAATATCTGGCAGTTGGGCGTGCACGGCGTTGGATTGCGTGCACGGCGTTCGGCGTCGGCCAAGCCACGTGGGCATGCCCGTACTTGGATGTCCGTGCCCGAATAATAACACGGTGAGAAATTATGTTTGGCGATGCTCGGGACTTAATTTGATGACATTTGGAAGTTGGGCGTGCACGGCGTCGGAGTGCGTGCACGGCGTGCGGCGTCGACCAAGCCGCGGGCACGGCGTGCGTTGGGTGCTGGGCAGCCTCGGCGTTGGGCACACGCGCGCGCGGGCGGCATGGGCGGCATGGCTCGGCAGCATCCAGGCGCATGGGCGCGGGCGCATGCCTGGGCGTGCGGGCGCACGGGCGGCCTCGACAGCCAGCCTCGGCAGCCTCGGCAGCGCAGGCGGGCGTGTGAGCGGCATGCAGGCGCCAGCGTGCGGGCGCACGCCTGGGGCGCGCGGGCGCGCGCCGCCGTGCTGAGTGCGATCTGACACACCTTCAGTGCGATCTGAGCTCCATTTTGTCCGATTTTTGCTAGGGTTTCTTGAAGAAGACTATATATACTCTCTTATAAGCTACATATCAGATACCTAGGGAGAGGGAGGCTACAAAATACATCAACCAACAGAGCTCAAGGCTGGAAATCAAGCTGATTCAAGCCAAAAGCCAAGGAACTCAGTCAAGAAGAATTGCAAAGCCAAGGAGGAGAGCTAGAAATCTACAGCAACCAAAGGAACACCAGCTGAATAGCGTCAAAAGTGGTTTCATTTCTAGTTTTCCATCTCCTTTGTAATTCGAATTTGACAATGTATCAATTGAAAATGATGTTTATTGTAGCTATTATGAACTAACCTTCTATTCTAAGATTGCAATGGAACCCTACACTTAATTTGAATTGAATTCTCTCTCTATTGATTTTAGTTATGCATTTGTGAATTGATTGTCATAACCTTTGCTTCTAGATTAATTGTTTGGCCCGTAATTACCATGGGAACCTATATGAACTTGACGAACGGATTATTGGTTGAGACCTAGTTATGATAACATGCGAGAGTATAGATTGTTGTGGGTTATTAATCGGATTAAGTGACGTGTGTCTTATTAATTATCTGCAATAATAGGTATCTTGATAGTAATTGGGATAGATATATACCTAATTACCGCATGCAACCTATTGAGAATCTAGTCTTAATGACTTCCGAGGTGAAAGTTGGTAATGGAAGGGAGGATTAATTAGATTTGGTGACACGTGTCTATAAATCATTCCTGAAATTAGTCTCTTGATAGTGTATAGGATAGACATATACCTATGCACCGCTTAGGAAGATTCGTGATTGACCATCGACAGAGGCTCTTATGTAGTTTGATTTCTCGATTGTCAATTCGTATGCTATAATTGATTGAAAAGAGAGAGTTAGGAGATTCAAATGACGTGTTGGGGGAAATTGTAATCTTAGACCCTTCTATCTTGATATTTTACCACATTTTACTCATTATTTGACTTGTGAACTCAACCAATCAACAAATTATCAAATCTTCATTGTTTAAATTAGATCAATTTGATAGACGATTGGTACTTGGTTATTATTTGTCACAATTCCCTATGGGTTCGACTCATATCTTATCATATATTACTTGTTGACCGTGTATACTTGCACGTGTGTGTTTATCGATAGCTAAATCGACCAACAATATACAGTAAAGTAAAAGTAAAAAAGAAATACAGTGAAGAACATTATACCCTCTATTGCTTAGAAAAACTTGATTAATCTCCTTGCTGAAATTCTTACTTCCAATTCCCAAATTCTTTCTTCTCAAATTCTCTCTTCTAACACTCTCTTCTTCTCTGTATATATTTCCTCTCTTCTTCCTAAACTTAGATAATAGCTGATAACCTTTTTAGTTTTTTAACGTACTCAGCTTTCAATTTGACAGTTAAAGAAAAACAAAGGGTTAAGCCTTGTTTGGCAAACTCAAATACCAAATAATCCATTTTTACCAACCAAGGGGTCATAAGGCCTTGTTTGGTTTAACAAAAATTAAACCTTTCCCCATTTGTTTAAATAAAATCATTATATTATATAGTTTTAATTGTTCACACTTTTAATTTAATTAAATTTATTATTAAATAAATTCAATTAAACCTTACTAATTAATTAATAATTTTATTTAACCAATAACAATAACACCAAATAAATTATCTTATTCAAAGAAATTATTTATTCAAATAAACCATTTAATCATCTAATTTAATTATTAAATTAAATTAGAATAATCACATCAAATCACAATTGAATAACATTTAACATAAATTCTTTCACCATAACTTTATAAATTATTTATTTTACTCAATAAACAAATTAATAAAAATATTTATATAACTCAATAAATATTTTTATTTAATCACAAAAATTGCATTCGTTACAAAAACTCTTATCGAGTTCTAAGGAATGAATTAAGGAAATTCATTGAAGATTAATAATAAAAGACTTTATGTGCTTAGTTATTAATAACTTATGTGTAACTTATGTGCTCGTGAGTAGTATCGAGTAGTAAATAAACTTAAAATTTGGTGGCAGGATGACTGATGTAGGAGGACCCAACCAGGCTAGGGAGGAGGAGCCACGAGATATTCATATCGTTCGAGAGCAGTTAGTGTAGAGGGAGCCATCTCCGTTGATTACTGGTGTGGGTTCATAGTATGAGCCTGAGTATGATTCGGATGAGGAATCCGAGGAGATTGAGGAAGAGGATGAGGATCCCCAAGAGTTCTCTCCTATCACCACTGACGTTGAGTTATTCGATTAGTTGTATGGCCGTAGCATAGAGCTACAGGATAGAGTTAAAGAGTTAGAAGATCAGGTTGAGGAACGACAAACCACCATAGAGCAGAAAATGACGAGATTGAGAGTCTTGATATACGTCTTGGAAATGCAGAGTGGAAGTTAGTTCAGGCAGAGAGCCAGAATGAGGAGCTATTAGCTGAGGTAGAAAAACTGAAGAATGATCTAAAAGAAGAGTCCGCAAAGCGTGCTAGAGCCGAGGACACATGGATGAAGGTTGTCGATCATGCAGACCGTGTTGAGGATGAGGTGCAGTCAAAGAAAGCCAAGATGGATAAGATAGAGCATGTTTTCCACACAACAATGGATAGGGCACAAGTTCGATTTTTCCATTATCCAGTGCAGTTTGAGGATTTTCCGTGGTACATAATGGATCGCAGGACGATGATTCGTATCATGGAGCAAGAGCGTAAGGAAGCCGTGCGACGTGGAATGTCTTAATAGATCATAAATAGCAGTAATAATAAGTTATTTTCTAAGAGAGATATTATGATGTAAATCTCAAATGAGATAAATAGTGGGATATGATGATGTGATCTTGGAATTTTAAGATTTCAGGATAGATGATATAAATAACTATAATGTTATATGTGTTAAGTTTTGATGCAGTAATGAACACAATACGGAAGTTTATCAGATGTGCTATGTGCTAAATATTTTTTATAAATGTTTAAGTTAAAACTTAAATATTTAAGTAATGGAGCAATAATCTAATAGCGCGAATTCTTAACAGTAAGATGCCGCCAAGAAGAAGACAGATACGTCAACAAACTCCTAAAGGATCCACAAACAACAACGAGGAAACCAACGCTAATCCAATGCAACAGTTGGTGAATTTACTAACGGGAGCATTTGCAAATCAACCTCAAGCTCAGGCCACAACTTTCAAATATTTCAAGGTTGTTGGACCCCCGGAATTTCAAGGGTCTATGAATCCAATCGAAGCTCAAACATGGGTTATGGAGATGGAGAAAGTATTTGACATCGCTAGGGTCAGCGAGGACCAGAAGACTACATTCGCGACATTTATGCTCAAATCAGAAGCTAGCTATTGGTGGCATGCTAATAAAACCCGAGGTGGACAAGGGGTAATTCTGTGGGAACGATTCAAAGAGATGTTTTTCGAAACTTATTTTTCGACGATTGCGCAGAATCAGATGGAAGTGCAATTTTTGGAGTTAAAGCAAGGTACGATGACGGTGCCTGAGTATACTGTAAGATTTAACGAATTGGCGAGGTTTGCGCCATATCAAGTTAATACCGATGAGAGAAAAGCTAGAAGGTTCGAGCAGGGACAACTGAATTCGTTCGCAGCTGTGTTAGAAAAGGCAATTATTGCTGAAGGTTGGAGTGATGCTTTGACCAAGTACAATCAGGAGCAAAAGAAGAAGAAGAATGAAAATGAGAATAAGGCAAGTGGTGGCCATAGTGGCAGTGGATAGAAGAGGAAGTGGAATGATAGTATTTCTGCTAGAAGTCAGCAAGGGAATCAGAGAAAGAAGTTTGAAGTGTGTGGTAACTACGGAAAGAGCCATACGGGTGTGTGTATAAAGGGGAAACTAGTATGCTATAATTGTGGACAAGAGGGCTACATCGTACCTAATTGCCCTAGTCCAAAGAAGGGCGCATATTTCACTTGCGGATTGAAGGATCACCTTGCTTTAGATTGCCCTAAGAAAGTTACAAGAGGAGTAAGCAGAGGAAAGGGAAATAACAGTGGTGGCAATTTGACTATCACTGGACCGACGCTGTCCAATCGACCTACCGCCCAAACATTCAACATGACGGTGCAAGATGTTGTGCAGTCAAAGGATGTGGTGTCAGGTATCATTCCGGTCAATAGTGTAAATGCTTACGTATTATTTGACTCGGGTGCTACTTGTTCATTTGTATCTGATGATTTTGCTAGAAAATTAGAGTTACCTTAGGAAGAGTTAGATTACCCGATGAATATAGAAATTGCGAATAGAGAAGTGATTCATGTTAAGTTTGTACACAAGAACTGCTAGGTATATATTAAGGGTCATGTGATGACGGTAAACTTAATTCCAATTCGTCTTGGAGAGTTTGACATTATTTTGTGAATGGATTGGTTGTTCAACCATGGAGCAGTTATCGATTGCCAAAAGAAGAGTGTGAACCTTATGACTGTCAAAGGTAGTGTTTTATGGCAGCAAGTCGTCTAGACAAGTGAGTTTTCTAATGATGATGCAGGCCAGGAAGATGTTGAGATAAGGGTGTGTAGGATATCTAGCCTACGTAGTCGATACACGAAAGGTGGGCGCAAAGCTAGAGGAGATACCGGTAGTTAGGGATGTTGCCGACGTGTTTCCAGATGATTTGTCGGGAATACTGCCAGATAGGAAAATTGAATTTGTAATCGATCTAGCATCGAGTACAGGCCCTATATCAAAAGCCCCGTATCGAATGGCTCCGGTAGAGATGAATGAGTTGATGGTGCAATTGTAGGAGCTACTAGATAAGAAGTATATCTAACTGAGTGTTTCGCTGTGGGGAGCGCCGGTGTTATTCGTCAAGAAGAAAGATGGATCGACGCCGGTGTTATTCGTCAAGAAGAAAGATGGATCGATGCGTCTTTGCATTGATTACAGGGAATTGAATAAAGTCACTATTAAGAATAAATACCCATTGCCAAGAATTGATGATTTGTTCGATCAGTTGAAGGGGGCGAAGTTTTTCTCAAAAAAAGATCTGAGAAGTGGGTATCATCAGCTGAAAGTGAGAAAGGAGGATATACCAAAGACGACATTCAGAACTCGGTATGGTCATTACGAGTTTCTTGTAATGTCATTGGGTTTAACAAACGCACCTGCAGCGTTTATGGACCTAATGAATAAAGTGTTCAAACTATTTTTGGATAAATTCGTAATGGTGTTCATAGACGACATTCTGGTATATTTCAAAACTCAAGAAGAGCATGTGGAACACTTGAAGGTGACATTGGAAGTATTAAGAAGAGAGAAATTGTATGCGAAATTCTCCAAGTGTGAATTTTGGTTGGAGCGTGTTCAATTACTTGGGCATGTTATTGATAAAGACGGGATTTCGGTGGATCCGGCAAAAGTGGAAGCTGTGATGAACTGGGATCAGCCAAAAACATCATCAGAAGTAAGGAGTTTCTTGGGATTGGCGGGTTATTATAGACGTTTTATTCAAGATTTCTCCAGGATCGCCACCCCGTTGATGAATTTGAAAAGAAAAGCAGTGAAGTTCGTTTGGACGGAGAAGTGCGAAGAGAGTTTTCAATAATTAAAGAAGAGACTAAGTACGACACCTGTGTTGTCTTTGCCAGATGATACAGGGAATTTTGTGGTGTATAGCGACGCATCGCATAAGGGACTTGGTTATGTGCTTATGCAAAATGGCAAGGTCATTGCTTACGCATCACGATAATTAAAAGATTATGAGAGAGGGTATCCAACCCATGATTTAGATCTAACAGCTGTGGTGTTTGCTTTGAAAATTTAGAGGCACTATCTCTATTGGGAGAAGTGTGAGATATATACAGACCATAAAAGTCTGAAGTATATTTTCACACAGAAGGCTTTAAATATGCATCAGAGGAGATGGATAGAGTTGATCAAAGATTACGATTGTGAAATCTTATACCATCCGGGGAAAGCTAATGTGGTTGCTGACGTTTGAGCAGGATGGGTCGGGAGAAGTTATTTTTGTTAACTACTTAGGAGAAGCTCATAGAGGAAATGGCTAAGTTAGAGTTAGAGGTGAAATGTCTGGTAGAGCTGAATGAAAAATTATTCTAGATGGAAACCCAACCAACTATAGTGGATAAGGTAAAAGAAGCACAACTCCAGGATGAGGAGTGTGATAAAATACGGAAAAGGGTGCTTGAGGGTGAGGAGCTTAAATTTAAAATCGATACCGAAGGGTTGCTGAGATTTGAAGGTAGAATCTGGGTTCCATTAGTACTGGAGATCATGGAGGATATTTTGAGCGAAGCTCATAGTTCAAGATTTTTAGTTCACCCGGGAAGTAGAAAAATGTACCAGGATCTTCGACAACATTTCTGGTGGCCAAATATGAAGAGAGAAGTTGCTGAGTTTGTTGCGAAGTGCTTAACTTATCAGAAAGTCAAAGTAGAGCATCAAAGGCCAAGTGGTTTGTTACAACCCTTGGAGATACCAGAATGGAAGTGGGAACATATCACGATGGACTTCGTGGTAGGGTTTCCAACTACTCAGAAGGGTTATGATGCAATATGGGTTATCGTGGACCGACTGACAAAATCAGCGCATTTCTTACCGATCAAAATCAGATTCACCCTAGATCAGTTGGCGAAATTATACGTCAAGGAGATTATCTCAAGGCACGGAGTCCCAGTATCAATTGTGTCGGACAGAGATCCACGTTTCACATCAAAATTTTAGAGGAGTTTGCAAGCCTGTATGGGGACGCAGCTGAGGATGAGTACAGCATACCATCCTCAAACCGATGGCCAAACTAAAAGAACAATCTAGACCTCGGAAAATATATTGCGAACTTGTGTAATGGACTTCAAAGGGAACTAGGATAACCATTTACCACTAGTAGAGTTTGCCTATAATAATAGCTATCATGCGAGTATTGGCATGCCGCCCTACGAAGCGTTATACGGAAGAAAGTGTAGAACTCCATTATGTTGGGATGAGGTCGGTGAACGTCGACTATTGGGACCCGAACTGGTACAATAAATCACTGAGATCGTTAGGGTGATAAGAGCCAGATTGTTAGCTGCTCAAGATAGACAAAAGAATTATGCTGATCAACATCGATAGAATCGAGAATTTGACGTCATAAGTTTTGTGTTTCTCAAGGTATCTCCTTGGAAGGGGAATATCAGATTTGGTATAAAAGGTAAACTGAGTCCGCGATTTATTGGACCCTTTGAGGTGTTAAAACGAGTAGGAGAGGTGGCCTATGAGGTAGCTTTACCTCCCGAGTTAGCCCACATTCACAATGTCTTCCACATATCGGTACTACGATCATATAAGCCCGGTTATAAACATGTTATAGAATATGAACCAATACAATTTGAGAAAGATTTATCCTATGAAGAGGTTCCTCTGCAAATAGTTAACAGGAAAGAGCAGATGCTAAGAAATAAAGTTATACCTTCTGTTAAGGTAATTTGGAGGAACCACAATGCTGAAGAAGCTACGTGGGAACTCGAAGAGAAAATGATGCAAAACTATCCTCAGTTATTTGTTTAATCCTTGTATCGCGATTCTGGGGACATAATCCATGTAAGGAGGGGAAAATGTAATGGACAAAATTAATTGTGTTGTGATTCTGGGGACAGAATCCTTGTAAGGAGCGAATGATATAACAAATGGGATTTTCGTGAATAAATAAAATATTTATCGAGTTAAATAAATATTTTATTTGATTTATTTATCGAATAGAATAAATAATTAATAGGATTATTGTGGAGTAATTTATTTTAGTGTAATTATGTTAATTGTTATTTCAATGGTGATTTGATGGTTATTCTAATTAAATTAGATGATTGATGATTTATTTGAATAAAGGATTTGTTTGAATAAAATAATTTATTTGATAATTTTACAATTGGCCAAATAGGAGTTATAATTTAATTAGTAAAGTTTAATTGAATTTATTAATTATTAAGTTTAGTTAAACTAAAGTGTGACATTTGAACTATATGATAAGGGATTATTAAAATAAGTTAAAAGGAGATTGGATTGAGTTGGCCAAACAAGCTCTTGTGACCTTTGTTTGATTTTGCTAAATGCATAGAATATGAAAAACTATGATGAACATGGGTTTTAAATCTCTTATGTTGGTTGTTAATGCAATTTATGTCATTAGAATTGTTGAATACATGTTAGGTTTAAGTTTGTAAACTTTATTGCATCTAGGAATAGCTAATTTGGTGTTTAGATGAGTTAATATCGAGTTTGGGTTGTTGAACAGAGTCTGAAATTGCGAACTGGGGAACTGAATCTGGTGTTCAGCGCGGCCGCGCTGGACAATAGCCTAAATTAGGCACTGCTGCGCTGCAGCGCGGCCGCGCATGTTGCTAGTATAAAAGTGGCGCGGCCGTGCTGTGACACCCCCAAATTCTCTACACTTCCCTGTAGCAGATCTGGTGCTCACTTGAAACTATACAACTATAAATATTCAATAAAATATGACTTCTATCTATCCAAGGTTCACAGTATCCCATAACATATGATAATTCCTGCCAGAACGTTATCTGTGTTTGGATACCCTCACTTAGATGTATAAATTCATATCTCATGAATACCTCTTTCATATCGATATTCCCTATCTATCTAACATTCACAGTATTAACAATAAGATTGTCTATAGAACTGAGGGGCACATTCCGGTAAAGATGACACCTTACCGGCGCTCATTTAGTGTAACCTCAGAACTTATATAACTTTTAATATCATTCAAATACCCTCATTCAGATGTATAGTTCGT
Organism: Aralia elata; assembly: GCA_034770075.1. Classification (NCBI taxonomy): domain Eukaryota; kingdom Viridiplantae; phylum Streptophyta; class Magnoliopsida; order Apiales; family Araliaceae; genus Aralia; species Aralia elata. The sequence continues at coordinate 60,534,347 of CM068382.1, forward strand.
ATAGATACTGTTAGTACAACTATGCTAAATAAAGTAAAGATCAAAGTATAACGCATTCGATGTAATAAAGGATGATAATATATTACATATCATTAAGTTCGGTTTACCTCGTTCTCAGTACTAAGTTATTACAACAAAGTCTTATAAAAGACTTGAATTATTCAAAAACAGTAAATAAAACTAGTAAACATGTCCTTTTCCTTTGTCTGTCCCATTTAAAACTGTAAAAGAAGATATACGTAAGAATGAGCTAGAAATGCTCAGCAAGTTCATTTGAAAACGTAAACACAATGTGTTTGATTTGAAAGATGTCAATAATGTATAACTGAGGGTTCTATACATGAACCATATATTTCAAGTAGTTCTATCAGTCTTCAATGACTTAGAATCGCTTGATTTCGGATATCTGGTAGGGGATCAGCCTAACCAATATCCTAGGAGTATGCATATCATCCTATAATTTTATGTCGATATATAATCAACATTTACCGGCACCTTATATCAAGGTGTTTTAGTTCACCTTACATCAAGGTGTTCCATTTCTAAGTATAAGATGTCGTGCCAAAATAATTTGGTTTGACACAACAATTTATGCTTGAATAAACAATATATGAATAATAATTCATTTCTTAAGTTATGCCGAACAAGAAGCAATAACTTTGTATCAATTGATAGAAAGATGTATAATACTTGCTTAAATGTAACAAAGTTAGAAGACTTGCCTCGTATATCATTTACAATTAAAATAATGGTTTAAACGTTCGTCGTAAATCCTACACGATTATAAGTTTATGTAGACAAATAAGCGTTTAACGATTAAATCTTTTAAGTTTTATTTCGGGTATCATAACTGCATATAAATAAGACTTCTTCTACAATATATGAAATAATTTTAGCATTATAACTGCTTACAGAATGAATATTTTTCAATTATATTTAAAATAAATTGAGCATTATAACTGCTTGCAAAATAAAATATTCGGTTACTATGGTTGAAATAATTCGGGCAGCATTATAGCTGCTTATAAAATGAATATTATTCGGCTATTATATTTTAGATAATTTCAGCATTATAACTGCTTATAAAATGAATATTCGGCTATTATATTTGAGAAAATTTCAGCATTATAACTGCTTACAGAATGAATATTTTTACTAAATACTTGAAGAAATTCGGACATAGTAGCTGCTTATAAAAGTATATTTTCTAATATATAAGAGAAATAAATCGGACATTATAACTGATTGTAAATAGGACTTTTGTACTATATACTTCAAATAATTTGGGCATTATAACTGCTTATAAAAGTATATTTTTACTAAATATATATAAAGAAAAATGAAAATAATAACCGCTAGAGTAATACATTTTGTAGTTGCTAGCTTTACTTCCAATCGCGCAGCGCTTCGATGTTTAGAAAGTAATTTTTATCTCACAATATGTTTTATAATATAAATATAGAGTGTTTTTGCTCTTGAACTTCTCTTGAAAAATAGTACGGAATGAATGAACTGAGCTTGCTAATTATAGAAAAACTAAGTTTCACTAATTGCACGTTAGGGGCTCGGCTTATTACACTTTGGTACCTAGGTTAATTACACTTTAGTACCTAGCGTGTGCCAGGCGTAAGCTGGCGTGTGCCAGGCGTAAGCACGACAAAGTAGCTTGTCAGCATAAGCACGACAAAGCGTAAGCACTACAAAGCACTATATCAGTTTAAGCACGACACAACAGCTTACTAAAAATAATTTGTCAAGATGCTTTTTGGTGAAATCGTGGAAAGCACGACAAATCATTTTGTCAATGTGAGCACGACTAAGCAGCTTGACCAAAAATTTTTATTTGACCAAATTTATCGTTTACATAATATAATCACAAAACACCTGCTTCGAAATATCATTTCAATCTTTATTAAGCACATATGTTACAAACTTCAAATCTCATTAAGGCTTAAGGTTTTAAACTTCTTGATATCTAGTTTTACGTTATACGTTCTAATTCTAAACGTATACAATAATGTTTTCAAATCGTATTAGGTTTTCAAAGATTACCTGAACAACCGTTCATCAGGGTCCTGACAGTGTCTGACAAGATTTTGACCAACCTAGATCTTGGCCACATGATATAATTAATGAGGTCTTAATGTTTGTATTTGTTCTTTGCTATGTAATCTACAAGTATAAATCAACTAATCATAGAAAGCTAACATGGAACGAAAGTTATTACTAGTCAAAAAGCGTTGACCGACCATGACCACTAAGTTGAAGTTTTCAAAGTGTGAATTTTGGTTGCAAAGGGTGTAGTTTCTTGGGCACGTCATTGACAGGGATGGTGTTTCGGTAGACCCAGCAAAGGTGGAAGCCATTATCAACTGGCAGCAGCCGAAGACGCCAACGGAGATCAGGAGTTTCCTAGGGTTAGCGAGATACTATCGGAGGTTCATCTAGAATTTCTCGAAGATAGCATCACCGTTGACCAATCTAACCAGAAAGAGGATAAAGTTCGTTTGGACGGAGAAGTGCGAGGAGAGTTTCATGGAGCTGAAGAAAAGACTTAGCGAAGCACCAGTGTTGGCTTTACCGGACGACACTGGAGGTTTTGTAGTATATAGTGATGCGTCACACAAAGGCCTTGGTTGTGTACTAATGCAGCATGGCAAGGTCATTGCGTACGCTTCACGTCAGCTGAAGGACTATGAGAAGGGATACCCGACTCATGATCTGGAGTTAGCAGCAGTAGTATTCGCCTTGAAGATTTGGAGGCACTACTTATATGGAGAGAGGTGCGAGATATATACAGATCATAAAAGTCTGAAATATATTTTCACTCAGAAAGAGCTGAATATGAGGCAGCGCCGATGGTTAGAATTGATCAAGGACTACGACTGTGAGATTCTGTACCATTCGGGCAAAGTAAATGTAGTGGCAGATGCCCTGAGTAGGAAAGGTAGAGAGAAATTGATGAGGCTTACAACTCAGGCAGAGTTGATAAAGGAATTCGAACGTCTAGAATTGGAGGTTTTGTAGTATATAGTGATGCGTCACACAAAGGCCTTGGTTGTGTACTAATGCAGCATGGCAAGGTCATTGCGTACGCTTCACGTCAGCTGAAGGACTATGAGAAGGGATACCCGACTCATGATCTGGAGTTAGCAACAGTAGTATTCGCCTTGAAGATTTGGAGGCACTACTTATATGGAGAGAGGTGCGAGATATATACAGATCATAAAAGTCTGAAATATATTTTCACTCAGAAAGAGCTAAATATGAGGCAGCGCCGATGGTTAGAATTGATCAAGGACTACGACTGTGAGATTCTGTACCATTAGAGATTCCGGAGTAGAAGTGGGAGCACATCACAATAGACTTTGTGGTGGGACTGCCACCAACTCATAAGGGTTTAGACGCCATCTGGGTAATTGTGGATCGTCTAACCAAGTCTGCTCATTTTCTGCCAATCAAGATACGGTGCAATCTAGAGCAATTAGCAAAGCTTTATGTGAAAGAGATAGTGTCACGACATGGAGTGCCGGTATCAATTGTATCTGACAGAGATCCGCGCTTCACGTCGAATTTTTGGAAAAGTCTGCAGGCAAGAATGGGAACGCAGTTGAGGTTGAGTACAGCGTATCATCCTCAAACCGACGGCCAGAGCGAACGAACGATTCAGACCTTAGAAGATATGCTTCAGGCAGTCGTGATGGATTTAAAGGGCAGCTGGGATGACCATTTGCCACTGGTGGAGTTTGCTTACAACAATAGCTATCATGCCAGTATCGGCATGCCACCGTACGAAGCGCTATATGGAAGGAGATGCCGAACCCCGATGTGTTGGGACGAGGTTGGGGAGCGAAGATTGTTGGGACCAGAAATGGTGCAGCAGACTACAGACATCGTGCGGTTGATCAGAAACTGTCTGGTAGCAGCTCAAGATCGCCAGAAGAAATATGCCAACTTACATCGCCAGAAGCGGGACTTTGAAGTTAGTAGCTTTGTGTTTTTGAAGGTCTCTCCTTGGAAAGGGAAGATCCGGTTTGGGAAGAAGGGCAAATTGAGCCCTAGGTTCATAGGACCGTTCGAGATTTTGAGGCGAATCGGCGAGGTGGCGTACGAGATAGCGTTACCTCCTAAACTTGAGCACATTCACAACGTGTTTCGTGTGTCAGTGTTGTGGCAGTATAAACCAGGCTATAAGCACGTTATCTCCTATGAACCAATCCAAGTCGAGAAGGACTTAACGTACGAGGAAGTTCCTGTCCAGATTCTCGATAGGAAGGAACAGAAGCTGGGAAACAAGACCATCCATTCCGTCAAGGTCCTCTGGAGGAATCACACAGTTGAAGAAGCTACGTGGGAACTCGAAGAGAAGATGAAAGTGAATTATCCGTTTTTATTTGAGTAATCCTATTTTTGCAATTCCGAGGACGGAATTTTTATAAGGGGGAGGGATGTAATGCCCGTGAATTTTGAACGTCATTATTAATTAAATATATGATTTAATTTTAATGAGTTAACTTTGTGTTCTTATTTAAGCCTTTGGGTGTATTGGTGGATTATGTGACTATGTGATTTATTGATATAAATTTGTGTTAAGGGAATCACTAGTGGTATATTTAAACTAGTGAGCAAATCGTAAGGCTTTATATCCATAAAGTTGGCAAGGTATTTATTAAATTAAGTATTCAAGTAAATTGAATATAGTTAGTAAATAAAGTGTGTGGGTTAATTAATGAAAGTTGTTGTTGAATTGGATAATAATAATTAATAGTTAAGTTAGTAATTTATTTACTAATTGACTAAGTTACTTAATTAATGTACCTAGTCCAATCATTTTATTAATCATGGATTTGGGTATTAGTTGTGTGGCTTATTAAATGAGCTATCATGGGGTTAAATTAAAGGACCCAATATTGCATTAAATAGATTTAGATTTTTATTAGCCTAATCATTTAAATTAGAAGCCCAATGGTATTTAATGTGTGGTCCAAAACCTAGCCACTTGATAAATTAAATGTGTAACAATTGTTTATTAATTAAAGCAACTAGTTGGGACAATTCTTCCCCTTTGTCGTGTAACTAAGGATGAAGAAGGGAAATTGCTTTTCAAAGTCCTAGTTTTATTAAGTAACTAGTTGTCTTGGAAGTTGAAGTTGTAGACTTGATATCATAGCCTCCTATCATGTCAAATAACTTCCTATTATGTCATAGCTTCCTAAGATGTCACATGGCCACCCTACATCAAACCTTTCTCTAGCTTCATGATGGCAAGTATAGGAGTCCTTGCTATTATCTAGCTAATAAATCTAAGAGTTAGTCATTTTTCATCTTCATTTTCTAAAATCTTGAGAGAGTGTTAGAGAGAGTTTGAAGAAAAAGCAAGAGCAAATCTTGAGAGACTAAAGAGAAGGTTGTGTCCAAAATCTTGTGAGAGGAAGAAGAAGATCTTGGATTGTTTATGCCATCCCTATTCACAACCTACTTTGGAAGGAAGAGGAGAATAGCCATTAAATCTAGGTATGGATCTTCATTTCTTTCAAACCCTAGTTGTTGTGTTGGGATTATTTTTATGTTTGTTGTTTGATGCTTATGAAAGGAATGAAGTGTGTATAGATCTAAGTTTTATTTTGTTAGATCTACATTTTTCTAAAAGAATGCTTAACTCATGATTTTAAAACCTAGGTGATGATAAATAATGATTGAGTATGTTTTATTAATAATATGTTGGAGTTTAATAATATTTGTAGCAAGTTTTGGTGGTTTGATGGGCTAAAACATGTGTACAATAATTTATTGGAGTACAAAATTTTTTGATGAAAAATATTGATTTAAGTTATAAATATTTTGTTTTAATATTAGAAATATTTTTCTTAGTCATGGGGAATTTTTTTTGGAATTTATATTGGAGATTTAAAACTTGCTTGATGGTATTAAAACCCTTTTGGTATCTTTGAAAACTCTCTGGAAGGCTCCAACATGAATTGGGCAAAGGCCGGCCGCGCATGGCTCGCGCCTGGGCGAAAAAATTGACTAGCCGCGCATGGCGCGCCAGTCTGCTGTGACCCTAGCGCCAAACGGCGTCGTTTTGGCTAGGCGGGGAAGGCTCACGCGCAATGCGCGGGCGGGCGATCAGGCGGGGAAATTACGATTTTGCCCCTCCGTCCGGATTTCGCGATAATTACCATATTGCCATCCAGATTTAATTTTAATTAATTTAAATATTTTAAACAATATTATTAAATTTTGTAAAATTAGTAAATGCACAAAAATTAAGTTTTGGGCATTAAATCTTATGTTTTCTAAATATATTATATTAATTAATTATTGTTTAATTACTATTAAATAATGATTAAGGATAATTAAGAATTGTAAATTAATTATTTATTATTTGATTAACTTTACATAATAAATAAGCCTAATTAGTTATTATTTATTATTAAAAAATAACTAAAGATAATTCATACTTATTAATTAATTATTTATTATTTGATTAACTTTAAATAATAAATAAACCTAATTAGTTATTATTTATTATTAAATAATAACAAAAGATAATTCATACTTATTAATTAATTATTTATTATTTGATTAACTTTTAATAATAAATAAACCTAGTTAATTATTATTTAATCTTAAATAATAATTAAAGACAATTAAAATTAATAATTCAATTATTATTTAATTAATAATTAAATAATAATTAAATATAATTAGTTATTAATTACTATTATTAATAACTAAAGATAATTAATTAATTACTGTTTAAAAAATATTAAATAGTAATTAAATGAAGATAAAGTTAATAAAATAAGGAGAGTTTAAATAACACATTAATTAAACAATTATAATAAATTGTTTAAGGGTTAATAAATGAATATTACTTAAAAAAAATAAGGTTAATTAATTAAACAATTATAATTAATTGTTTAAGGGTTTAATAAGTGTATATCACTTAAGGAAAACATTGTTAATTAATTAAACCATCAACCTAGAGACTAATTAAGTGTCTTATAGGATTTACTATAGTTTATTAACTTATGTGTGCTATGTGATTTGCTTAATTGTTAAATAAATAGCATAAGTAAGCGTATCGATATACAACTACGCAGTACTAATTGATAGATCGACGTTATCAATGTTAGGTTCTTCAAGGCCAATTAGTTAAAGCTAGAATTATTTGTAGCTGAGCAGACAGACAAGTTCCCTAACTCAAACTCGAGCTATTATTTCCGAAGCATGTTAGTGAATAATTATTGTTGATTATTCACATCTATACTGATTATTGAGATTCGCACCTTGTGCAATTGAATTCCTATTCTATTATTATTGAACTATGAATTAGATTAAAGTTCTTTCAAGCATGAACTGTTTATGAGATAAATCTATGCTATTTGTATCAGCTAGATCAATCATGTCTAATTTTGTTGAATCAAAGGTATTTTAAAAGTTGTTCTTATTAAATTGTTATGGTAAGAACTCTTGGCTGAGAAAAGGATAAATTTGATTAAGGCATGATATCAATGCTGGTTTATTAAGTGTTTATGCATAAATCATGGGGTATGAAAGGCTGATCCCCTTGATTACCAAAACATATTAAGAGGTCCAGTTTAAATGCTGAGAACCTTGGCAAATGTCTATGGTTATTTTCAACCACTCAGTAACTGTCATTCAATTATTCGAATATTCAACTGTTGACTATTAATTCATGTTTCTTCATAATTTTATATTGTCGTTGAACATTGAAAGCGAAACTTCCTTCTATTCATGATATATCTCCCTTGTGTATAAACTTGCTAAGCAAACTAGTTGCTTACCCTTGCTAGATCATGATCTTTATTTTAGCTAAGGCAGAAACGTCTAAAGAGGACAAAGGAAAAGGGAAGGTGTAAGAATAGTTGCCTGATAGGGCTTATGTACTAGTTTATTCTTTAATGTTATTTGGTTATGTGAACTTTTATTGTATTAATAGTACGTTCTACGTTAAGGTTAAAGAATCTTGGGACCATGATTGTAAGACTTTATTACTATTTCGATAAACAATGTATGTTTATTATTTCGCATAAGTTAGAAAGTATGTTTGTTGTTGAGTATCGTGAACACCGAATTCGAGGTTAGGAAACCTAAATTTGGGGGTGTCACAATTGAAGACTGGTAAAACTGATTGAAACACATGGTTCATGTACTGAACCCTCAGTTATACATCTTTGACATCTTTCAACTCAAACACATTGTGTTTATGTTTTCAAATAAACTTACTGAGCATTTGTAGCTCATTCTTGCATATACTTTCTTTTACAGTCTTAAATGATAATCTCGGCACCTCAAGGACAGACAAGGGAAAAGCTCATTCTTGAAACACATTGTGAATGTTTTCAAGTCTTGCAAGACTTTTGTTGTAATAAATACATAGTACTGAGAATGTTGTAACCAAACTTAAGCTTATTAAATATATATCATCTTTTGTTACATCTCTTGCGTTGTATTTACATTCTTAGTTAAGTTAAAAAGTAGCATTTGTTCTAGTATAGTATCCCTATGAACTATTCATCTGAATGAGGGTATTGAAATGATACTGGGAGTTCTGTAAGCATTGAGGTTACACTTAATGAGCGCCGGTAAGGTGCCACCTTTACCGAAATGCGTCCCTCAGTTCCAAGAACAATCTTATCATTAATACTGTGAATGTTAGATAGATATAGAATATCGATATATATGAAAGAGATATTCATAAGATATGAATATATACATCCAAGTGAGGGTATCCAAACACAGTTAACGTTCTGGCTGGAACTAGTATCTGTTATGGGATACTGTGAACCTTGGATAGATAGAAGTTATCTATTATTAATATTTATAATTAAATAGTTTCACGTGAGCACTAAATTAGCTACAAGGAGTGTAGAAAATTTGGGGGCGTCACATCCACCTTCGCAGAGTCCACTGAGATACCGTCTTTGTCGATCATATGCCCTAAAAATTGCACCTTTTCCATCCAGAATTCGCACTTGGAAAATTTCGCGTATAACTTTTCTCTTCTTAGTGTCTCTAGTACTTCTCTCAGATGATCGGCGTGCTCTTCTTCGGTCCTTGAATAAATCAAAATGTCATCTATGAAAACTACCACGAACTTATCTAAGTACGACTTCAGAATTCGGTTCATCAAGTCCATGAATGCTACTAGCGCGTTAGTCAAACCGAAAGACATCACAAAAAACTCGTAGTGACCATATCTCGTCCGAAACACAATTTTAGGTGCATCTTCATTCCTTACTTTTAGGTGATGATATCCAGTCCTCAAATCTATCTTCGAGAAGTGTCTGGTGAAAGTAGTATGCACACAAGTCAAACATATTTGATATGATGTAGCATATACTTTGTAATCTTAATCGTTTGTTAAAGGCATTTTTACTTTATCTACATGGTGCTGTTATATTAAATGTGATAAACCCATAGTTTTGAGCAATGCTTTTAGAATCATGATGATGATCATGCTAATGAGATCTAAATTCTAAATAGCTCACTGTTGGTCGATTTCGCAACCGATAAATACGCGCAAGTATACGCGGTCAACAAGTAATAAAGTGATAAGAGAGTTGTCGAACCCACAGGGAATTAACTCTAATGTATGCCCAATGACTAATTCAATATCGACTCGATCTAAATCAAACTCTTGGATTTGAGATATAAGTAGAGGTGACATCTAAATTGCATGGAATACAAATACGATAAATTGATAGATAAAGGTCTAAGATTACAATTTTCCCCATTCAAACATTTTGTCAAACACTTGGCGTGCAATGCTTTGTTCAAATATCTTAACTCCCCTTTTAGATCAATTAACCACATAGAATTGACATCCGAGAAATCACAATTACGTAAGAGCCTCTGTCGATGGTCAACTACGAATCTTCCTAATGCGGCATATAGGTATATGTCTATCCTACACACTATCAAGAGACCAATTTCAAGAATAACTAACAAGACACATGTCACTAAATCTCATTAACCACCCTTTCAATTACCAACTTTCACATAGGAAGTCATTAAGATTAGATTCTCAATTGGTTGCACATGGTATCTAGGTATATGTCTATCCTAAATACAATCAAGTTACCTATCATTGAGGATAATCAACAAGACACACGTCACTAAATCTCAATTAATCACCCACAACAATATTTAACTTTCACATGATATCATAACTAGGTCTCAACACTATAATCCGTTTGTCAAGTTCATATAGGTTCCCACGGTAATTACAAGCCAAGCAATTAATCTATAAGCATAAGTTATGATAACCAATTCATAAGAGTAATAATAATCAAAGGAAGAGAAATCAATTCAAATAAGCATTGGGTTCAATTACAATTTCAAATTAAAAACTAATTACATAGAGGAAAAAGAAAGATAAAGGATGGCTTCCCCAATATTTGTTGGATGAAACTCCATTGAAGCACCTCCATTGAAGCTTCTCTTCAAGCACCTTGAAGAGCCATGGCCATTGGCCATGGCCTCCCTTTGTTAGCCCAGCTGCCTCCTCTCTCTTCCTCCCTCAAAATCTGATTTTTGAAGTTTTGGATACCCTAAAATGGAGGCTACATGTTATATTTATAGTGCCCAATGTAAAACCCTAGCTAAACATCAGATTTTGGGTCAAAAGTGAGCTGGAATCGCACTAGGGGCTCAAAAGATCGCACTCAGCACGCCCGGGCGCGCCCGCACGCTGCCCGCCGCGCCCGCGCCCAGCCCCTGGCCACGCCGCACGCCCACGACACGCCCACGCCGCGCGCGCGCGCGCGCTGGCTGCCTGGTGCCAGGCGCCGCGCGCCCGCATCCAATTCCGCGCGCCCGCGCCAGTGGCCTGTACCCCGACTCAGCTTTGACCTCTGTTAGTAAAATGCCCATAACTTCTTCGTCCCGAACTCGGATTAAGGCTTGTAAATAGGCTATGGAAAGCTGAGAAAGAGCTCTACAACTTTCATAACTGGAGCTTGACGAGAAAATGTCCGGAGAAAATCTCAAATTGAGCCCGAAGCAACTGCTGTGTAAAATACATGCCAAATCCGATGGTAAAATAGCCATAACTCTCTCATACGAACTTCAAATTGGATGCTTCAAGATGCTCTGGAAAGCTACGACAAATATCTACAACTTTCATTCTTTGAGTGTGGAGAGATTCGGATTGGATCATGGGTGAAATTTGGAAACAAGCAGCTACAGTACCGAAAAACAAGTTATGGGTAATGATTCCATGGAGCTTTTATTTCAATTCCTACAAAACAACATAAAAACACATAAAAACATACAAAAACATATAAAACTAATACAAAACTACATTACATAATAATAAGATAAAAACACATAAAACCAACCGAAATGACTTAGGATTAACAAATTATCAAGCTCAAAAGCACTTATTTTGTGTATATAAAACACACTCATCAAATACCCCCAAACTTAAATCTTTGCTTGTCCTCAAGCAAAACAAACCTAAACTACATACTTCAAGCACTTGAAATATAACCTAACTTGAGCAATGAATTAATAAGCCGACAATGGTCTCAAAGGCATCAACACATGGAACTCAAGAGAACAAACAAAGAGTTGCATGTCTAAAATTTCAGTTAGCTAGTCATACTTCACTTAAGGCCCCTTCCGTGTGTGTGTGAGTACCCAATAACACTAAATCATGTGTAGCTCGAATGAACTTATGCAACCACATTACCTTATGAAATAATCAAAATAAACCCCAAAACAACATGCTTAACACATCACTCAATACAAAGGTATACAAATCACAATTCCAAAAATTTTGAGAGCCAAGGGCTCGAGGTGAGTGCATTTTATGCTCCATCTCAACCTTAAGCATGCTCATATGGGCGAGTGCGTTTTACGCTCAACCTCAACCCCTTGCAAGATTTGCAATAAACAAATTTTTTTTTTTTTAATCACAATTATAAGAGAGTGCGTTTTACGCTCTATCTCTCCTACGCATGTGTCCATGAGTGAGTGCGTTTTACGCTCCATCTCAACTCACCACATGACCATCAATTCAAACATAACAAATTTGGACACCTTGGTTCGAGTGATGTTTAAACGAGTTCTAGAGTTTATAGATATTTTCCACAAGCATTCGGTTATAAAATCCCTCTCTAAGCATACAACTAGCTCAATACTCATGGGTAGGTGCAAAAGATTGAAAGGACGCATAAGCAAACTAATAACCAACAATAACGATTAAGCACAAAGACTAAGCAACAATTGCCAACGTCTCATGAGTTATATTCTCTTCAAACAAGATATTATCATTGACCATGGAAACTCAATTTAAAACAATGCTCAAGGGATACAACCTAAATAAAAATAAATTTTTTTTTTTTTTTGAATAAAAAAAAACATATTAAAAACACACAAGAACTAAATTAAAAGCACACAAATACGCAAATACTAAGTACTACCCCCAAACTTAAACTTGACATTGTCCTCAATGTCTAAGATAGGAAAAAGTAAGACAAAGAACTTCCCTGAGAACGTGTCAAGCGTCGTTGATATCATCTTTCAAGTCCTCAAAGTTGGGAGCGTATTTTATTTTGCACGATAATCGGCACCTAAAAACAATTGACTAAAGAAATTAAAATGCAATCAAGCAAAGGCAAAACAATAGACTTGGGTTGCCTCCCAAGAAGCGTTTGGTTTATAGTCCTCGACCCGACTTTATTTAAAACATAAATTCAAGTTCAAATTAAGATAAAATCAATTGAAATTAATATTGGAAAAACATTAGAAGAATAATTCCCCGGCAACGGCGCCAAAAACTTGTTGGTCGATTTCGCAACCGATAAATACGCGCAAGTATACGCGGTCAACAAGTAATAAAGTGATAAGAGAGTTGTCGAACCCACAGGAAATTAACTCTAATGTATGCCCAATGACTAATTCAATATCGACTCGATCTAAATCAAACTCTTGGATTTGAGAGATAAGTAGAGGTTACATCTAAATTGCATGGAATACAAATACGATAAATTGATAGATAAAGGTCTAAGATTACAATTTTCCCCATTCAAGCATTTTGTCAAACACTTGGCGTGCAATGCTTTGTTCAAATATCTTAACTCTCCTTTTAGATCAATTAACCACATAGAATTGACATCCGAGAAATCACAATTACGTAAGAGCCTCTGTCGATGGTCAACTACGAATCTTCCTAATGCGGCATATAGGTATATGTCTATCCTACACACTATCAAGAGACCAATTTCAAGAATAACTAACAAGACACATGTCACTAAATCTCATTAACCACCCTTTCAATTACCAACTTTCACATAGGAAGTCATTAAGATTAGATTCTCAATTGGTTGCACATGGTATCTAGGTATATGTCTATCCTAAATACAATCAAGTTACCTATCATTGAGGATAATCAACAAGACACACGTCACTAAATCTCAATTAATCACCCACAACAATATTTAACTTTCACATGATATCATAACTAGGTCTCAACACTATAATCCGTTTGTCAAGTTCATATAGGTTCCCACGGTAATTACAAGCCAAGCAATTAATCTATAAGCATAAGTTATGATAACCAATTCATAAGAGTAATAATAATCAAAGGAAGAGAAATCAATTCAAATAAGCATTGGGTTCAATTACAATTTCAAATTAAAAACTAATTACATAGAGGAAAAAGAAAGATAAAGGATGGCTTCCCCAATATTTGTTGGATGAAACTCCATTGAAGCACCTCCATTGAAGCTTCTCTTCAAGCACCTTGAAGAGCCATGGCCATTGGCCATGGCCTCCCTTTGTTAGCCCAGCTGCCTCCTCTCTCTTCCTCCCTCAAAATCTGATTTTTGAAGTTTTGGATACCCTAAAATGGAGGCTACATGTTATATTTATAGTGCCCAATGTAAAACCCTAGCTAAACATCAGATTTTGGGTCAAAAGTGAGCTGGAATCGCACTAGGGGCTCAAAAGATCGCACTCAGCACGCCCGGGCGCGCCCGCACGCTGCCCGTCGCGCCCGCGCCCAGCCCCTGGCCACGCCGCACGCCCACGACACGCCCACAACGCCCGCGCGCGCGCGCGCGCTGGCTGCCTGGTGCCAGGCGCCGCGCGCCCGCATCCAATTCCGCGCGCCCGCGCCAGTGGCCTGTACCCCGACTCAGCTTTGACCTCTGTTAGTAAAATGCCCATAACCTATTCGTCCGAACTCGGATTAAGGCTTGTAAATAGGCTATGGAAAGCTGAGAAAGAGCTCTACAACTTTCATAACTGGAGCTTGACGAGAAAATGTCCGGAGAAAATCTCAAATTGAGCCCGAAGCAACTGCTGTGTAAAATACATGCCAAATCCGATGGTAAAATAGCCATAACTCTCTCATACGAACTTCAAATTGGATGCTTCAAGATGCTCTGGAAAGCTACGACAAATATCTACAACTTTCATTCTTTGAGTGTGGAGAGATTCGGATTGGATCATGGGTGAAATTTGGAAACAAGCAGCTACAGTACCGAAAAACAAGTTATGGGTAATGATTCCATGGAGCTTTTATTTCAATTCCTACAAAACAACATAAAAACACATAAAAACATACAAAAACATATAAAACTAATACAAAACTACATTACATAATAATAAGATAAAAACACATAAAACCAACCGAAATGACTTAGGATTAACAAATTATCAAGCTCAAAAGCACTTATTTTGTGTATATAAAACACACTCATCACTCACAAACTAAAATCATTCCTAATCGATGGATTACTAAAAAGTGGATTAGTGAATCCGGATAGATTAGTACATACGTTGTTCACTCTTGTAAAGAGGATGATTGATCTCATAATCATTTGCGTGGAGACACTAAAGCAAGTATGTAGGTGCTTATTAGAGAATAAGTTCACTGAACGTGGCTCGCTAAGGAATACCTAATGGAGTTTTACTCGCCTGTCAATAGGAATTCCTCTAGTGATAGTAGTACAAGTGATCTTTGGACTTGAGATCATCATAGTATCTTGTGTATGATGAGTTATATTTTGACATGTCCCTTAAGACCTTTAGGGTCTGTCAAAGGGTATGATTGGGTATAATAAGTTATACATGGAGATAGGTGAATGATAAACAAAGAATCTACCACTTCTAGTAAATGGAGAGAATGTCCTATGTGATTTGATAAATGACGACTCAGAAGTCTTTGGCCAAAGCAGAATGAAATTAAAAAGGAATTTCTAATTTGCATTATCAGAGTTGTTCATTGGAGAATCGAAATACATATAATTAAATAAAATAAGATTTGACAGTAATTCCATGTCTTATATTTAATTGGGACATTGTATGGTAGAAGCATTGAATTGTACGGTAACTATTCACTAAAAGGTTCTTTTGTGATTAATGTTGAAATCTGTATTATTTGGAAAGTCGTTGATCGCTAAGGGGGCTTACCCTTATTGTAGAATAAATATTATTTATTTAAATAGATTAAATAATTTAATTTATTTATTTAAATAAGATTAGAATTGTTCTAATTGATTTATTCACAATCAGTTTAATATGGAGAACCTAAAGGGTCACACCGCAAAAGAAAAATATTTATTTAAGAAGCAAATGACATAATTGTAATAATAAGTTAAGTGTATTTAATTTAGTCTATGGAGATAGAATAAATTAAATAGCTTAATATTTATTATTTAATATTTTAGAAATATTAAATATAAATTAATAAGAGGAGTCTTATTATTATTATTATTATTATTATTACTATTATTTAATTCATAATAGGGATTGAGAATTAATTAATAGAAGTACTCTCTCATGAATTCCTAATTAGATTAGGAGCATAATTAATTAAAGGAGTTTAATTAAAATAGAAACCCTAATCCTAAATAGTTTAGGGAAGTGTTTTCCTACATCTGTAAATAAGAGATGTCTTATCATAGATGGGGTTATACACTCTTCCATAAGAATTGGAGAGAGAGAGTACTTACAATTTCTTTGGAGATAGAAACTAGGGTTTTGCCAACACCCATCTTCTTGAACAACTATTATTCCTTGGTGGATCACTTCTAGAGGCCAAACATTTGGGTGGCTAACGTTGATCAAAGAAAAGAATTTAATCAGTGGAATTCAAGGAGAATGTGAAGGAATTGGAGGTGAACTTGTACCTGAGGAAGCTTTGATTCACGTGGGTATAATTCTATATATCTATCTCTTTCGTTTAATAGATAATTAATCACAAGGATGATCATGGTGATGGTTTGTATGAAAAATTTTAAAATCCGTTTTATTGCGCTTCCGCATTATTTATGTAATTTGATTGCATACTCGCGCTATATACAAACCTAACATCTGGCACCCTTTAGTTGATCAACAGGTCGTCGATTCTTGGCAATGGGTACTTATTCTTGATCGTTGATTTGTTCAGCTCCCGGTAGTCAATGCAGAGTTTCATCGATCTGTCCTTCTTCTTGACAAACAAAACTGGTGCTCCCCTTAGGGACACACTTCGCTGAATATACCCATTGTCCAGCAATTCCTGAAGTTGTAGCAACAATTCCTTCATTGCCACTGGCGCCATACGATACGGGGCTTTTGAAATTGGTGCAGTCCTCGAAACTAAGTTTATCGCAAATTCAATTTCCCTGTCTGGCGGAAGACCGGGTAAATCGCTTGGAAACACATCTGGAAACTCTCTCACTACTAGTATATTCTTTATTTCCACGCCTTCTTTCTTCGTATCTACAATATAGGCTAAATAACCTACACATCCTTTCTTTAACAACTTCCAGGCCTGTATTATTGTAAGACAGCAAGAACGTCTCAGCGATGTGCTACCATTAAACACTACCCTCGACCGGTTTGGGGTCCGAAGGTTCACACTTTTCTTCTGACAGTCAATAATCGCCACATGATCGTACAACCAGTCCATTCCCAATATTACATCGAACTCTCCCAACCTTATTAGGATCAAATCCACGCGAAAATTATATTCCCTAATCTCAACGTAACAATTACGAAGAATAAACTCTATAGGAATTACCTCATTATTCGCAATTTCTATGCTCAAAGGATTTTCTAACCGTTCTTGGGATAAATTTAACCGTTTAGCAAAATCTTTAGAGACAAAAGAGCAGGTAGCACCCGAAACAAATAATACGTAAGCATTTATATTATTGATTGGGATAATACTTGACACCATGTCCTTAGCAATCACTGTATCCTGGACGGTCATTTTGAATGTTCGGGCAGGGGTTCGGTTGGGCGAAGTCGGTCCCCCATCTTTAGTTTGCCGCCTCCTCCTCGGTTGCCGGTTCCACCGTCGCTTCCGCCGCCGCTTCCTTTCTTAGCGCAGTCTCTAAACTGATGCTCCGTTGATCCACAAGAATAGCATCCACAGTTCTTCTTAGGGTTTGGGCAATGCGGTGCTATATGCCCTTCCTGGTTGTAGTTGCAGCAGACATTACGTCCTTTCCAGCACTCTCCCTTGTGATTTTTCCCATATTTCACACACGCTTCAATCTTCTTCTTAAATCCTCCCTGATTATTCTCCGTCTGATTAGTGTTGTTGCTGTTGTTGTTACCGCCGTCCCATTTTCTCTTTCCTGAATTGCTTCCACCGCTACTGCCACCTGCACGGTAGTCTCCCCCACTCTTCTTATTCTTCCTGTGTTGATTCAGGGCCTCAATCCCTCCTTCGACGATAATGGCTTTTTCCAGCAGCGCACTAAAAGTTTCGATCTGAAGGACAACTACTTTATTATACAACCACGGTTTTAGTCCTTGTTCGAACCTTTGCGTCTTCAGCTCTTTAGTACTTACTTGAAGCGATGCAAAACGTGCAAGTTTATTAAATTTGGTGGCATACTGAGCCACCATCATGTCCCCCTGCTTCAGCTCTAGGAATTTCACCATCATTTGCCTTTCCATGCTCTTTGGAAAATAATTCTCGAAAAATAATTCCTTGAACTTTCCTACGCGTGCGATGATGAAAGCCTTCTCCATTTCCTTCACCCAAGACTGGGCTTCAATCGGATCAGTCGTTCCCTTGAACTCGAGGGGTATTATGATCTTGAAGTCTTTGAAATTTGTTATGGGTGCTGCCAGCGGATGGGGATTCACAGGTCCCATATTTCTCTCTTGGGCCATTCTCTCAAATATATCCGTTAACCGTTGCATGGGGTCCACCGGACCTCCTTCATTATTAACTGATCCCTCGGGTGTTGGTGGGGCTGGTATGTTATGTCTGGGCGACATTTTCTGCTTAATGTAAGAAAGTTTAATGTCATCATTTCATTATACTACGAGAATATCTATCATAAGTACTACAAGTAGACAACATATATAGTAATGACGATTGCATTTAGTGCTAACAGCTGTTACAACATACATGATAGCGTACTACTATAGATGTCATCAAATGTTCCTGGATACAATAAAATGGTGAGGGGTTCACCGACATACTCCCCTTTGATATGCACAAAAGTTACTACCTTACAATACTATCCCACACCTGTAGCAAAATGTTGGGATTAATATATACAAGACTAAATACAACTAGGCACATAAGTTAAGTAACCTATCCGAGCATACCGCGCCCCACAACAATATCATACTCCCTATGACCCATATGGATCATCAAGTCTTAACTCAGGGTGTGACGAGTCTGTCCCTTTTCAGCTGGGTAGTGGTACACACCATCTATCCACCTGCCCATTGCCGAGTGGAAAGCATATCCCATCCGGTTCATTTTCCTCTTACCCCTTCTCACTTCACCCTCCAGGTCATCCACCTGTTCTACGGCAGCATCTCGTTGTTCCTTGATTCGAACACGGTTTGCCACCTCCCTACCTAACTGATCCTTTAAGATCTAATTATCCATCTGAAAATTGACCCCCTGATGCTCCGACTGCTCCAACTTTCCTGCCAATTCTGCATTCCTCGCCAAGAGGTGATGAAGCATGACTGCCAATTATGTGGAGGCCCCTTGTTGCCCTAACACATCCGTCTCTAATTCCTAGATCCGGTTCTTACCCTCCTGGACCTCGCCTTCTAGTTCTTGAATCTGTTCTTACCCTCCCGGACCTCGGCTTCTAACTCTTGGATTCTATCGCCTTGGTGAATGATGCGGTCGGCATATTCATCAAGCAAATCAAACTCGAAGGTGTTGTCATCGGATGGTACCTCCTCTGGTTTGTCTAGGGGTTCACTTTTTATGGGCTCTTCCTCTGGGCCCTCCTCCGGATCCTTTTCCGGGTTATACTCTAACTCGAGCTCATCCTCAGCTAGAACAGTAGCTAGAGTAGGCTCAACCACCAGGAGTGTCTCGGACACCACATGAATGTCACGTGGCTCCTCCTCCCTAACTCTGCTAGGTTCTCCTATGTTTGACATCCTACAAGCACAAGCACAACAAACAACTTCTATTAGTATCCCTCAACAAAATATAAGTTCATTGTATGAAATGAAGATATATTTCCTAGTACCAAAGACTCCCTAAGACAAGTCTTCGCCACATAAAACTCTACAGGAGTTTTATCTCCCTCTATACCTTTTGCATATTTTAATGTTATAGTCTAAGGACTCTATCTCCTAAGGTTTATAACCTATAGCTCTGATACCAACCTATGACGCCCCCAAATCCGGGTCACCTGAGTCACAGACTTGGTTCGTCACTATTTAATACATGCATCATACAATCTATAACTAATAGTGGAATAAAGGAATATTTACATTGATATAACATAAATAATCCTGTTCCAAGTCTCGAAACCAAGACTACTACAAAACATAACTTAATACATAAGGGTAAATAAATCCTAAAACACAACATCAAGTGATAAGTCTTAATACAAATGGTGATTCTAATATAATAAAACAGAACTAATCAGTAGCTTTGCCATTTCCCTTATCTTTTCTCGAGCTCTCGCCACGTGCTGCACTAACTGAAATGTTTAAGGAAGGCAAGGGTGAGCAACAAATTTGCCCCGCAAGTATAATAGAGTGAATAATCATATGAATAACTTTATAGATCATAGGAGTTAAAAATAATTAGATAGCTCAAGGAAATAACCAACTTCTTCATCATCATTATAGTGGTCGCTATGGACCGAAGGATTCCTGAAGTATCTAAGGATTTCAAAGTTTCCCAAAGAAAGGGATAATTCAATACTGAGTTAGCACAAAGGAACAGAACTCTATTCTAGAATTACTGAAAATTCATCCGATAATCCATAAAACTGGTACAATAAGTGATCAGCCTAAAGTACCTGGCGTTATGCATAAGCCTCACTTACTATTTACGCGCGTGTTGGTTCCCCGACGTTCATACAATTGCCCTGCTATGATGGTTGTTCTTCTCAGCTATATATAGGAATCCGAACCAAAATAATTTGATCGGATAGTTTTACTTAACAACAATGATGGTTCGAGGACTTAACTTCACTTCAATAAACAAATCAATATATGTCTAGCCGAAGCAATTAGCTTTAACATAGCTTTCAAACAGTTTATAGAATAAAGAACTTTAAGGCTTAACAACATGCGTTATAGCATATGTAGATAACTTGAACGAATGTCAAATTATTTGAATAATCAGAAGAGTACTCGCACAATGAAGTACATTGTGAAAGTTTAGAAAACTAGCTCAATATCACAATACTTGTAATCAATACATAACTTGAGTGAATTTAGAGAACTTGCATTAATATAGAATACTTGTCTAATATCAAATTAAACAAGAATTTGAAACTTGCCCAATAAATAAATTGAGTAAGGTTTAAGGGGACTTGTAATTCATAAGAATAAACTCGCACAATAAATAGGAGTTGTATGGGTTAGGAAACTTGTATTCAATATATAGAGAGAATGAAGCTAGGGAACTTGCACAATATAACTTGAGTATGGTAAGAAACTTGCCTCTTCCGTTGATTAGGCTTAACGTAAATTGTTCTTCAAATATCCCACACAATGTAGTACATATTCACATATTAATTAGTCATATAAGGGATACCAAATATTGGTTTTATACTACTCTATAATGTTTCACTCATATTAGAAACAAAATATAAAACAAGGTTACACACACTAGTTATGGCGTTACGACGTTTGCACGTCCGTACGCCAACCTTGCCTACTCGAATGCCCAAGCGACACGCACTTGCGTGTGCTTAGCATGCCAATACAATTTATCTAATACTCATTGGTTAATTCTAAGTATCATTATAATACGTAACATTCATGTTTTAGAATATAGAACGACATCTTTTAGCGTTGGAAGCATTATACGCATGACCGACGCCTTCCGTTTGCACAATAGCCCTAAAAAGGGTCAATTTAAAAATTTCTCTAGGTAGTAAATTTCAATTATAATTGGTGGAAGTTTTAGGACTATCTTTAAGCTTTTCGGATCATCTTGAATCGCCCAAATCTGAGTCCGTATGAGAAAGTTATGGTCATTTTCCCAACGGACGTCGAAGCTGAGTCGAGTAGCGCATGCGCGGGCGGGAGGGCAGCACCAAGCGAGCGTGGCGTGCGGCGGCGTGCGCGGCTAGGCGCGTGGGGATTGGCGCGGGCGCGCGTGCGGTCAGGCAGGCCCTTGCCAGACTTCGCGATTTGACCCTCCTTCATTCCAATCCTCATAACTTCTTCTCTAGACGTCCAAATGAGTCCATTTCGGACTCTATGGACTCCTAAGACTCAGGGCTACAACATACCAGTGTACTTAAGACTTTCAAAAACATTAGCTAATTACTAAACTTGACTCAAACTCAAATTCATGCTATGTTTTTTGATGTTCTTGACATGCTTGGATTCAAATCATCATAATTCCCTCATCCGTGAATGAAATGAGATGATTCCAAAGCCCATGGCTTTGTAACTCAGTGTACTATGATTACACATAGGAATCATAGCTTAACCAATAACACATTAATACTAGAAATTGACACAATGACCATTAATTAACTGCACTTCATTTTCTAAACACATTTTACCATAAGTCTTACTACAAATTCATTTTAACACTTTTTTATTCCATTCTAACTGGGTTATTCTCATAACCCATAGAAGCATAACATCATTGTATTAACCAAAATTATCAGACATGAAAAATAACTACAAGGATCCTCTAAATTCGGACAAAACAATCAATAGTCCATTTTTGTCCATGTTCTTCATCCTTATGCATAGGTATGGATTTCTTTCATGTTTATTCCACTTTGATGTAGTTAGGAAGGTTTTTAAGGTCTTAAGAACATCCTTAGTTGTTCATAAACAACCTACAACAATCATAACAACAACAAACCTAACCAACAAACAAACAAGCAAGAAAATAAGAAAACTTGGAAAGTTAGAAGGAATGAGTTTGGATAAGTTATCTACCTCTTGGATTCTCCTTCTAGGTTGTTAAATGGTTACTAGAGCTTTGTTACAACCTTTATTCTACCTTCTTGGGTCTTCGTCGTAGCCTCTCTTCAAGCTTTTGCTCTCACCCACTTCCTTCTCTCTCTAGAATAGTTGAAGATGAAGATGAAGATGGTGCAAGGTTGCTATGGCCCTCCTCTTTCTTCCTTGTTCTTCTTCTTCCTACAGATTTTCTCTCTCTTTCTTACTTCAATATCTTGCAATGTGAAAATGAGCTGAACATGGGAGGTGAAGCTCGGGTAGCATTTGTGGGAGAGATAGAAGTTGGTTTGCCAAGGCTCCTTGGTATAAGTTTTGAGTAAAATGTTTGCAAAGCTCAAATTCCCTTACATGGAGAATTGAGTTGTCCCTCCTAGATCCTTGGTATGGTTGGGTGGTGCCCCTCCCCCTTTTCTCTGCATGCTCCTCCTCTCTTGAAATGTCAAAATCTGATCTTTCTCCCTTAAATTCCCAACGGGTCAAGCCATGGGTTGGATCATGGGTCATGGGTTTGGATTTTGGGTCAAAGCTTGGGCTTTCTATTTAGACTATTACTACTAACCTTTTGGGCTTCTAATTTGATTCCCATTGGGCTCCCACAAATCCTAAAATTGGATTATTAACCCATTACCTAAATGGTTTGACAATAATTAAGAAAATCAAAATTAACCGAGAAGACGTCTTTAGGTGAATAGTACATCGTGAATAGAGATTTAGCGATATAGTGCGAAATCAATTTATTCACTAATATGAAGCTACAACACATATACATATTCTAGGTTGTAACACAACCTTTAAGCGCATAACACAAAATAATATAAATAAAAATAAAAATTCATTTTATTCACATATAAACTCGGGTTACAAGGAAATTTAAAATTCCTGATCGTTACAGATATACCTTAAAGGTCTTAAGGGACATGTCAAAGTATAACTCATCATACACAAGATACTATGATGATCTCAAGTTCAAGGATCACTTGTACTACTATCACTAAAGGAATTCCTATTGACAAGCGAGTAAAACTCCATTAGGTATTCCTTAGCGAGCCACGTTCAGTGAACTTATTCCCCAATAAGCACCTACATACTTGCTTTAGTGTCTCCACATAAATGATTATGAGATTAATCATCCTTTTCTTAAGAGTATGCAACGCATGTACTAATATATCCAGATTCACTAATCCCCTTATTAGTAATCCAACGATTAGGAACAATTTTAGTTTTAAGCTTTCTAAGAATTTAGATCTCATTAGCATGATCATCATCATGATTATAAAAGCATTGCTCAAAACTATGGGTTTATCACATTTAATATAACAGCACCATGTAGATAAAGTAAAAATGCCTTTAACAAACGATTAAGATTACAAAGTATATGCTACATCATATCAAATATGATTGGCTTGTGTGCATACTACTTTCACGCTAGGGTTTCTCCCTCATTATCCCCAATCTTGTTTTTCAGCTTCTTCTTAAGAATAATGCTTAGGAACCTTCTATGGTACACCTTTTGTGATAGGTTTATCTGAAGACTTCTTTTTTTTAGTCTATTTGGCTAACCAATCAAATAACACAACACTAAAGTTTATCTTTTGCTTCATGCCGATGGCAAACATGATTCTTAGTTGTAAATTACTTACTAAATCATGAGCGGTATCTTTGCATAAGATACATTTACCCACAATTTTTGCCAAAAACTTAAAATCCTCTGGAAATTTCTTTTTCTTCATTATCTTGATAGTAGGGTTCTTCACATACCCCATTAATCTCATGCCTTTATCAGTATCAATTCTTTCCAGAGATGATAGACCTTGATTGGCGAATCCTACATACTTATTGATTTCTGCAGCACTTATCTTTATGTTTGATCCCCGAACTTTGGTGGACAGAACATCATCATTGATCGTTACATTATAGTAGAACTCTTTCACCAATTCAGAGTAGATTTTGGTGTTAGATTCTAAATATTCTAAGAACCCAGCTTCCCTTACTATTTTAAGAATACACTTGAACTTCTCTTCTGATTCCCTAAACTTATCAAAACAAAGTTAGATACCTTATACGACTGGACAGTTTTCCATAACTAGGGTTTTGATGAATGAAGGATATTTGAATGTTTTAGAGTTTCTGGAAGTTTTGGTGATTTGGGTTTGCTGAAGGTTTGATGGGTTTAGGGATTTGAGAGTTTTGCATTGTTTTGTAAGTGGATAGAATTTGATAACTGATAGGAAAGAGCAACCGTCAATATTTAAGTTTGGCCTGTGTCAGTTCCCTCTTATTTTTGCAGAGGACAAGTGTAGGGAAGCCATTTGTTGATCGTGGCCTCAATTTTTTGTAACTTCCACAACTGTTGTACATCAGTTACACTGGTTCACTCTTGTTAGGAGAGCGTGGTCATCACTTTCCTTATCATTGACTTTGCCTGTTCGTAGAGTGAGTTGATGTTCTGGGCTTTCACTCTACGATCATTTCTTGAGAGCAGACTTTGTCACAACTTTTACTACTCGAATACTGATTGATACTTATCTTGGTGAATGCAATCTTGGATGAGAGGAACTCCATTTAAGGTTTGAAGTTGCTTTCGTCTTGATTGTGCATTTGGGTGCTTAGAAGAAACCTTGTTCTATCTAAATATTGGTGATAATAACCTTCATGACTTGTATGTTCTTCTGTACTAGTAGGTGAGCTGGACTGGCTACTTGATGAAGACTTCCTTTTAATACTAACTTCTTTCTTTTCTAGAAAATCCCATGATCAAATCTATTTTATGAGATTGGCTTTTCTCCTTTGTTTTGTTAACATTTTAAGCTCTGGAGAAATTCTAGTAATGCATTCCATTCAGTCTTTCAATAGGGTTAAGGAAGTTCAGAGAGGCGCTTTATCTGAGGAAAGACTGCTTTGAAGTGGTGGAGAGAATGTCATCATTGTATTCCTATGATTTGGTTTACCAGCTTAGAATGAACTATGGGGTTGGTAATTGGTTGTGAGAGAATTTATAGCAAAGGTGTTTGCAATCATAGGTTAATAAACTCTACGATTAGGATGTTAACTATAGCAACTCTATGTTTTGGGGTAGTATGGGTGACTTGGTCATCAGTCGTAGAGTTTAGGGACTCTACGACCGGAGATTTCATTTGGTTTATCAACTTCTGGTTTCTTCTCCTCAACCTGAGCATGAGTTAGCTTAGAAACTTCAAATTGCTTCCCCTCGTCTTGTGCATTGCTAGGCTTAACCGATTATTGCTTCCTCATAGTTGATGTTACCATCTTATGACTGAATTCTTCATCATTTGGTCGTAGAGTCTTTTCTTTGACATTGGTCACTCTACGATCCCTCTTATCTAGTACTGCAATCGTGGAGTTGATTTGAACTTGATGTAGACCTAGTTCTTATACACCTCTTCAAGAACTGTATTATGCTGAAGTGAGCTTTAGCTTCTGAGAGATTCTCTCTGGAAAATCAAGACTTTGCAATTGGTCAGAAGCTTGTTGACGAAGATCACAAGTTTCAAGCTTCTCCTTGAGTAAAAATAGATCAATCATGATACCCAAAGGTTAAATAAATTTCTAACTTGGTACCCACTATTCTTTGGGTCTTGCTGGGTTAGTACTTTTGAATGCCCGGGTCTTTCAGACTTTGGATTCACATTATGCATTGCAGCTCATATATGAAGACATTTAATTATGTTGTATAAGAATGTGTGAGTGAAGGACAAGTTTGTGTGTAACTAATGTGGATCCTCAAACCTTTTCCTTAGATAGAACATTTACTTACAACATGTTCTAAGTTTTTGAACATTTAGTATAGTAGTGGTCAGTTCTATGAGTTATACCTAGTTAGCTCGTAGAGTTGATCAGTCTCTACGATCCTTCAGAGTACAACAATAGATATGACTATACTTTACAATTTGACAAGAACTTAGATCATTGAGTAATAGGCCAAATAGCACAATAAGTAAGTAAGCTAAGGTAGGATGAATATAACATAGTGAGCATAGCCATCTCTTTGAATTCTTTGAAACAACAAAGTTAATAAAAGGAGGTGAATTCACTAATGATAATTTTTATTGAGTTTTCCACATCCAATGTGAAAGATAAACTTTCAACATCAGAACTAATTTAATTAAAGACAAGTCTTTAACAAGTGATTAGCTAGCCCACACAAGAACAATTGCATATCAATTGAACACTACTAACTTTTTCCAGCAACAAGATAAGATAAGACTCTATTTGTGGATAACCTTCAGTTGTTATTCTCAAGAGCTTTATTTTTAGCCTCAAATATGGGCAGAGAGTAAAGTAATTTTAGGCATTATTCTCACTTTCTCTCGTTCTCCTTTTGAGGAAGAAAATGATTCCTTGATAGAATACTTGAATAAATAGAGGTGTAGTCAAATCATGCAATCATGTAATACAATTCAACGATCAATAATATTTAGCATTTGAGATGACAGAATTAAATACCTCACTGATGTCAATCTCTTGACAGTAAGTGGTTCTGCATGTGATGATATATACTGTTGTTGGTCAGTGTTTTGCAATCCTTCAGGTCTCTTAGCAACATCATCATTTGACTAACACATTGAGAAAATCCTTTGAGTTATGACCAGAGCACCCCATATTCCTTGATATGCTTGAATGAACCCTAGGGTTCATATTATGTTGAGTCCGGTTATGCCATATGTAGTTGAGAAGCACATGGAATTATTGTTGTGATGTACTAATGATGGAGTATTATCATATATATATATATATATATATATATATATATATATATATATATATATATCCTCGATCATCATACGTAGAACTTCTTAACCTCCCTTGGTGGAGATGCAGATTTCTCTTGAATGGAGAAATCTTAGCTTTTGCTGCATCTGTACTTTTCCTCCTGATGAGTTGTTTGATCTGCTCGTTTACTTCAACATGCCAGATGATGATGATATTTCCCTTTAAGCACGTGGTTAGCCTAGATAGCCTCTAGTAGTTAATCATTAGAGTACCTGCACATACAATCTTCAACTTGTAAGCTCATCTTCATTCAGTCTTGAAAACTAATACCGAGATTTTAGAACTTATCTAAATTTGTGTCATGGATCAACTCAAAGCATAAGCTTTAACATATTCATGTGAACCTGCTTTGATACTAATTATTTGTTCCCTTAGACACAATAGAGATCTAGAAAGGGGTTTGAATAGATCCTTTAAAACTTTTTTTTATTTATTATGAAAGTATAACAATTATGATTAATGGAATCAACTCATGCACAACGTAATATGCTTTAAGAACCCCTTCAAAGATATAAACATAATCTCAGTTCAATGAATAAATCTATGATATGGCTGATAGAAGATATAGCAATTATTGCGCATAATGTAAAAGACATAAAGTAAATTACATAAGAGGTTTTAAGTGGTTCGGAGACTGAACAACTCTTACACCACTCTTCTACTTCAACAAGTAGGAAATCCACTAAGAATTTAGTCAGTAAGACAAGGACGCTCCGCCCTCCTCAAGTTCAGCAGATATGAGTTGTGTTTAGCTGCTAAGGCAAGGATCCTCTGACCCTCCTCACGTCTAGCAGACATGAGGTATTTAGTCATAAGACAAGGACGCAACGCCCTTTCGCTCCAAGCCCAACAGACTCTGAAGCTTTAGTCAATTAAGATAAGGACCCAGAACACCCTCTTTCCAAGCCCAGCAGACTTGAAGCTTTAGTCACTTAAGATAAGGAACCTTTGACCCTCCTTCGTGTGTTGATGGTTGTTGAGTTGTGCTGCTAAGATGAACTTTGATCTCTTCTATCTTTAGGAACTTAGCAGCTATTTAGTGATCAACTTCTGGATGCCGCTGACGTTGGTCATTGATGCTCTTCTTCTTTTGGTATTCAGCAGATGCAGATGATCACCCTTCATGTACTACTTAAGCTTCTTCAAATGTGCTTGTTGTATTCTTAAGCTTAGCAGTCATGAACACTTGTTGTCTTGTATACAGAACCCATTATGTTCTTCATCTTGTCAGCTCACAGTGTTCATGATTGATCACAGAGTTGCTCTTTTAGATTTTTCTTTCAGCTCTAGTTACTCTTGATCTTGGCTTCTTGGTCATTCGACTCTTAGTTTATATGCCAGCACTTCGGCATACTTAGGTGAAGCATTTAGCAGATGTGTTTAATCAGTGTTCTTGCTCTAGTTCACGTCTTCTTTTCAATCTTGGTGCAGTTCGTCTCTTATAGTTTCCTTCATTGTCCTACCATTGGAAACTTGCCGTTGATTACTTCCCCTTGCAAAACTTCCCGTTCGAGATTCTCTTGCTGCAGACTTCTTTATTGTACCAATGAATATTTTACTCTTTGAAGTCTGCAAGTGATGGCTGAGTCAGCTTCCATTAACTGGTACCAAGACAGTGGAGTCAGGTGAGATGCCTTTGACTGCTGAAAACATGGTTGTTTGAACCCCACTGAGATTAGTTCCTTATTTAGCTCATTCAAGTAATCACCCGCTCATCTTGAGATGATTAACTTAAGCACTCCGATATTTGCAGTCCTTGCTAGCCCTTATGTACTCTACGATCAATTGTGACGCCCCCAAATCCGGGTTACCTTATCCTCGAATTTGGTGCATCACTGTGCAACTCATAAGGCATTATATCAATAACTTAATGCAGAAAATAAAATATTTACATTGATTTAATATAAATATTCTCGTCCCAAGTCCTGAAACCATAACTAATACATCACATAACTAATACACAAAGACTAAAACATAATACTAATAAGTCTAAAAACATAACACAACTTAGAACATAATCTTAACAAGTCCTAACACAAGACAAGAACAACAACATAATAGGACAAACTATTCTGTAGCTTTGCCTTTGCC
This sequence comes from Aralia elata, assembly GCA_034770075.1. Taxonomy (NCBI): domain Eukaryota; kingdom Viridiplantae; phylum Streptophyta; class Magnoliopsida; order Apiales; family Araliaceae; genus Aralia; species Aralia elata. Next base: position 60,563,636 of record CM068382.1, read on the forward strand.
TTTATCCTTTCCCGAGCTTTCGCCACGTTCTCTAGCAACTGTGATGTTTAAGGAAAACAAGGGTGAGCAATAAATTTGCCCAGCAAGTATAACAAAAATAATAATGAATAATCAAGAGTAAGGTACCACAATCTCAAAGGTTATAACGATTTGTGATAGCTTGGGAAGTAAGCATATAAATTGTAAACAAGGTACGTCTCCATGTTTCAACTTAATTCTCCACTAACACTGGTGAGTCACTATATACTGAATGATTATCAAATGAATTCAATGATTTTCAAATGCAGGAACACTGTGTGGCCATCATGGCATTTACCTTCCAATAGGATTAACGGTATTTCACTATTAACCCAAAAACAGGTACAATAGGTGATCATCCTAAAATACCTGATGTTATGCATAACCCTCAAACAATCAACTTGCGCGCATGTCGGTCCCCCGACAAAATATAATTTTCCCCTACTAAAAGAGTTGTTCATCTCTGCAAAGAGTCCGCACCAAAGCAATTGGTTTGGATCGCTTTCTAAATCATGGATATTGGTCTAGCCGAATCAAATGGCATCGACTCTCTTCGTAAACTATTGGTATATAATTAGGATTCAAAAGCTTTAATAACATGTATTAAAGCATAACTGGATATCTTGAACGATTATCAAATTATTTGCATAGACTTGGAATTCATACAATATATATAAGCATTGAATGAAATGAAACTTCAATAAGATACTTGAATAAAATGGGAATTCTTGCAATAATCTAGAATACATGTTCAATACTAAATTAAACAAGAATTAGAATATATAAATAAATTGAGTAAGGTTAAGGGAACATGCATTCAATATATAGAAAGAATGAAGCTAGGGAACTTGCACAATATAACTTAAGTAGGGAAAGGAACTTGCCTTGCACACGAGTTAATATCTTGACGTTAATCGCCCTTCAAAAATATCATACATAGTTCATTAAAATTACCATAACGATTAGTCACATGAGGACTAGGTTCACAACAGTCATCATATCATTAAAACATATTGATTGCCACTTCGACAAGGTAGTCGGGGGTCTTGTTGGAAACCTAAATAACGTCAATAAAAGAAAACCTAAATTCTGGTCTTGTTAGAAAATTTTACTGGGCCTGATCCGACCCGACCTGGCTGCCCGACCCGACCCGGTGTTGCGGCGCCCGGTTTAGCTCAGCCAGCGGCGCTGCAGCGCCGTTCCTTTTTTCCCGTCTTCTGCCACGTGTCCGGTGTTGTGATGCCTGATTTGTTCTTATGAACGGCACTGAGATGCTGATATCCAGGAACTAGGTTATTGCAGATTTTTCAATCGTGCAGTCCGACCCTTCTCCGCTTCGATCGCCATCACTCCTTCAATACACGTTCAAATTGGTGCATTCTGGACTTTATGGACTCCTAACTCATGGGGCTACAACACATCAAAAATTCAGAGCTACACATTAACATTAAAATGGCCAAATCTTTGGCCAAATTACTAAGTTCATACTTTGTTTTAAGTGTTCTAAGTGTTCTTCACTAAAATCATCACCAAATCTCTGTTTTGACACCTTTTTACTCCATTCTAACTGGGTTAAATGCTTAACCCATGGAACTACAATAACATAACAACAAACAAATTAAACAAACACGAAATCATAGCTATAATGTCCTCTAAACCGTCCAACAGTCCATGTTTGTCCAAAAGTGTCCATTGTTCATCCTCCTTAAGCATAGGTACGGATTTGTTCCATTTTTGTTCCACTTTGATGTTATTAATGGCTTATATAGTCTCTTACCAATATTTACAAACATCCAAAACAAACAACAACAACAACAACAACAAAAATCACAAGAAAACTGAACCACAAGCTCAAGAGCTCGAAAACCCCAAAAACTCGAAAATCTTAACAAAAATCGAATGGAATGGATTTTGGTTGATTGTTTACCTCTGTAAATCTCTTCTAGATACTAAGACGATCAACTAGGCTCCTTGATTGAGTCTCCTTTTCCTTCCTTGCTTCACCTGAGCCTCTTCTTCTCTTCTTTTTTCTTCACCCGCTGCTCCTTCTTCCTTCTTTCTACTTCTTCTTCTCTCTCTCACTCTCTATCTGCAGCTGGACTAACATGGAATGGAAGAGGAGGAATGACTAAGCAAATGGTTTTGGGAGAATGAAATGGTTGCTTCGGGAGAATGAGGGGGGAACACTTGGTTACTCAATGCATTTGGCTTGGCGAATACCTAGCATTGCCGATAACCTCTTCCTCTCTCCTTTGATTGGCCAATTTCAAATTAATGGCTACCATTTGGGTGACATACAAATATGTGTACCCGAATACTCCCCTCTTATATCCGAAAACTTCCACTTTTGTACCCAATTTGGTCAATAACTCTACCCAAAATTAAAATGGGTACTCCCATAAAATATTGGGACGCGTAAAAATAATAATAATGGGATTCGTCCATTTATTTGGAATACCCATATTATACATTTCAGATATCGAATAAAGCATGATTGGGCTCAAAATGAAAATCCGACATTTGAAAAAGTGATGAGTGTGTTTTATACACACAATTTGGGTACTTTTGACCTTTATAATTTGCAAGTCTTTGGGTATTCGATGCGTTTTTTATCTATTTTTAGTTCTTTCTAGATAATTTAGTTTTATATTGTGTTTGTGTGTTTTGTATTTCTTTTACGTGTTTTTGCTTTGTTTTGTAGGAATTTGAATAAAAGCTAATTGGTTCAATGTTTGGAAGTGCTTAGTTTGCCATTTCTAGCGCAACATTGACATAACAGTTGCTTCTCGCCTAATTTTGCCCATGATCCAGCCGTTATCTCTTAGAACTAAAGAATGAAAGTTGTAGAGCTATCTCTTAGCTTTCCGTAGCATGTTGAATCGCCTCAATCCGAGTTCGGACGAGGATGTTATGGCATTTCTCCCAACTGACGTCAATGCTGAGTGTTCCAGGCAGAGTAGCGGGGCCTCGCCACAAACCAGCGAGGCCTTGCCAAGGCATACAGGGAGTTACACCAGACCAGCGGGGCCTCGCCACAAACCAGCGAGGCCTTGCCAAGGCATACAGGGAGTTACACCAGACCAGCGGGGCCTCGCCACAAACCAGCGAGGCCTTGCCAAGGCATACAGGGAGTTGCACCAGACCAGCGGGGCCTCGCCACAAACCAGCGAGGCCTTGCCAAGGTATACGGGGAGTTGCAGCAGGGCAGCGGGGCCTCGCCACATACTAGCGAGGCCTCGCCAAGTCGGTCCTGAGTGCGTTCTGACATTGATTTAGTGCGATCTAAGCTCCACTTTGTCCGATTTTGGCTAGGGTTTCTGGAGAGAGAGGCTATATATATTCTCTTTGGAGCTTCATATCAGACAGCGAGAAAGAGGGAGGCTACAATATACATCAACCAACAGAGCTCAAGGCTGCAAATCAAGCTAAATCAAGCCAAAAGCCAAGGAACTCAGTCAAGAAGAATTGCAAGGCCAAGGTGGAGAGTTGGAAACCATCAGCAACCAAAGGAACACCAACTCAATAGCTCCAAAAGTGGTTTCATTTCTAGATTTCTATCTTCTTTGTAATTCGAATTTGACAATGTATCAATTGAAAATGATGTTTATTGTAGCTAACATGAACTAACCTTCTATTCTAAGATTGCAATGGAACCCAACACTTAATTTGAATTGAATTCTCTCTCTATTGATTTTAGTTATGCATGTGTGAATTGATTGTCATAACCTTTGCTTCTAGATTAATTGCTTGGCCCGTAATTACCGTGGGAACCTATATGAACTTGACGAACGGATTATAGGTTAAGACCTAGTTATGATAACATGTGAAAGTATAGATTGTTGTGGGTTATTAATTGGATTAAGTGACGTGTGTCTTATTAATTATCTGCAATAATAGGTATCTTGATAGTAGTTGGGATAGATATATACCTAATTACCGCATGCAACCTATTGAGAATCTAGTCTTAATGACTTCCGACGTGAAAGTTGGTAATTGAAGGGAGGATTACTTAGATTTGGTGACACGTGTCTAGTAATCATTCCTGAAATTAGTCTCTTGATAGTGTATAGGATAGACATATACCTATACACCGCTTAGGAAGATTCGTGATTGACCATCGACAGAGGCTCTTATGTAGTTTTGACTTCTCGGTTGTCAATTCGTATGCTATAACTAAATGAAAAGAGAGAGTTAGGAGATTCAAATGACGTGTTGGGGGAAATTGTAATCTTAGACCCTTTTATCTTGATATTTTACCGCACTTTACTCATTATTTGACTTGTGAACTCAACCAATCAACAAATTATCAAATCTTCATTGTTTAAATTAGATCAATTTGATAGACGATTGGCACTTGGTTATTATTTGTCACAATTCCCTGTGGGTTCGACTCATATCTTATCATATATTACTTGTTGACCGTGTATACTTGCACGTGTGTGTTTATCGATAGCTAAATCGACCAACAAGTTTTTGGCGCCGTTGCCGGGGAATTGTTTCTAATAATTTTACCAATATTAATTTCAATCGAATTGATCTTAATTTAAGCTTGTATATAAATTTATTTTTAACATTTTTTTTTTCTGTTTAATGCTTTCTTCGTTACGAGGTACACCATGGCGAACTATAATTATCAATGGCCTCACACGGGAATGACCCAATCAGGAGCAGCATGGATGGATGGATTTGATGTGGTTGCGGCACATATAGAGGAGCTGTCAAGGAATGTTAACGCTCTAGTGGCCCAACGTACTCAACCTGTTGCGGTGAATTGTGATTATTGTGATGGAAACCATCCGAGTCATCTATGCACCATTAATTTCGAGTCGGCATGGTATGGTGGCAACGTCGGCGATTACTCCAACAGTTATGACTGTTCCGATGCTTATCACCAAGATTGGGGGTATCACCCAGATTCTACATGGAGCTACAATTATGAAGATCAATACTATGCTCCGAGTCCAGCATATGCACCGGAATTCTCATGTCCACCTTCATTGCCACAAGAAGAAAATTCAAATGTGAAGGAACTTGGGTCCCAGACCATAACTTCGATTGAGGAGATTGTGAAAAGTCAGCATATGTCGATTCAAAATCTTGAGAACCAGTTGGGACAGCTTATTATCGCCTTCAACGATAGATATCAAGGCGAATGGCCCAATGATATGGTTCCCGAAATTGATGGAGTCCGCGTGCCAAAGTTGCAACCAGACGTGCTAATTGATGATGATTCTGATATGGAAGAGTCATATGGGAAACAAGAAAAGGAGGTCAAGGATCCAACCTTGAGCCCCAATGATGATGATGAGCTAATTTCGATTGTATCCCATATACCTTCTCCTCCAAAGCTCAAGGATCTGGGTGGTTTTGCAGTCCCGTGCCCATTGAGTAGTCATGTCGTAGACAAAGCTCTATGTGACATGGGAGCTAGTTTGCAGTTTGAGCCATGGCATGATGAAGTAGAGGTTCATGAAAAGATAGATGAGGATCCACTTGTGTTTGGGAAACTTAATTTCACTATGTCATTCATAGACACAATAGAGCAGGCTCCTAGCTACTTTCATTTTATACATGAGGATTTATATAAGAACAATAAGCTAGGTGAGCTTGAGACAAAGGACCTCATCGAAGCAATGCCCATAGATGTTTCACCCCTACTGATGGACGAAGCGAATGGAGAAAGTTTCTTTTTGTTGATGGATGAAACCGAGTTTGGTATTCGCCTAGTATGCATGCATGTTATGCAAATTAAGGAAATGACAGCACGGAGGCATGCTAGGGTCATTTTTGCAATCGAGCCGGACTAAAAGGAAACATGAAGCTAGTCAGGCTGAGGACTTTAACTCAAGCGCTTTTTGGGAGGCAACCCAAATCTCTATATTTAGAGCTATTTTGTTTTATTTTTAAAATTTAAAAAAAAAAGTTTGGTGTAGTTTGTTTCTAATTTTATGTTTAATTGTGTTCAATGTGTGTAATTTTTTTTTTTTTTTTTTTGATAAAGTTTGGTGCTTGCGACCACCATTGAAAACTATAGCAGTAGCACAGCATCAGCACGCTGAGCAACAACATTAGCACGCTGAGCAGCACAGCAGCAACACACCCATCAGCAGCTTATATGCAGCCATTAGCTCATTTCTATAGTCCAAACTTACATCTCTCTCCTCCCACTCCAAAGCCAACTTACATGCATTTTCCCCAAACTCAAATTCGTGCCCCATCACTCCAATTGGGCATCCAATCTCTGCAATCCATCAGTATTGTCATCGTCTAACTTGAAATTCAACAAGGATTTAGCAGATTTTGAAGAATTCCCATGGCTTTTCATAAGTTTCCCAAGAAAAGGTAACAAGGTCTTTTAATTTCAAATTTTACTTGCTTGGGACTGTGCTTGGGTTGAGTTTTATTGTAGGAACACTTCAATTCTCCCATTGCAAGACTTTGTGGAGGGTTATCCCTGCTTCCCAATGCATTGACAACTGAGATTTTGGGAGGTGCACGCCATGTGTTTGATAATTGGCCTGAGAGAGTTTCTTAGCTAATGTGGGCTGTTCTTCATGAGGCATTGATCTGATATGGCTTCCAAGCAACAAATGGGGTGAAGCTTTAACGTCCAAGCCAACCAAAGCCCATGACAAGAATTTTGTTAGTCCAGAAGCGTCCAAGCAACACCACACTATAATGACGTTGCTTGATTACCCTCAGTGAAGTTCTCTATTTTAATTTTGTCTATTATAAACATCGAGGACTATGTTTATTTTAAGTTTGGGGGTGTGGTTGTGTAATTGAGTTATTTTAGTCTGTCTAGTCATGTTGTGTTGTGCGGTATTTTAATTTTGTTGTCTAGACGTTTTGTGCTACAAGAATGGCCAATGATATTCTGCGGGTTAATGTGTTTTCATCTAAAGTAAGGCTTAAACATGCTTAGTTACTTCTTAACATTTTGGCTAACCACTCTACTCTTAGTTTTTTTTGCCCCTCACGTACACAGTGTACTTGTTTAGTTAGTTAGCATTGAGAAATCTCATTTACTTAAATGCTTGGGAGATTATACTTGAAATGTACTGAACTCGCGTCAACAGCCTTTTATGCATATGTTAGACTTTTATATAAGTTTGGGGGAATTACAAAAAAAAAAAAAAAAAAAAAAAAAGAAAAAAAAAATTTATTATTATTTGACCAAGTTTAATTACGTGGCCATTGCTACTCGAGTTAATAGATCCTCAGGGGTGTTTCTACACCTAATGCCCTAAAGCCATCTGGTTTGGGAGTCATTGATCAAACACTCGTTACATGGGTAGCTCTGAATAGCCTAATGTGATTAGACATCGCACGGTCATGCGCTTAGCTAAGGTGAGATGGAGCGTAAAACGCACTCACCAGTATGATTGCTCATTACTACAATAATTCCTTGGGAACCCCCTTCTTATATGGTCGTCTTATTTGGTATTTATCAAGGTAATGATGAGTTGGTAGATTTATAGTATAATCCCTCATATATTGAGTTCATGCGTTAGCTCTTTCCTAACTCGCATAAATAGTTAGCACACTCACACACACACATATTGCAAAGATCTTGAGTAGCCGTGAGCTTAGAAATTTTGTTAAATTGTAACTTTACGTTGTTCTTGGGCCCCCTTTTGATCTTTATCCTTTGAGGCCAGTTCTTGAGTCGTTCTTTCCTAATTTAGTTATCATTGTGCTATGTCAACAAATTAGTGTATCTTTGTTTGCTTGAGGACAAGCAAATGTTTAAGTTTGGGGGTATTTGATGAGTGTGTTTTATACACACAATTTGGGTACTTTTGACCTTTATAATTTGCAAGTCTTTGGGTATTCGATGCGTTTTTTATCTATTTTTAGTTCTTTCTAGATAATTTAGTTTTATATTGTGTTTGTGTGTTTTGTATTTCTTTTACGTGTTTTTGCTTTGTTTTGTAGGAATTTGAATAAAAGCTAATTGGTTCAATGTTTGGAAGTGCTTAGTTTGCCATTTCTAGCGCAACATTGACATAACAGTTGCTTCTCGCCTAATTTTGCCCATGATCCAGCGGTTATCTCTTAGAACTAAAGAATGAAAGTTGTAGAGCTGTCTCTTAGCTTTCCGTAGCATGTTGAATCGCCTCAATCCGAGTTCGGACGAGGATGTTATGGCATTTCTCCCAACTAACGTCAATGCTGAGTGTTCCAGGAAGAGTAGCGGGGCCTCGCCACAAACCAGCGAGGCCTTGCCAAGGCATACAGGGAGTTACACCAGACCAGCGGGGCCTCGCCACAAACCAGCGAGGCCTTGCCAAGGCATACAGGGAGTTACACCAGACCAGCGGGGCCTCGCCACAAACCAGCGAGGCCTTGCCAAGGCATACAGGGAGTTGCACCAGACCAGCGGGGCCTCGCCACAAACCAGCGAGGCCTTGCCAAGGTATACAGGGAGTTGCAGCAGGGCAGCGGGGCCTCGCCACATACTAGCGAGGCCTCGCCAAGTCGGTCTTGAGTGCGTTCTGACATTGATTTAGTGCGATCTGAGCTCCACTTTGTCCGATTTTGGCTAGGGTTTCTGGAGAGAGGCTATATATATTCTCTTTGGAGCTTCATATCAGACAGCGAGAAAGAGGGAGGCTACAATATACATCAACCAACAGAGCTCAAGGCTGCAAATCAAGCTAAATCAAGCCAAAAGCCAAGGAACTCAGTCAAGAAGAATTGCAAGGCCAAGGTGGAGAGTTGGAAACCATCAGCAACCAAAGGAACACCAACTCAATAGCTCCAAAAGTGGTTTCATTTCTAGATTTCTATCTTCTTTGTAATTCGAATTTGACAATGTATCAATTGAAAATGATGTTTATTGTAGCTAACATGAACTAACCTTCTATTCTAAGATTGCAATGGAACCCAACACTTAATTTGAATTGAATTCTCTCTCTATTGATTTTAGTTATGCATGTGTGAATTGATTGTCATAACCTTTGCTTCTAGATTAATTGCTTGGCCCGTAATTACCGTGGGAAACCTATATGAACTTGACGAACGGATTATAGGTTAAGACCTAGTTATGATAACATGTGAAAGTATAGATTGTTGTGGGTTATTAATTGGATTAAGTGACGTGTGTCTTATTAATTATCTGCAATAATAGGTATCTTGATAGTAGTTGGGATAGATATATACCTAATTACCGCATGCAACCTATTGAGAATCTAGTCTTAATGACTTCCGACGTGAAAGTTGGTAATTGAAGGGAGGATTACTTAGATTTGGTGACACGTGTCTAGTAATCATTCCTGAAATTAGTCTCTTGATAGTGTATAGGATAGACATATACCTATACACCGCTTAGGAAGATTCGTGATTGACCATCGACAGAGGCTCTTATGTAGTTTTGACTTCTCGGTTGTCAATTCGTATGCTATAACTAAATGAAAAGAGAGAGTTAGGAGATTCAAATGACGTGTTGGGGGAAATTGTAATCTTAGACCCTTTTATCTTGATATTTTACCGCACTTTACTCATTATTTGACTTGTGAACTCAACCAATCAACAAATTATCAAATCTTCATTGTTTAAATTAGATCAATTTGATAGACGATTGGCACTTGGTTATTATTTGTCACAATTCCCTGTGGGTTCGACTCATATCTTATCATATATTACTTGTTGACCGTGTATACTTGCACGTGTGTGTTTATCGATAGCTAAATCGACCAACAAAAAGTTAACTCTTCGCACACGCGTATTAATAACATTTATTAAAATCTTAAAGGACGTAAAAATATTATGGCATGAATAGCACCTCGAGAAACGTGTCCTGTAAATAGTGATTTCGTAATTTTGTGCGAAACCAATTTATTCACTCCAACGGTACAACAACACATAAAATTTAACACATACACATATTCTAGGTTGTAACACAACTTTTAAGCGCATAACATAGGATAATATAAATAAAAAATAAAAAAATAATAAAAGTCTATTTTATTTAATAAAATTCATAGGCACAAATTACAAGGCTGTCCAGAATTCACGATCGTTACATCAACTAAGTTTTAGCCTTTTGTTTCTGATCGTAGAGTTATCTGCTTGCTCCATGATGTGGCTCTATGATCATGTTTGTTGCACACTGCCTTGGAAGTTGTAAAGTGGCTAACAGCACTTACTCTACACTTTAATGTGGTTCTTACTATTTTGAAGTTATGCCTTTTGTGCTCTGTAATCTCCATTGAGCTTTACGTTCTCAGAACATAGGTTAATGATCCTGTTGAGCTTTTAGCGATAGCTCTCTTTATTATCTTTAGAAATTGTTTCTGTTGTGTCATAGAGGACTGCTTTACGACCTTCTAATGTTTTAGCACTTTTATTGTAGAGGACTATTGTACTATCTTCAGGTGACCTCTTTGCTGTGTTTGTAGAGGTCGTTCATGTCTGGTAGAGAAGCTTGTTCATCTGTGGCTCAACTCTATGATTACTTGATCACGCTGTTGCTTACCCACTCTACAATCTTGTTAGTGGAATCGTAGAGTATTGGATTGAGCTGCTTTATGATCTCTGGTAGGATTTGATGCTTCAGATGCACTCTGAGATCTTCGTTTAGCTTGCCTGATAACTTAAGGACAACTTACTTGATAATCTTTATGAGGATTGCTGCCTTAACTTTGAATGCTCATGCAGAGGTTACTCTACGTTCTTGCTTGGTCGTAGATTGTTCATGAGAGTCGTAGAGTAACTGACTGTATTAACTCTATGAACCCAAGAACATGAGCTCTGCGATGCCGAGTGAGCTCTACGACTGGCCAAGCCTTACTCTTCATTTGCCTGGCAAACTCTGCGATGGCATACTTAACTCTTCGCCCGTTCTTTGGTCATGCTAGAGTTGCTCTACGATGCCGAGAAGGAACTCTGCGACTGGTCGAACCTTACTTTATATTTGCCTGGAAGACTCTATGATGCTTTGCTAGCTGAACTCCAAGTTGGCTAACTGCTCTGCGATCATTCACTGGATGCTCTATGATGACTTGTGTAGTACTCTACGAATAGTCTAGCCTTATCATTTAGCTCATTAGATCAACCTAACAAGTTTGATCTTTTCTATTCTAAGTCCTTGTACATCAAATTCATTTACGGACTTTACAATACTTAACCTTACAAATATGCTTTGATCAGATAAATGATAATTCAACTTAGATCATCCTAACATATTTGATCTTTCCAATCTAAGTCTTTGTACATATATTTCATTAAGGACTTTACAAAGCTTTATCATTGTGAATGTTCGTTTAATCATTTTGTCATCAATCAAATCTCATATAATGAATTATAGAATCTCATGCAGATCTTTTAACAATCTCCCCTTTTAAGATTGGACTTTAAGAGACTCATGCAGATTCTCAACAGGTTTCATTCACATTTTTGATAAAATCAAACTCTTTTGATTGTCTCATCAAAATGAATATTCCGTTTTTAAGAAGCTTGCTTCAATCCATAAATGGATCGTTGTATCTCATATACATGATTTGCTTCATCCATTGAAACAAATCCATCTAGCTATATCATAAATACATTCTCCTCAAGTCTTCATTGAGGAAGGACGTCTCCACATCCATTTGCCAGATTTTGTAATAAGTTGCAATCACTAGCAAAATCCAAATGGACTTGAGCATTATCCGGTAATAAGGTTTTATCACAGTTAATTCCTTGACTTTATTTGAAACCTTTTAAACAGGTCTGGTCTTATAGGTCTTCACCTTGTTATTTGTTCCAGTCTTTCTCTTAAAGACCCAATTTCTCATACATGGAGTCCATTTTAGATTTCATGGCCATTTTCCATTTCTTTGAGTGTCTACTACTCATAACCTCGTCGTATATAACTGGATCATCATCCTCTATGATGCGTTCCTCATCATCATCCTCTATGATGAATCCATACCTCCTAGGTATCTTCAATACTCTTCCAGATTTACGATTCGGTTGTAGTACAATAGGTCTATCTATAGGTTCCTCAGTTTGACTTATAGTGCTTTGTGTTTCTTAAACTCTTTGAAGATCTATTACCCTCCCACTAGCTCTTACAATGATAAACATCTTTATCTAAGAAGGCAGCGTGTAAGATTATAGTAATAATACCCTAAACTTTCTTTAGGATATTCCACAAATATGCACTTGTCAGATTTTGTCCCAAACATATTTTTGAAACCTTTTCACATAAGCTGGACAACCCCTTATCTTAACATACTTAAGACTAGGAATCCTCCCTATCCATAACTTTTATGGAGTCTTGGTGCCGGATTTTGAGGTTACCTTATTTTATAGATATGCAGTTGTTTCTAGGGCAAAACCCCAGATGGATACTAGAATGTCGGTAAAAATCATCATGGACTGCACCATGTCCAACAAGGTACGATTTCTCCTTTTAGATACACCAATCAATTATTGCATATCAGGAGGTGTCTATTTTGCGAAAATACCATTTTGAGATGATCTAAAAACTCGTTGCACAAGTATTCCTTCCTCGATCTGATCAAAGAATCTTAATACTTTGTCAATTTGTTTCACTTCTGAATTCTTTGAACCTTTCAAATGATTTAGACTTGTATTTCACCAAATACACATATTCAACTCTTTGAATGACCATCTCCTTTTCTTTTACTAGTTTGTTCAATTTACAAAATTATTTTCATGTAAGTAAGTATACAAAGTCAATCAAGTAATCTTCTAGTTTCAAACAAAACATTATCATTATAAGTAGAACAACAATTGTTCTTAAATATAATACCAGAATCTTCCTTGTCCAATAACGAAAGTAATAATGTTTGTAAAGAGAACTAGAACATAATAATAATTTATCAACTTAACTTGTCCGTAGGCAACGCTAAACTATAATTTCCTACGGCTAATGCAACAACCATTGCTCCATTTGTGACATCCCAAATCTGGGTACTTAAATCCCACAGATTTGGTGCTCACTATTCCGTACATTCATGTCTAACTACCCATAGAAAAGAGACAATAAAATTAAACTGAATAAATCATCTTCCTTCAAAAGGGGTTACAACTTAAATCTCTTAAGTAAATAAATCCCAGGTCATCTAACCTTTATTACATCATTGCGGAATTAAAACATAATATTAAATAAGTTTTATTACAAACTCCATAATAATTAACAGTTCGCGAGATACTTTTGCATCTTGCCTTTGCCCTCACTAGTGGACGGCTCATCTGACTTCTCAGTCTTAACTGCAATATTTTATGCAAGGGTGAGCAAATAATTGCCCACAAGTATAATAACTATAAGAATAGAGCAACCACAGAAGTAGATTTTAATTAAGGTGTAATAAGTTTTCTAAAATTAATCAATAATAATCAAAGGTCTGAAAGCTCAACAGATAGCTTGCTCAAGAGTTGAATATAGATTTTAAAATTATAAGTATCTCTACTGTAACCTTTAACAGTCTTATAGACTATGGACCATCCGTCTCGTACTCCGGGGGATCAGCCCTTTGTACAATGTATTATGCACAAACATTTTAACGCTATTGTGTGGTATTATCATCTCAGCTTTACCATTAGAGTCCGTACCAAATGAAGTTTGGTTTGGAATAGCTTCAACAGAAATTTTAAATTTTAGAACGCTCATCAACTATGGACTAGTCGAATTAAAAGGGTTCGATAGTCATTCAAAAGTTTGATAACAATATAATTTCGATTAATGATACTTTAATAATAAAGGAATAACAACGATTCATAATCGAATAAATATTATTTATCGAAGTAATACTTTCGAAAGAATTGGAAAGCTTAGTCAACAGCTTAGGCATTGAACGAAATTAAGAAACCTCGCTAAATAACAACGTAGCAAAGGTTAGGAAACTTGCACAATGTAAAAGAAGAGTTAAGAAACTTGCCTTGCGCGTTAGCTATAAACTTACAATTCACGCTCTTCAAATATCCTACATAGGTCATTTTGATCACAATACCAATTAGTTATATCGCAACTAACTTCTTTAGTTTAAATTATTAACTAGGCTCAAGATCTAAATATCCTATTTATTTATAAATTTGAAGTGGCATACTGATAGGTACGCTTGTGAGGTGCTATCCAGTTACGAATGTGAGTCACAAGTTGGTATCAGAGCTGTAGATTATAGCTCTAAGGTAGTTAGGAATTACCTTAGGATATAGTCATTGAGTAAGGTAGTTAGGAATTACCTTAGGATATAGTCATTGAGTCCATAAAATACTTAATTATACATAAAATAATCTTAAAAGCTTTATCTTATGTGTAAATTTGCTTCGCTTTAATTTTAAACAACTAAAATTCTTTTGTAGGATGTCAGAGACAAATTGGAACAATCTTCCAGTGATAGATCAACCATGGTAGGGTGGCTAATAGAGAGTGTGTCAGAAGAAGATCCAGAAGAGATATATCATGCACTAGGGACACCAGAAGAGGAGGAACCAGAGGAGGAAGAACTTCTGCACGACCAGGAGATACTAGATGCTGAGGAGGCTGAACATCCCATAGATGGACACCTAGTAGATCCTGATCCTGATGAGGAGACTGGAGCGAGTCAGATGATGCGTGTCGATAGACACGAGGAGATAGTGACGGGGTTAGTCCAGCAGTCATCCGCAGATCTAGAGGCTACCAATTTTCGAGCATATGTAGCTGAAGGTTTATTAGAGAGTGAGAGGGATAACACTCGCCGTCTTAGGACACTTCTCCAGAATACCCAGAAGGAAAGGCAAGATGCCCAGATGTAGTTGTACCGAGCTAACCATGGATGTCGGAATACATTTGAAGGCTTAGAGCGTCAGGTGCTTAGGTATCCCGCAGAGGAGAGGAAGGTAGATTATATGATAGATAGATCAATGGTCTGTCATATGGTTCAGGATGCTTATAAGGAGACTCGTGATCATTCAGTCTAGTTTAGTACGTAAGTTTATTTGTTGTAGTTTGTATTATAAAGATTTTGGGTTGTAAAATAGGGAATCTTCTGTACTAACTAGTGGTAGTATAAACCACAAGTCGAATATGTAACCGTTCTACATGTGATATACAAATTGTGTTTATACAAATCAAATTGTTAATTCTATGTGTAGTATATACATGTATTTATACTTGTCTTTTCTTTATTTTTAGAATTATGGCATTAGGACGAAGAAACCAGACCAGAAATGAGAATAATGAACCAAACCCCACCCAACAACTAGTAGATTTACTATTAGGAGCTTTACAAGGTCATCCACTACACTAGCCCACCACACATAACCCACATAGGTCAGCGTTTAAGGACTTTAAAACCGTTGGACCACCTGAGTTTAAGGGAACTATGGATACAGTTGAAGCCCAAACTTGGGTGACTAAAATGAAAAAGTTCGTCACTGTAACAAACGTAAGTGAGGAACAAAAGGCAATCTTTGCAACCTTTTTCCTAAAAGGTGAGGCAAACTTCTGGTGGGAAACAACAAAAACCAGGGCCAGTGAAGGGGTAATTCCTTGGGTAAGATTCAAAGAACTATTCTTTGAAAATTACTTTCCACAAACCATGCAAGACCGAATGGAGGTTAAATTTTTAGAACTAAAATAAGGGGAAATGACTGTATCTCAGTATACAGCCAAGTTTAACGAATTGTCTCGTTTTGTCCCACATCAAGTAAACTCTAAGATAGGAAAAAATAGGAGATTTGAGGAAGGGTTGAAACCTTAGATAAGGAGTAGGATATCAATCTTCCAGTTAAAGACATTTTCAGAAATTCTTGAGAAGGCCATCATAGCTATAACGATCGGGGAATTTTGAATTTCCCTTGTAACCCGAGTTACGTGTGAATGAAATGAATTTTTACTTTTATTTAAATTATAATGTGTTATGTGCTTAAAGGTTGTGGTATAACCTAATATATGTGTATGTGTTGAATTTTGGGTGTTGTAGTGTCGTTAGGGTGAATATTTTGACTTCGCGAAAAATCACAAATTCACTATTCACGGGACACGCTTATCGAGGTATTATTCATGCCATAATATTTTTGCGTCTTTTTAGACCTTAATAAGTTTCAATAATACACGTGTGCGAAGTGATAATTTTTTCAAGTGTCAGAGTTTCATTTTGAGCGCATTCGTATTTTATTCGGTATCCGAAATATATAATATGACTGTTCCGAATATTTGGACAAATCCCATAATAATTATTTTTATGTGTCCCAATAATTTATAGGAGTACCCATTTTAATTTTGGGTAGGGTTATTTACCAGTTTTGGTACAAAAGTGGGAGTTTTCGGATATATTTTTGTGTATTTGGGTATTTATTTTGGGCTTGTTACTCTAAGAGGGAACCAACCCCCAATTTTAGACCAATCAGATGAGGGAGTAGAGAGTATAGCTAGCAGCATGCTGCTATTTTGTTAGGCTCAATACATTAATTCCACAAATTATTGAGCATTCTTGAGCCACTCCCTTCATCCTCCCGAAGCCCTCCAAGCTGCCATTTCCATTCAAACTTCTCCTCTTCCATTCCTTCCCTAAACGAACAGCAGATAGAGAGAGATTGAGTGTGAGAGTGCTGTAGATTATTGAGAGTGAGAGAGCATTGAAGAAGAAGTAGAAGAACAAGAAGAAGCACAAGAACAAGAGAAGAAGAGGAAGAAGAACACGGAAGAACAAGAAGAAGTGAACGGGAGAAGGAAGGAGGAGCTCAATCTAATCGAACCTAACAAGTTTCTTAGCATCTAAAAAGGATTTACAAGGTAAATAATCAACCAATAATTCATTCCATTTAATTTTGTTAGAATTTTCGAGTTCTATGTGTTCTTGAGCTCAAACCATTGGGTTTGAGCATTTCTTGCAATTGTTGTTGTAATTGTTGGTTGTGGTCTATCTTTATTGTTACCAAGGCATCATGTAAGTTATTAATAACCTCAAAGTGGAACAAAATCAATGAATGATCCGAACCGTGGCATAAAGGATGAAACTTTGGACTTTTTGGATAAAATGACTTTCGGACGATTTAGAGGACTATAAACCTTCGATTAAGTAATTATTTGGTCTAATTGATGTTGCAATATTGTAGTCCCATGGGTTATCTTCATAACGCAATTGGAATGGAGTTAAAAGGTGTTAAAATAAAGATTTGGGGTTGATTTTGGTGAAGAACACCAAGAACACGAAAACAGAGTTTTCATTTTGTACTTTGGCTCAAAAATTGGTCATGTTAATATTTATGGCTATTTCTAAATTTTTGATATGTTGTAGCCCTATGAATTAGGAGTCCATAGAGTCCGAAATGGACCAATTTGCTTGTGTATAGGAGAAGTTATGAAGGTTGGAGTCGAAGAAGGTCGAGGTCGCGAACTGGGCAAAAGCCCAGAATCTGGCCACTGGATGGTTGACGCTGCAGCGCCAACAACTCACGCTGCAGCGTAACCTATCCAGGGAATGAAGGGGGCTCACGCCATAGCGTGACCTCCAAGCTTTGAGCGTGGCGCCGCAGCGATGCCACTTGGTAGGAAACGAACGGGACTCGTGCCGCAACGGCGAGCCCACGTACTAAGCATCACGCCGCAGCGTGAAGCCTTGTCATGGGAAAAACTGTGACAACCCGAATTTTTGAGAATAATTATAATAAGAATTTAATATAGAATAATTCTTATTATGAGTCGAGTTTGAATATATTTGTGTTATATACTTTTACGTGATTTATTTGGTGAGCTTAATGTAGACACCCAAATTTTGCACTTCGTATACAAACCTTGACAGGAGGGCAAATTCGTCAAATGGACCGGCCTGCGAGAGCAAAAGATGGAAAAAGTACAGACGCTCGACGCCACCATGACAATGTGCAACTGAAATCGACGTGACGGCAGGGCTATCCGAATTTGGCATTCCCGGAAGGTGTGGCACGCCTCCCAGTGATTCTCGGACTGTAAAATACGAACCTGTCAGCGAAAAGTAGCGTCACGGCATGAAAATCGAGGCGTATCACGAGAATTGAGAAAGTCAAGCCAGCCAGCCGCGGATTGATCTGCGGCCAAGTGGGTGCGCCAGCACCACTATCAGCTGAGTGCGATGGGAGGTGGGCCAGCCAGCCGCAGATCAATCTGCGGCTGGCTCTGGCCAGCCTATTTCAGCCCATTTTCGTGCAGCATACAGGGGAGAAGCAGTTTGGCGGAAGGAGAAGAAAATCAGCAGCAGTTTTAGCTCGGAAATAGAGAGAAATAGCAAAAATTCTTGCAACAATTGAGAGAAAAAAGAGAGGAATTTCCTTTGTTGTTAGATTATATCAATACATCTCATATTTCACTCAATACACAAGTTTCTACACAATTTTGGTATCATTTGCAAGGTGAAAATCTCATTATTTTTGCAACTTCTATCATGTCATTTGGCTAAATTTAATTATAATTTTCAAGAATATTGTTGAACAATCATGGATTAGGGATCATTGGTGAGGGTTCCATTAGAACAAAATTCTTCCTAATAATCCGATGATATCTAATTGGTGAAATTTCTAGCTTGTTTATGGATATATATTAGGCGTAGTTTAATTGATTGTATTTTTAGGATGTGTTAGGCAATCTACGTTGTTATTATTGTAGTATTCATTTTGTGAGTGTGTAGTAATCGTGGTTGTGAGCCTAGGACAGCGACCCCGTGGTTCAAATCTGATGATGGACGTTTTGGTGTATGTAATAGATTCAAGATGCTTGTTTTGTAATGTGTAACTGTCGGGCCTTAAAACGACGCTAAGGCGAGAATCGGGTTTAAGGCCCCGTATTAGTGGAATATGTGATTGTTGGCGTTCGGGGATATTTTGATGGCTTACATGCCCATGGATAGCCCCGACGCATGTTTATGCTTGATTAGATTTTGAGACGCCAAAAGAATTTCAAAAAGATTAAACGATAAAGATCTTTTCTAAAATCAATCAAAGTAGGATATTAGCATCACGAGGCTAAAAATTTGGAAATGCTAACGAAAGGTCGATTCCTATCCTACGGGGAAAGCTAAAAGAGGTTATTTTTCAAATGGCAATGAAAATGGGTTTTATAAAAGAACGAAACGTTTTATTAAACCTTGATACATAGGGTGGAAAGAGATTCTAGAAATTGCCCATCAATTATGAAAGCAACGTATAAATCTCGATTCCTATTTGGCTAAGGTTTAACGAATTTCATGTCTTCCCAAAACGACACTTAATAAAAATCTCATAATTTTTGCCATTTAAAATCGAACCTTTCCCATAAAAAAATAAAGCTTTCTCGTATTAAAGGAAAAGACATCCTAAAGCACTCTCCAAAATAAAACACGCCTCTTTTCATAAAATACCCAAAAGAATTTCTTCCATACAAACTCACCACAACATTCATTCAGGCACACATACACACACACACACACATACACATTTTATGAAATAAAGGATAGGAAAGTATCAAGATTGCGGTAACCGTGTTTCACGGGAGTCGAGGGGTGCCTAACACCTTCCCCTCGCTTAAGCAAGCCCCCGAACTCTATGAATCTCGATTCGCCAGACCAATTAATTCGAGTTACATACGAGCCAAGCGATTTATAAAAAACGAAAACTCGGATGAGTTGGTACATCCATTTCAAATATACCAACTGGCGACTCTTGTTAATTGGCTCATTCATTAAACACGATCTTTCCAAAACCCCGTCGACATCAATGCCGACCTTTTCCAAAAAATCATCTAAACCAAAAGGCTAAAATTGGAAAAGAACCAGGATGACGAGAAAACCCGGCGTCGACATCTGGCGACTCCGCTGGGGTAGCATTAGAGGGCTTAAGCCGCGTTCAAAATCTTGATGTTATCCTATCCTTTTAAATTCATAAAATGTGTGTGTATGCGATATTTTGATTTTTACTTTTGTTGTGTGAATGTGTGTTTTGTCGAATAAATGAATGATTTAAATGGAATATGCCTTACTTTTGAGTAATCATTTGCATACAGTGAGGACGATGAATGTGAATGTATGTTGAGAGAGTACCTCCTCCCGAGGCGAACCTGTCGGTTGCTTATTACTGGACTCGAAGGGGCTGCTCCCCGGAGATGGCTCAGGAAACGCACCACCCAAATCCGCTCCAATCGAAAGGGCTTCAGACGAGTTAGATTGCGAAGATTTGGGGACCTTCATGCCGAAAAGCCCGTGAGAGTAACCCTAGGATAGGTCAGCCTCAGATTAACCCAACGCAGGCAGAGTCTCTTCATGCCCTTTTACATTCATGCGTATAAATGTCATGGTCCCATTCATATATACCTCCCTTTCTGTCAAAGGATTACTAACCGCTGCGTTTTGCAGGGAACAACTGGGGAAGCATAATAAGTCATAACGGCATTTATTATTGCAATAAGGGACTACTAACATGCTGTTTTGCAGAAAAAGATTAAAAAACCCAAAACACAAAAGTTACAGCTTTAGCATGTGTCCATATCCTTTCATTTCCCAGGACTAAACTTCGAACCGTTGTTTCGCAGGATTGCTCCTCAAACCCGTTCGCAGTCTAAAAGGGCCCAAAACCCCATATCTGAAATGGCTGATATTCCATCTACCAATTCCGGTGCCATATCTAGGGAGGAATTTGATGACTTTAAGAAGCAGATGTTAGAAATGGCCATAATGCTAAGAGAGCAGTTGATACCTAGGCAGGAGGAACTACCTAAAGAGGATCCACCTAAGGGCGAGCCAGTCATCCCAAAGGCCATTCCCGTCCCCAATAAAACAGTGATTACTATCCCGGAAGAGGGAGATATAGATGACTTGCGGAAGAAAATGAGACAAATGGAAGAAACCATCCAATCTATCAGGGGCATAGGGTCCCTCGGCAGGGTTAACTATTCAGATTTATGTGTCTTCCCCGGAGCCAGATACCCGGAGAAATTCAAAATCCCAGAGTTTGAAAAAATACAATGGAAAGGGGGACCCCTACACACACTTGAAAATATACATTGGAGAACTCGGGGTCTTATGCCGAGGACGAGGGATTGAGAATGCAGCTGTTCCAGAAAAGCTTAAACGGGTGAGGCAAGAATTTGGTATGCCCGCCTTGACAACGCCCGAATCCACAACTGGGAGGAATTGGCCCATACATTCTTAACCCAATACAGCTTTCAGGCCCAGATGACCCCTGACAAGGTATCAAATGACAAAGGTTAAGAAACAACCTAGGGAATCTTTCCGGGAATATGCGCAAACGATGGAGGGGCATGGCGCCGCACAGGTGAACTCCCCGATGACCGAGTCGGAGATGGTGATGACTTTTGTAGACATTCAAGAGGCACCGTATTATGAAACGAGTCCATCTCGGGGATTGGAAAGACCCTTCGCTGAAATGATTAAACATGAAGAGATGGTAGATATGGGGTTGAAATCGGGTAAAATCCGGGACTTTACTGCTCTAGAAACTGTTTGCCGAGCCAAATACAGAATGGAAACTATGGCAGCAGTTCCCAGGAGGGTCCCAAAAGAAAAAGGAAGAGGATGTCCTCCCCTCATCCTACAGGGGTCATCCAGAAAAACAGGAAGCCATCTTCCGGTACAGGTGCAAAGGGTAGGGCCATCCCGACAGCCAAACTTCACAGATCAAAGGGCAGAGGGGCGAAAGGAGATATGAGGCCTCGCAAAAATCGAGTATTCACCCCACTCGGGGAGCCTCTCGAGCAGATTTTGGCAGTATTGATGGCCCAAAAGAAGATAATCAATTTGGCTCCCCCAAGTGACCCGAAGGGAAGGAGATTTGACCCAAGCAAGCGGTGCGCCTACCACTCGGGTTCCCCGGGTCATGATACACAAGATTGTTGGACATTGAAACATATAATTCAGAACATGATCGACAATGGGGAAATTATGGTGGAACAACCAGACTCCCCGAATGTTAAAGCAAATCCCCTGCCAAGACATGATGGAGGGGGAGTCAATGTGACGGAGGCAAGTGAGGCTGGGGGGCCGCCAAGATTGAACTATGTGCAGAAAATTGAGGAAATGATCAATGTGATACATGATCATGGGAGTGCACGAGGAGCGCCCATCAGGTTGATAGGGGTAGGTACGAATAGTACGGAGGGACCGGTCAAGTTGACGGCTCCGAGGCCCATCATCCTTGCGGCAAGGCCGCAACTCCCTATCAGTAGTCTAAGGACTGTACCCTGGAATTATGGGGGAATACCAGAGGAAGCGGCCAGTTGTGCTTCCGTGACAACAAAGGGGAACCCCTTATATCTTCCCGGGCGATTCCTTGAGAGCCAAAGGAGAAAAAATGAAGAGGTTTCCGAGGAAAGGGCCATAGAATTTTTGAAACGGATGGATCACCTAGAAACAAGAGGGATCCAGATTTTAAATGAGGAGTCAACCCTAACATCAGTCATGGACTTGGTGTTGTCATCCAGTGAGCATTGCACCTGGCGAAGGTTCTGGAGGAAGCATACGTGCCCAAAGAAATTAGTGAGGAGGGTTTCGGCCAGCTGGTGGGCCACCTATTGGAAAGCGATGCAATATCCTTTACGGATGAGGACATTCCCAAGGAGGGAAGGGGGCACCGAAAACCGCTACACATTGCGGTAATCTCCTCAGGATATGTCATGAATGGGGTGCTGATCGATGGGGGATCGGCATTGAATATATGCCCTCTCAGTACGCTAAAGAAAATGAACATCAGTTCCAGGCGCCTACGGGCCAGTCATGTGGTGGTCCGGGCTTTTGACGGATCCCGGAGGGATACCATTGGAGAAATAGAATTGTCGGTGGAGATAGGGCCCTGTACATTTGACATCTCTTTCCAAGTTCTTGACATCGCGGCCAGCTACAACCTGCTGTTAGGGAGGCCATGGATACACATGGCCGGGGCAGTTCCCTCCACGCTCCACCAACAAATCAAGCTAATCATCAATGGGAATCTGGTAACAATCTCGGTCGAATGTGATGACCCTTCTCCTCCTAGGAATGACCTGCCAGTAATCAATGTGGATGAGTCGGCAGCACCTGCCAGCTTTCAAGCACTGGAGATTAGCACTCCCCACTATAAGTGCCTGGGGGCTCCAGCCGTGAAACCAAGGGTCTCTCCAGAACTTACTTTTGTTGCAAAGGAAATGATAAGGATGAAATTCCAGCCTGGACAAGGGTTAGGAAGAAGCAGTCAAGGAATCACCAAGCCCATTCAACTGCCCCATCAGGTAGGCAAGGCAGGTTTGGGATATCATGGAGGTATAACATGGAAAAGCCGTCAGGGCATGGCCCCGATTCGATTGATTGGCAGCCCGGAGACCCCGGTCAACAATAAGCAGGGGACTAGCGAACCTGTGACTAGAGCAGGGGGTGAAGATTTGTCCCCCACAAATGATGAATTAGCCAAAAGGGAAAGTTTTCTACAGGAGATCGCGGAAGAGTTCGAAACCCAGTGCTATATCCCCGGACAATTAATAGCAATGAAGAGGGGACGGATGTTGCCACACCCGGAGCTCAACAAAATGTGCCTATCATCGATTGGGCAGGGTTGATTATTCCTAAGGAAGGTATGAGAGGAGACTCAGGCGATGTGGCCGTGGTCATCGGGGAAGTGTCCGGTATAAAGCCACCTCTCATCGAGCACATATCGTCTGACCTGACCATCGACAATTGGACAGTGAGGCCCATAATATCCAAACAAGGGTAAAACCCGACGTCAGGGTGGTGGACCCCAGAAAACGGGGGAATGAAGGAGTTTATTTTTGCTGTTGTTGTTTTATTTCTGCATAATTATGTCGTTCCTTCATGTTATTTGAAAATGCAATCGTCGTGAAAGTGATTTATATATGACAAGTATTTTGTTTCATGTCAGGTGTACCAATTTGAGTAATCCTTGCCTAACAAACGATCTTTCAAATTTGAATGATGATTATGATTTTGACATTGAGCTGGATTTCGATTTGATGGGCATTGAGCAAGACGAGACAGATTACGACGATGCGCCTGACGAGATCAAAGGATGGGTCGAGGATAAACCAAAACCCAATTTGGACCAAACCATCACCATTGATATTGGAACCCCAGACAACCCAAAAGAACTCAAGATAGGGATAGACCTCACCACCAGCCAAAAAGCTGAAATGACTGAGTTACTAAAGCAATATGAGGATGTCTTTGCCTGGTCTCATAAGGATATGATCGGATTGTCCACCGACATTGTGGTACACCGATTACCCATCAAGGAGGGTTTCCGGCCTGTCAAACAAAAATTAAGAAAATTGAAACCGGACTGGAGCCTAAAAGTAAAGGAAGAAATCATCAAGCAGTTCAGGGCGGGAATCATTATGGTGTCTACTTATCCGGAATGGCTGTCCAATGTAGTCCCAGTGGCTAAGCCTGGAGGAAAAGTAAGGGTATGTGTAGACTACAGAGATCTAAACAAGGCCAGTCTCAAGGATAACTTCCCGGTGCCTTTCATACACATCCTGGTAGATAACACAGCCCAGTACGAAATGTACTCTTTTGTGGATTGCTTCGCGGGATATCATCAGATAATGGTGGCAGAAGAAGATCGGGAAAAGACCGCATTCATCACCCCGTGGGGCACTTTCTGCTATAGGCGATTGGCTTTTGGCCTCACAAACGCGGGGGCCACTTATCAAAGAGCCATGATGGCCTTATTCCACGATATGATGCATAAGGAGATAGAGGTCTACGTGGATGACATTATTGTAAAGTCGAGGGAAGAATCTGATCATGTAACCCATCTCAAAAAGCTGTTCGATCGGCTCAGAAAGTATAATTTGAAACTCAATCCAGCCAAGTGTGCTTTCGGAGTGCAGTCGGGTAAGCTCTTGGGTTTCCTGTTTAGTGATCGGGGCATTGAGTTGGACCCAGCAAAGATTAAGGCCATTGTGGATATGCCGGCGCCTCACACAGAGAAGGAGATAAGAGGATTCCTCGGAAGGATAAACTTTATCAGCCGTTTTATATCCCACTTGACGACTACATGTGAGCCCATTTTCAAACTGTTAAGAAAAGGGGTTTCCCAAGAGTGGAATGAGCAATGTCAGAAGGCTTTTCAGACCATTAAAAAGCAATTGACTGAAGCACCAGTGCTGGTACCTACCCCGAGGGATGGGATCCCTCTGTTTATGTATATATCGGTAAATGCCATCGCGATGGGATGTATGTTGGGACAGAAAAACGAGGCGGGTAAAGAGCAGGCCATCTATTACCTCAGCAAAAGATTTAGCCAATGTGAGCAGAAATTACACTCCCATCGAGAAGACCTGTTGTGCTCTAGCTTGGGCTGCAGGGAGATTATACAGCACTACCTCCAGGGGCATACGACGTACCTGATATCAAGAATGGATCCCCTGAAATATATTTTTGAAAGGCCCATGCTGAATTGTCGATTGTCAAGATGGCAGTTAATCTTACAACAGTTCGACATAGTGTACGTGACTCAGAAGGCTATGAAAGGACAGGGAATTGCAGATCAGTTGGCAGAAGCCCCGTCAGGAGGGATGGAGCCCTTGGAAACTCCTCTTCCGGGCGAGGATATATTTTGGGTATCGCACGAGAAATGTGATGACGAGTGACAATTCTGGAAGCTGTATTTTGATGGTGCCATGAATGCCGAGGGGGCAGGAGCCGGAGCGGTCCTAGTCTCTATCACCGGAGAACAATACCCCGTGGCCACTAAACTTCGTTTCAGCAATTCGAACAACACCGCTGAATACGAGGGGTGTATCTTGGGACTCCGCTTGGCCCGTGACATGGGAGTGAAGAGACTAGCGGTGTTCGGGGATTCAGAATTGGTAATCAGACAGGCAATTAGGATATACAACACTAAGGAGCTTAGGTTACTTCCATACCATCGTTGTGTCATCCAGCTGATGCAAGAGTTCGAAGATATCGCTTTTCGACATATCCCCCGGGGTCGGAATGATTTTGCAGATGCATTGGCAACCCTGGCCTCCTTAATCCACGTGATCAAGAGTAGGGACAGTCCACAGATTGAGATCACCGTACAGAATGCCCCGGCATATGAGGAACATGTGGCAGTGTTATCAAACGAGGTGGTGTTGACAAGGCAGCCTTGGTATCACGACATAAGGGAATATCTGAGAGATAGGTCCATTCCCGACCAGGCGAGTCGAACTGAGAGGATGAGAATTCAAAAGATGGCAATGAAATTTTACCTGAGTGGGGATTCACTCTACAAGAGGGATGCTGGGTTGGGACTGTTGCTGTGCGTAGATGAAACACAGGCCCGAAAGATTATGAATGAAATACATGGTGGAGTGTGTGGGCCCCATATGAGTGGACCGATGCTGGCCAAAAAGATTTTGAGGACAGGGCATTATTGGTTGACGCTGAAGGTCGATTGCGATGATCATGTCAAACGGTGTTATCAATGTCAGGCGGACGGTAATGTGATCCATACGCCTCCCAATGAACTGCACTGTATGACCTCCCCGTGGCCATTTTGAATGTGGGGAATGGATGTAATCGGACCAATAGAGCCCAAGGCACGCAACGGGCACCGATTCATTTTCGTCATGATCGATTACTTCACCAAATGGGTAGAAGCAGCTATTTCCCCAAAGTAACTCAGGAGGTCATCGTCGGGTTCATCAGGAATAATGTCATTTGTCGATACGGGCAGCCTGAGGTTTTGGTCTCTGACAATGCCAAGAATTTAAACAACGCCCTCATGAAGGGACTGTGTGACCAGTTCAAAATCAAGCACCTCAATTCCGTCATTTACCGTCCTAAGATGAATGGGGCAGTGGAGGCTGCAAATAAGAACATCAAGAAAATCATGGCCAAAATGTCTGCCAATCATCGGGGATGGCCAGAACTGCTACCCCTCACTCTGCTGGCATACCGAACATCAACGCGTACTTCTACAGGGGCAACCCCTTACGCTCTGGTGTATGGAATGGAGGCCGTTCTGCCAATCGAGGTTGAAATGGCATCTCTCAGAATAGTGATCGATGCTCAGATAAGCGAGGAGGATTGGATGCAAAGTCGATACGACCAATTGGCCCTAATTGATGAAAGAAGAGTGGCTGCTGTTTGGCATGGTCAACTATATCAACAGAGGATCTCTCGATCATACGATAAAAAGATAAGACTTCGAAAGTTCGAGGAAAACGATTTGGTGTTGAAAAGAGTCATGCCTTGTCAAGACGAAGCCAAGGGGAAGTTTGCCCCGAACTGGGAAGGGCCATTTGTGATTAAGAGGGTGCTATCCGGAGGAGCCCTCATATTGCAAGAAATGGATGGTGAGGTATTTCCACAACCCCTCAATTCTGACTCGGTGAAGCAGTTCTACGCTTGAATCATTAGGTCCTTTTTCCTTGAAAGCGAACTACGTAGGACCTGATCTCCCAACTTGTGGGGGTACGTAGGCAGCCATCATGGCGCGGTCCGATCCCTTAAAAAAAAATAAAATATATATATATAATCCTTTCCCTAACCAAATCCAATCTTCGATAGCCAGATAAAACCCTCCTACACCCTCAAAACCTTCCCGAAACCAACTGCCTAACCAGCGTCATCCCAAAGGACATAACCCTGATCCAACCAAACAATTATCCAAAAATCTGAGATTCAATCCGATGAAATCAAAAGGCGTGCGGCAATATCTGTCAAATCTCCATCAAGACTTGAGAAGAGAAAGAAGGCGAAATGTCAAAATCAGGGTCAGCTGGATAAAATGGGGATCCAATAAAAGGCAATGATACGACAAAAAGGGAAAAATGACTAAAATTTAAATGCATGTCTATATATATAAGTCATTTTATTACGGGATTGTTTTTCGATAACTGATGAAACTAAAATAGTCTATGCAGGAAATAAAATAATCTACAAATCTGAAACTAGCTGAAGCAGGATGGTCAAGGTGGTGGATAAATCTAAAGCATCAGTATCTCCTGCAATCTGCTGCCCCATCATATCAATACGATCCAGTAAAGCAGTGGCTCGGCTGACCGTCCCAAAATGAGCATCTACAACTGCCACGGTCTGAAGTATAATGGCCTCTCTGTCAGTAATGGCAGCGTCTCTAGCCCGAATAGCTTCATCTCTCTCGACAAAAGCAGCATCCCTCTCAGCCTCAGCAGTAATCAAGGCCAGACGGAGTCGGGTATCCTCAATAACCCGACTTGGGGCAGAGTCGACAGAGACGGAGTGGTATGTAGTATCATTTGGAGAAATCATCCCCAAGTCCTCAAGGCCCCCAGACTGACTCAAACCAGCCGGATCCAAATCTCCGCGTAGCCACTGCACATAAGCAAATGTCTGGAGGTGGCAACCATCACCATGTTCGGCGGAGATCCTGCGAGACCAAAGATCATATACCCGCAATAGTTCCCTCGCTGTCTGGGATGATATAAGGAATCGGTAGGTGGCTACTCCCGTGAAAGGGTAAAAGTCCTGTGTCTGATCAAACTGCCCTGTAACAGCCAGGGGATGATAAGTGGTCACGCCCCTCAAGCCAGCAATGGGAATGAAGTCCAGGCCAGGCACATGAGTCAAGAAGCTCATAAAGGAGCAATAGCCCGAATAGACCAATAGATGAAAGGGATCCTCAATGACAGACAAAAATGAGGTCCAGGAGGCCACATCAGTACAGCTCACGGGACGAAACGAGAACTGCGCGATTATGTCATGGCTAAAGCAGAACCCTTGGCGACGGAAGTGGCCGATGGGACTAAGATGACTCATGAACCATACATACAACAAAGTCGAGCTCCCTCGGAATACTCTGCCTCGGAAGGACTGACAGTATGATGCTGACATGTAAGTATCCGCCAATATCATGGGAAGAATGGTGTGATCCTCCTGAAGGGCCCTAACGGCCGCAACCACCCGCATGTCCAAGTGATCGGGTCCCGCGGGCAAGTACAAAACTGAGACGACACAGGCCATCAGAACGTCTACTCTCAAGGAACCCCAGCGCTCCTCGGACACGGAAAAATCACCGAAGAAAAGACGAAAGCTGTCGGGTGAACCAAATCGGTCGATCAAGAACTGAAGTGGAACCATATGATCTGATGTGATCACCGGTAACAAGACAGCCCTCCGCAAACCGGTGAAAGTCAAGAAATGACTGCGCATGGAACCAACTGTAACCCTAGCACAGGGGCCATCTAACGGCAAGCCGGTGAAGCGAGCATACTCCTCAAGGGTGGGGGTCAGCTCTACTGTCCCTAACCTAAACACCTGACGGGCAGGGGCCCAATATCTCAAAATACCATCCACGAAGCCCGCTGGCACCTGAAAGGTTAATAAGGACCGAGAGTGTCCCAAAAGACCATCTGCGATGACCCTGTCGGCCGGCGATAAACTGTCTAACCAACGGAGGAGGCTGCCAACCAACCCTGTAGGAGGAATGGAATCCAAGCATACCACGACATCTGAGGACGGCATCTGTGAAAAATAGTATCAAAAAGACTGTACAGGGGTCATTTTCTATCCATGAATAAAAAGCATGCATCGTATAGACAATAATAAAGCAAATGAATTTCATGGAGATAAAAGATAAAGAACTGTGCATAAATAAATAAATGAGTTTAGTACATAGTGCATGAAATGAAAAATAAATCTAAACAGGTACAGGTACAAAAGCCCTATCCTATCCTGATCTAGATAAAGTCAATCTCATCGATGAAATCAGGGTCCTCGAACTGATCCCCCCGGGTCGTCGAAGTCGAGGGCCCAAAGTTCATGTCGGGGATGTATGGCCGAGCAGTGGCATCAGATGAGCTCGGGCCTGCATCATAACCCACACCGTCAGGATCGTAGGCGTAAGCCTCCTCCGGGGTTCGGCCTAACACCCGAAGAAATAGCGACAACTGCTCCACCTGGCGGGTCAAAGTGTCTATCTGCTCAGTGTGGGTGGGACTCCGAACGCAGGCAGCCCAATCGGTCATCGTCACCGAGCCTGGAACCATGTCTCCAAGAAAGAAAGTGGCCCGAGTCTGGGGACCGATGGTACGAGGTACCCACCAAGTCCTGAAGGCCTCGCTCGTACTGGGGCCTGTGGAAAGCATCCGACCGTCCTCCCCGGCGAGCATGATCTCCGAGGGCTGAGAATCCAGCGGCCAGAAAGTAGTGAAAGAAAGGGAATGCGGGATGCGGATCTCTCCAGTAACGCATCTGAATGCGCGCTCTCCCAGATACATCACCAAGCCTCCAACACTCTGCAAAGTGAGGCGACGGGTGGAAAGCTCGAACTCCGGGCCGGAAGGATGCCCGTCAGCAAACCCCACAGTCAGATGCTCGGAGAGGTAGGGAATCCAGACGACGTCGGCAGCCGTGATCAACTCCAGCTGAATACGACAATGTGCAAAGCTGCCCGACACGGGGACCTCCTCCAAAGTGCTGTGATGCCACCGTCGACCCCGGGGATAAGTGTCCGGGCCCAGAGTAGTGATAGGCCTCAGACATGGAAGGCGCTCGTAAGCCCAGAACTGTGAATAGAAACAAGACAAGGCATGAGTCACTATCAAATACAGAAAAGGAAATGAAATGAAAAGAAATACAGTAAGAGAAAGGAGGAGAAGACTCACCAGTAGAAAGTGGTAGAAACCGAGCCAGGCATCGGTCTGTCCCTCTGAGCGTAGATGCAGACCGTGGAGGAAATAAGCGAAAGTGAACGACCCCCAGTCATAGTCACCAATCCGGTCTACATCTCGAACAGCCCCTACGACGCTGAAGTGGATGGTAGAAGAGTTGTTCCCTAGGAAACAACCCCCCATGATAGTCAGGAACAAGCGCCGTAGCAGGATGTCACGAGTGCCCTGATCCGCTGGGATAGGCTGTACGTATAAACCTCCGACAGCATCGACAGCTAATGCTCCGGACCGGATACTGCGGGCCTTGAAGACCCGGTCATCGGCAGCAAAGCCCAAAAGAGCGCGGACCTCTGCTGGAGTAATATCGAGGTCCAGAGGGACACGGGACCCGGTGAACTCGATCCCCGTGATATACCGCCAATCCCAAGGGGTCAGCACAACCTCACAGTCCAGAAGATGAAGGGACTGGGTCTGATGAAACCACCTCTCGGACAAAGCCCGCATATAGCCCCAGGGGCACTGGCGGGGAATGATGGTGAAGAAGTGGCGAAAACCCCAGGAGTCCACCACCGCGCGGTAATCATCATGCAAAGGCCGCGTAAAGGGAGTAAATGTTGAAACCAGTTACCCCTCGGCTGGGTAAACTCAGGCAACCTGTGAAAAATCACAAATGGGTCAGTCCAGATAGAACGGAAATTGAGAAATCGAGAACAAATGAAAAGCCGAATCGAGTATACCTCATTAGCAACAAGAGATGCCGAGGGGTGACGACTGAGATCCCGACCCAATAGATCGGGTATCTGGACAAAAGCGCCAGATAAGGCGCGATGAGGGGAGGGAGCTGATGTGCTGGAAGACGGCTCCTCCACCGCAACCTCCGGAGGAACAACCTCCGGAGGAACAACCTCCTCAACGTCCGGGTGATCAGGACGGATGACAGACTCCGCCAAACGACGAGCCTGACGGGTACGAGGAGGAATAGGGGCAGGTGCAGCCCTACGACGTCGAACACCCGAAGTCCGAGAGGCGGAAGAGCTACTGGGCGCATCACGATCCATGGCTGCAATGGAACGGGCGAGAAAGAAGGTAAGTTCCCTTTTAAAATTATGTAATGAATATTCTAAATTTCTAGCCTCGTCATATAATTAATGCAACATGATGCATGGTTATGGTAAAAAAAAAAAAAAAAAAAAAAAAAATCGGCAGAGTTCCGTTTGTAAAATGGACATCCCATGCATATCCAAGCATGTTTTTCAAAGAACTCAGGCCACAACAGATCATATTTGCATTCATATGGGTAAATAAAGCATGTAAAATGCCATAAATGCATGATTTTCCTTCAAAAAGGAGCAAACATATACGTGGGACCGCCTCATGAACATAAAATAGGACTCACACGGTTAATACATAGCATGTATATATGATAGTACCTTGCATAGCATTGTAAAGCATACATTTTATCTCTAAACATGCAAATAGTCAAATGTATAGCAAAACATTGACGAAATTGAAAAGTGACCGGTCAAAGTGTTACCTGTAGCGTGTAGATCAATCCTACCGGAACAGTTTTTGCAGGAAAGTTGAAAAATCGACAAAGGGCCCTTGCGAACAAGCAAAAATCGCGAGAAATATGTGTGAGTTGGAAGTTGAAAGTGACAGATCTGGAAGCGGCGAGCCGCTTATACATCCCGATCTTGGCCGCAGATGTATCTGCGGCTGGCCGCAGATCAATCTGCGGCTGGCCGCAGATCCATCCGCGGCTGGCCCTGATGGGTCCCACCTTGCTCCCTTGCAGCCAATTGACGTGTTGAGTGAAAGAAGATCACGCGATGGGTGACCGGCGACGATACCCGGCCCCGACGAGACGATCGACCGGCGACGATAACCGGCGATCACGAGATGGATGTCCGGCGACGAAAACCGGCTCCGACAAGATAACCAACCGGCGACGATAACCGGGGGTTACGCGATGGGTGACCGGCGACGATACCCGCCCCCCACGAGACGATCGACCGGCGACGATAACCGGCGATCACGAGATGGATGTCCGGCGACGAAAACCGGCTCCGACAAGATAACCAACCGGCGACGATAACCGGGGGTTACGCGATGGGTGACCGGCGACGATACCCGGCCCCGACGAGACGATCGACCGGCGACGATAACCGGCGATCACGAGATGGATGTTCGGCGACGAAAACCGGCTCTGACAAGATAACCAATCGGCGACGATAACCGGGGGTTACGCGATGGGTGACCGGCGACAATACCCGGCCCCGACGAGACGATCGACCGGCGACGATAACCGGCGATCACGAGATGGATGTCCGGCGACGAAAACCGGCTCCGACAAGATAACCAACCGGCGACGATAACCGGGGGTTACGCGATGGGTGACCGGCGATGATACCCGGCCCCGACGAGACGATCGACCGGCGACGATAACCGGCGATCACGAGATGGATGTCCGGCGACGAAAACCGGCTCCAACAAGATAACCAACCGGCGACGATAACCGGGGGTTACGAGATGGGTGATCGGCGACGATACCCGGCCCTGAACGAGATGATAGATTGGAAGAGTGAACCTAACGACCAACAAATACGGTCAGAGGGTTGATGCATTGACACTCTTTCAAATGTTTGCATGCGCTACGTCTTGTGTTGTACCATAAACTACATGTATTGCATCGTGTGTGTATTATCATATCTGTGCATTGTCGTTCAGACATCGGGTGTCTGTTTCTTTATCATGTTCATTTCATTTAACATTTCATAAACATGATAAAGAGGGGCAGCTGTAGACACCCAAATTTTGCATTTCATATACTAACCTTGACAGGAGGGCAAATTCGTCAAATGGACCGGCCTGCGAGAGCGAAAGATGGAAAAAGTACAGACGCTCGACGCCACCATGACAATGTGCAACTGAAATCGACGTGACGGCAGGGCTATCCGAATTTGGCATTCCCGGAAGGTGTGGCACGCCTCCCAGTGATTCCCGGACTGTAAAATACGAACCTGTCAGCGAAAAGTAGCGTCACGGCATGAAAATCGAGGCATATCACGAGAATTGAGAAAGTCAAGCCAGCCAGCCGCGGATTGATCTGCGGCCAAGTGGGTGCGCCAGCACCACTATCAGCTGAGTGCGATGGGAGGTGGGCCAGCCAGCCGCAGATGGATCTGCGGCCAGCCGCAGATCAATCTGCGGCTGGCTCTGGCCAGCCTATTTCAGCCCATTTTCGTGCAGCATACAGGGGAGAAGCAGTTTGGCGGAAGGAGAAGAAAATCAGCAGCAGTTTTAGCTCGGAAATAGAGAGAAATAGCAAAAATTCTTGCAACAATTGAGAGAAAAAAGAGAGGAATTTCCTTTGTTGTTAGATTATATCAATACATCTCATATTTCACTCAATACACAAGTTTCTACACAATTTTGGTATCATTTGCAAGGTGAAAATCTCATTATTTTTGCAACTTCTATCATGTCATTTGGCTAAATTTAATTGTAATTTTCAAGAATATTGTTGAACAATCATGGATTAGGGATCATTGGTGAGGGTTCCATTGGAACAAAATTCTTCCTAATAATCCGATGATATCTAATTGGTGAAATTTCTAGCTTGTTTATGGATATATATTAGGCGTAGTTTAATTGATTGTATTTTTAGGATGTGTTAGGCAATCTACGTTGTTATTATTGTAGTATTCATTTTGTGAGTGTGTAGTAATCGTGGTTTGTGAGCCTAGGAAAGCGACCCCGTGGTTCAAATCCGATGATGGACGTTTTGGTGTATGTAATAGATTCAAGATGCTTGTTTTGTAATGTGTAACTGTCGGGCCTTAAAACGACGCTAAGGCGAGAATCGGGTTTAAGGCCCCGTATTAGTGGAATATGTGATTGTTGGCGTTCGGGGATATTTTGATGGCTTACATGCCCATGGATAGCCCCGACGCATGTTTATGCTTGATTAGATTTTGAGACGCCAAAAGAATTTCAAAAAGATTAAACGATAAAGATCTTTTCTAAAATCAATCAAAGTAGGATATTAGCATCACGAGGCTAAAAATTTGGAAATGCTAACGAAAGTCGATTCCTATCCTACGGGAAAGCTAAAAGAGGTTATTTTCAAATGGCATGAAAATGGGTTTTATAAAAGAACGAAACGTTTTATTAAACCTTGATACATAGGGTGAAAGAGATTCTAGAAATTGCCCATCAATTATGAAAGCAACGTATAAATCTCGATTCCTATTTGGCTAAGGTTTAACGAATTCATGCCTTCCCAAAACGACACTTAATGAAAAAATCTCATAATTTTTGCCATTTAAAAATCGAACCTTTCCCATAAAAAAATAAAGCTTTCTCGTATTAAAGGAAAAGACATCCTAAAGCACTCTCCAAAATAAAACACGCCTCTTTCATAAAATACCCAAAAGAATTTCTTCCATACAAACTCACCACAACATTCATTCAGGCACACATACACACACACGCACACATACACATTTTATGAAATAAAGGATAGGAAAGTATCAAGATTGCGGTAACCGTGTTTCACGGGAGTCGAGGGGTGCCTAACACCTTCCCCTCGCTTAAGCAAGCCCCCGAACTCTATGAATCTCGATTCGCAGACCAATTAATTCAGAGTCACATATGAGCCAGCGATTTATAAAAAATGAAAACTCGGATGAGTTGGTACATCCATTTCAAATATACCAACTGGCGACTCTGGTTAATTGGCTCATCATTAAACACGATCTTTCAAAACCCCGTCGACATCAATGCCGACCTTTTCCAAAAAATCATCTAAACCAAAAGGCTAAAATTGGAAAAGACCAGGATGACGAGAAAACCCGGCGTCGACACTTAATATGTATATATATAAATATGAAATATATATACATAGATTCAGAATGAATGAGTTAATAATTAGTTATTGTAACGATCACGAGCCGTGGGTAGCTTGGTAATTCGAGCTTATGGATATTATTGAATATTAATAATATTATGTGTTAAGCGTTTAAAGGTTATATTATAACTTAGACTATGTGTAGACGATGATTAGTAAGTATAAAAGTTTTCGTATAAGCTAATTTGGTGGTTTCGAGAAATATCGCTAGAGTACTATTTATTGGATTAAATAAATTGTTGAAGGATAATATTATTGAACGAGTTATTTGTTGTAAAGTCGCTAACCCAAAATATAGGTGGGATATATGTGCGATGATATATATGATTATGGGGAGTTAGTCGTGAAGAGCAGCGATCGCGAACCGTGAATACCTTTATAATTTGGGTTTATTAATATTATTAAATGGATTAAATAATATTTTTATGTGATGTCCTTTAAGGTTATTTTATAACCTGGATGATGTCAATGTATGAAGTTTTATGTGTTATTGAATCATAGGAGTGAATAATTGATTTTGCGAAAGATCGCAAAATCACTATTCACGGGGCACGTTTCCCAAGACACTATTCACGCCATAATATTTTTGTGTCTTTTTCGATTTTAATAAATTTTATAAATACGTGTATGCGTATGAATAATTTTTTCAAGTGTCGAAAATTTTATTTGAGCTGATACGTGATTTTATCCGTATCTGAAATGTATTATATGGGTGTTCCGAATAAATAGATAAATCCCATAATAATTATTTTCACCCATCCCAATATTTATGGTAATACTCATTTTAATTTTGGGTAGAGTTATTTATCAGTTTTGGTACAAAAGTGGGAGTTTTCGGATATATTTTTGTGTATTTGGGGAGTTATTTTGGCTTGTTACTCCAAGAGGGAACCAATCCCTCATTTTAGACCAATTAGAATTGAGCAAGGAGGGAGGCTGCCGGCAAGCTCCTTGAGCAACCAACCCACCTCTCCTAAATTCACTCCTCCACTCTCCCATTCCATTCAAACTATTTCATCTCTCTCTCTTGCATCCCATTCAAACCATTCCACCAGCAGATAGAGAGAGAAAGAGGGAGAGAGAGCTACAAAGAGGAAGAAGAAAGAAGGGAAGGCCGCCGGAAAAGTCGCCGGAAAAGAAGAAGGTCGCCGGAAAAAAAGAAAGAGGAAGAAGAAGAAGGCACGGATGGAAGAAGAAGAAAATCCAAGCAAGAAGAACTCAAGCCAAGCAAGCCTAGCAAGCTTCATATCATCTACGAGGGATTTACAGAGGTAAATCGTTAACTTGAACCCATTTCCATTTGATTTGGTTAAGGTTTTCAAGATTTTCATGGTTTTAGAGCTTTTATGCTCATGGGTTAGTTTTCTTGCGAGTCTTGTTGTTATTGTTCGTTATGGATGATTGTAAATGTTGTTAAGAGGTTATATAAGCCATTAATAACATCAAAGTGGAATAAAAATGCAATAAATCCGTACCTATGCTTAAGGAGGATGAAGAACATGAAGAACAATGGACTTTGGACATGAACTTGGACATTTGGACAATTTAAAGGACCTTGTAGCTATGACTTTGTGTTTGTTTAATTCGTTTGTTGTTATGATATTGTACTTCCATGAGTTATGAGTTTAACCCAGTTGGAATGGAGTAAAAAGGGATTAAAACAAAGTTTTGGTGATGATTTTTGTGAAGAACACCAAGAACACCAAGAACACAAAAATATAGCATGAGTTGATACTTTGGCCTAAGATTTGGCCATGTTAATATTAATGGATAGCTCTAAATTTTTGATATGTTGTAGCTCTATGTCTTAGGACTCCATAGACTCCGAAATGGACCAATTTGAAGGTGTATAGAAGGAGTTATTGGAAGCAAGATAGGTCTAGAACAGCAAAAAAATACAGTATTCCGTGAAGCTGGGCAAACGAGCACCATAATCTACTACTTACAATGATGGGGTGCTGGTATTAGGCTTGTTTCCAACGCCGGGGCGCTAGGCCTCAGGTGGTAAAAGTCAATTTTGACGTCCTTTAGTAAAACAGTCATAACTTGCTCATACGAAGTCAATATTTGATGATTCAAGATGATTTGGAAAGAGGAAGAGTATAGCTACAACTTTCGTTCTTTGAGTTTTTCAATTTGAGGTCTGTAGCATGGCCTAAATTGGCCATTTATAGGACGGATGTGTAATTGGAGGCAATCGAAGGGTGTCGAGCATGCGTGTAAGCGCATGTAATGCTCCCGACAATGTAAAATGATATTCTAAGTCTTAAAACATGAATGTTATGAATTATAATGATACTCATCATTAACCAATAAGTATTAGATAAATTGTATGAGCATGCTAAGCATATGCAAAAGAGGCGAATTAGGCATGTGACGTGTAAACGTCAAAACGTCGCGTAAAGTGTTAATGAACTTAAATAGTGTTTCGATTCAAATGAAACGAACATTATAAAATACGGAATGGGGTTAATGTAACCAATAAGGGTTGATGATGATGAGGGTCGTAACGTTCTCAAACGACGTGACGTCGAGAATTATTTTAGAGCTAATCGCGTTTATTAATTTATAATACGCGAACAATATGAGATAAGAATTATTATTATAGTTTAAACAATTATATGAAGTCTTTTAGTGGCTAATTGGTATTTTATTGTTAAATAAATTGTGTAGGATATTGGAAGGACAAGCCATCATAATTTGGCAAGGAACGCTTAAGGCAAGTTCTTTTAGTAACTTGTTGACTTGTTTAAATGTATTGATGTACATGACTTGATTGCTAAATCTTTCACTGTTATGGGGATTATATGCGAGCATGATTAAAGTGTGTACAATGCGTAATTATGTGACTATATTGTTCTATGTGGAACTTGAATTATTGTAAACATACAATGTGAGATGAATGAGGTATGTTATGAGATGTATGATGCATATATATTGATGAATTGCATAAGATTTATAATGCATGAGTAAGATGCATAGTATGAGAATCATGATGTATGGATAAAATGCAAACTTATGTGTTACATGAAGCATGAAATGTGAAAACTTTAGTTTTTGCTGAGCCGTCGTGCTCATTCTTGCAAAATAAAACTTTTACAGATTTTACGATGCAATGCAATTATCTTAACATCGTGATGATAAGGATTAGAGGCGCATGGATACCAGAAGGTTGCTACATGTTCCTTTATTGTAATTATTTAGATATGATAACGGTATATGATATACTGGAATTTGACTATGTAAATCTTGAGTTAAAAATGAAGGTTATCCATTATAGTAGTTAAGACGTGATTATGTTAGTTACTTGTTATAGTAAACTACAAGGATGACGATGTTGTATAAAGGACATTTTTATAACGATTGTTTGGTTATTGAATAACCTTGCGAATAATCAGGAATTGACTAAAGTCATAATCTAAACCTTGCGTTCAAACATGAGATATTGTAAAGGATCATGGTATTTATTCAACCTTGATCATAAATGTAGTAGCTAGAGGTTACGAAATCTGGAATTGTAATAAAGAGTGTGATGGTAAGTTTTAATACTTATTATTGTATAGTACTGTTATGTACAACATGAATATAATTATATTTGTGATGATTATTAAATGATATATTAATTAAGGTCTTTGTACCTGAGATTAGATGGGAACATGTTGTAATAATCTTGTAATCACTTTCATGTAGTAAGATCATGTTTTAGTTATGGTTTCGAGGCTTGGGACGATAATATTTATATTATATCAATGTAAATATTTTTATTATTTTGCTATAAATTGTTGATGGTATGGCCTATGAGTGGCATAGTGATGCACCAGATTCGAGGTTAAGGTAACCCGGATTTGGGGGCGTCACAAAAATACGGGACTCACGCCGCAGCGTGAGGTCCAACTCTAAGACTTGGCGCCGCAGCGCCAACCCCGTGTCCGACCTGGGTTGGGTCAGTGAGACCGGGTCCGGTCGGGTCGGACCTAGTAAACTTGTCCAGCGGGTCCAACACTTACATTTCTGTCCTAAATGATTAAACAAGTTAGTTATTTATACCTTGTTAGACCTTAACCTTAATTGCTTAATTATTTATTGAACGTCGACCAATTTGGTATTGTCTTAAGGCGTAAATTGAGTAACCTGGATGCAACCCACATTTGGTTTCCAGGGGGCGCTGCCCCCTTAGACCCCCGCCAGCTCACCGGGGAGCGAGACCCCCGACAGGGTAGTCGTAGGGAAATCAATGTATTTTAGTGATGCAACGTCTGTTTTAAACTTAATCCTTATGTGACTAATTTTTATATGAATACGTATTTATATGTGTAGGATATTAAGGAGCGTGTGTTGTAATATTGTATCAGTGCTTCAGGCAAGTTCTCTTAACTTTATTCAAGCTATCTATTGAGGAAGTTCTATCTTATTCAAGTTATAATTGGACAAGTATTCTATTGTATTGCAAGTTTCTTAACTCAATTCAACTTATATTTGAGCAAGTTCCTTAACTTCATTCTTTCTATATATTGAATGCAAGTTCTTCTTTAACCCTTGTCTAACCCTTGTGTTGGGCAAGTTTCTAAACCTTATGCACTATTTTTATTTCGTGCCAAAAGAAATAGGTTATGCAAGTTTCTTAACTTAACTCAATTTAAATTTGAGCAAGTTTCCTTCAACCCTACTCAATTTCCATTCGAGCAGGAAGTGGTGTATTATGCAAGTTTCTTAACTCAATTCAACTTATATTTGGGCAAGTTCTCTTAACCTTATTCAAGCTATTTATTGAGGAAGCTCTATCTTACTCAAGTTATAATTGGACAAGTATTCTATTGTA
Source organism: Aralia elata (assembly GCA_034770075.1). Taxonomy (NCBI): domain Eukaryota; kingdom Viridiplantae; phylum Streptophyta; class Magnoliopsida; order Apiales; family Araliaceae; genus Aralia; species Aralia elata. The sequence goes on from CM068382.1 coordinate 60,603,914, forward strand.
TTGCAAGTTCCTTAACTTCATTCTTTCTATATATTGAATGCAAGTTCTTCTTTAACCCTTGCCTAACCCTTGAGTTGGGCAAGTTCTATTGTGCGAGTTATTTATTGATTGAGCAATCATTCTATGTTATTGCAAGTTCCTCACTCAACTATTTTATTTGAGCAAGTTTCCTATCCTATACAAATGTTGTATATTGTTGCAAGTATTACTTCATTAAGCGAGTTTCTTATTTTATTCAAGATATTTTGTACAGGTTCCTTTACTTTAATCATTGTTATATTGAAAATGTTCTTAGAATGAACTGATAATCATTCACGTTATTTAACTATGCTTCAACGCATGTTATTAAAGCTTTCAAGTTCTATATTCCATGAACTGCATAAGATAGATGTCAAAGCCAATTGTTTTGGCCAGACGTATGTTTAATCATTATTGTTGTTAAGTAAAGCCATCCGATCAAATTGTTTGGTTTGGATTCCTATGTAAAGCTGAGATGAACAATCCTCATAGCAGGGGAAACAGTATGTAAAAGGGGTTATGCATAACACCGGGTACATTAGACTGATCACCTAGTGTATTAGTATGTTGGGTTATTAGATGAAATTCTGGTGATTCTAGTAAAAGTTCAGTGTCATGATGACTACTCAGTATTGAATATTTCCTCCATTTGGGAACATTGAAATCATTCGGTCCATAGAGGCCCTAGAATTGTGTTAAAGAGATCATTCGTAGAAATTGTTCAAGTTCTTGAGCTATCTTTTAATCTTTTGATTCTTGTAAGTTATAAAGTCTTCATTTGATGATCCACGATTATTGTTATTATACTTGCTGAGTAAATTTGTTGCTCACCCTTGCTTTCCTTAAAATATTTCAATTAGTGGAGCTCGTGGTGAAAGCTCAGGGAAGGATAAAGGCAAAGGCATAGCCACTGATTAGCTTTGTACCGTTAAATTTACCATTTTGATTATGTACTAAGACTCGTTGACTTTTGTGATGTATTAAAACTTAATTACCCTTATGTATTAGGTTATGTTTTGTAGAAGTTTTGGTTTCGAGACTTGGGACAGGATTATTTATGTTATATCAATATAAATATTCCCTTATTTCCGTTGTAAGTTATCAATTGTATGACGTATGTATTAGATAATGACGAACCAAGTCCGCGGTTCGGGTGACCCAGATTTGGGGGTGTCACAATAGCCGAGACCGAGAATGAAAATCTTCTCAAATTCCATAAGGAGAAGAGGAGTCAGAATGAAGGGGAAAAATTCAAAGGAGAAGTGAGTACAGGGGGGAATAATAACAACAAGAGGAAGTGGGATACCACTTTTTCTACTAACTTTGGGAAAAAGGGGAATAATTACAATAACAACAACACCACCAACAGAATCCAGAAAAACAAGGTGGAACGTTGTGTCACTTGTGGAAAGAACTATCAGGGAGTATGTCGTAGGAAGGTGGTTAACTATTATAGCTGTGGTCAGGAGGGCCATTATTCTTCTGATTGTCCTAAAAAGAGTAACAATAATACCACTCAGGGCAATCAGAATTATAAATGTTATAATTGTGGCGCAACGGGTCACATATCTAGAAATTGTCCAAAGAATAGGAACCAAACCGGGGGAGGTAATCAAACCACAAACAACACCCTCAAACCAACAGTAGCATGAGCTGGAGGTCAGAGTCGTCCAACCGCTAGAACATTTAATATAACGATGAAGGTGTTAGGTTTGTATATAGCGCGAACATGCAATCAAATTACATAAATAGTGCGGAAGCGCAATAAAACGGATTTTAAAATTTTTCATACAAACCATCACCATGATCATTCTTGTGATTCATTATCAATTAAATGAAAGAGATAGAGATATAGAATTATACCCTTGTAGAACTATGCTTCCACAGGTACGAGTTCACCTCCAAATCCTTCGCGTTCTCCTTGAATTCCACCGATTAAATTCCTTCCTTTGATCAACGTTAGCCACCCAAGTGTTTGGTATCTAGAGGTGATCCACCAAGGAAAAATAGTTGTTCAAGAAGATGGGTGTTGGCAAAACCCTAGTTTCTATCTCTATAGAAATTGCAAGTACTCTCTCTCTCTCCAATTTTTATGAAAGAGTGTGTAACTGTCTAACCCTAAATCATGATAAGACTCCTCTTATTTATAGATATAGGGAACCCTCCTAAACTATTTAAGATTAGGGTTTTTATTTTAATTAAACTCCTAATCCAATTAGGAATTTATGAGAGTACTTTTATTAATTAATTCTCAAACCTTTTTAGGAATTAAATAATAATAATAGTAATAATAATAATAAGACTCCTCTTATTAATTTATATTTAATATTTCTAAAATATTAAATAATAAATATTAAACTATTTAATTTATTTTATCTCCATAAATTAAATTAAATACACTTAACTTATTATTACAATTATGCTATTTACTTCTTAAACCAATATTTTTCTTTTGCGGTGTGACCCTTTAGGTTCTCCATATTAAACCGATTGTGAATAAATCAATTAGAACAATTCTAATTTTATTTAAATAAATAAATTAAACTATTTAATTTATTTAAATAAATAATATTTATTCTACAATAAGGGTAAGCCCCCTTAGCGATCAACGACTTTCCAGATAATATAGATTTCAACATTAATCACAAAAGAACCTTTCAGTGAATAGTTACCGTACAATTCAATCCTTCTACCATACAATGTCAAGTCTTATTTTATTTAATTATATGTATTTCGATTCTCAAATGCACAACTCTGATAATGCTAATTAGAAACTCCTTTCTAATTTCATTCTGCTTTGGCCAAAGACTTCTGAGTCGTCATTTATCGAATCACATAGGACATTCTCTCCTTTTACTAGAAGTGGTAGATTCTTTGTTGATCATTCACCTATCTCCATGTATAACTTATTATACCCAATCATACCCTTTGATATACCCTAAAGATCTTAAGGGACTTGTCAAAGTATAACTCATCATACACAAGATACTATGATGATCTCAAATCCAAGGATCACTTGTACTACTATCACTAGAGGAATTCCTATTGACAGACGAGTAAAACTCCATTAGGTATTCCTTAGCGAGCCACGTTCAGTGAACTTATTCTCTAATAAGCACCTACATATTTGCTTTAGTGTCTCCACACAAATGATTATGAGATCAATCATCCTCTTCATAAGAGCAAGCAACGTATGTACTAATCTATCTGGATTCACTAATCCCCTTTTTAGTAATCCAACGATTAGGAACGATTTTAGTTTATGAGCTATCTAGAATTTAGATCTCATTAGCATGATCCCCATCATGATTCTAAAAGCATTGCTCAAAACTATGGGTTTATCACATTTAATATAACAGCACCATGTAGATAATGTAAAATGCATTTAATAACCGAATAAGATTACATAGTATATGCTACATCATATCAAATATGATTGGCTTGTGTGCATACTACTTTCAATCTCCCACTTGCACTAAAGCCAATCGTCATGGTATCTAATACCTTTCTTCTCTACGTGACAATCATCCTGCTGTTTGGATAAAGCTTCAGTAAATGGATATGCAATGTTGTTCTCGAGAGTCCACTATCTCCATAGTAACTTTTTTCTTTCAATGATTCCACTAATCAAATGAAAGTGCCGCAACATTTGTTTGAATCTAAGATGCGACTTAGGAACTATTCCTAGTTCGGTAATGAACTTTTCACCCAAACAATCAACTTGCAGCTTCATTTACAGCTATATACTTTGCCTTTGTCACTAAACCCAGTAACTCTTTGCTGTTTGGAACCTTTCCAATTCACTGCACCACCTTTTGAGGAAACTATTTACCCTAAAGTGGATTTATTATCGTCTTGGTTAGTCTGAAAAACTTGAGTCTCTTTAGCCCTCTAGTTTTAATTTAGATCTACCATGTATCATGATCACATCCTCAATACTGGTTAGGTACTTAAAGATGTTTTTCACTGTCTTACAGTGATCTTCTCCAGAATATGACTGATCAACATCAGGCCTTGTATTTTCACTGCATACATGATAGTAACTCATGCGATATCTCTTTCAATTGGAGATAATTTTAGAGAGATACACTCCATGGCTCATCATCATGAGACCTCTCTTGGAGTTTGCCATGCTAAACGCCTTTAGCATCAAATGAATATACGTTCATTGGGTCAATCCGAACATCCTTTTAAATCTATCTATATAGATTTATATCCCCAATTTATAGGATGTTCCTCCCAAGTTATTCATGGAGGAATGTTTAGACAATTTTATCTTTACTGATTGTAACATTGGTGTGTTATTCCTTATCAGTAGTATATCAACATATAATACCAGGAATGTCACAGAGACAACCGTCGCAATAGCCCTTAGGCGACACTCTCCTTCTCTTCCGGGCAACCAAGAACACTATAGGCGACAGTGTTCGTCGCTAAAGCCTTTTAGCGACGAAAAACAAATAAAAAAAATAAATAAATAAATATAAATAATTAATAAATTATAAATAAATATTAAATAATTCATAATAATTAATAATTAAATATTAAAATTCATTTTTAATTATATTTATTTAATAATTTTTAATATTTTGACATAAAATTTTATTAATTATTTAATTTAATTAAATATTAATAATAATAAATTATTTAATAATTATATTAAATAAATAATTGAAAAATAATATTAATGTATTTAAATTATTTTAAAAGATACTTAAGTCATTTAAAAATGTTACCAACTTTCTAAAATTATTATAAATAATGAATAAATTATTTTAAATAATATACTAGTATTTAAAAATATTATAAATGATAAATAAATCATTTAAATATTACTAAGTTTTAAAAATTATTATACATAATAATTACATCATTTAAATGATAAAATAAATTCTAAAAATATTATTAATGATAAAATAAATCATTTAAATAATATTCTATCTTGCGATTGTACAATGATCTTGCGATTGTAGAAATTCAATGTTGTATTACATGCTAAATACTTATATGTTAATAAAACCCGAGTAACGTGTTAGGACCTTATTTAATCAGATAATGCCGCCCAGACGAATTCTGCGGAACCAAGGGATAGAAGAGTCGGTTAACAATGCAGGGGGAACTCAACCAAACCCAATGCAAGACTTTATGAACATGATGGCCGAAGCTCTGCGGAATCAAACGACTACCGCAGGAAACCAGTCAGGCAACCACTTAGCCAATTTTAAAGACTTTAAGGCAGTAGGACCGCCGGAGTTTAGAGGAACAACGGACCCGATAGAGGCCCAGTTGTGGATAAAGGAGATTGAAAAGGCCTTTGTCATTGCTAGAATCGCAGCGGAGCAGAAGATAGTTTTTGCTACCTACTTAATGAAAGGTGAGGCTAAATTTTGGTGGGAAGCCAATCAGAGCAAAGCCGGAACTGGAGTCGTGGCGTGGGAAGCATTCAAAACGTTGTTTTTCGAGAATTACTTTCCTGAGAGTACGCAGGCGAAGATGGAGATTGTGACGAACGAGAATTTTTGTAACTTATTTTAAATATTTATTGAATTAAATAAATATTTTTCGATGATTTAATTCTTGAGTTAATTGATTAATCGATGAATTTGTGGTAGATTAATTTAATTATACGTGTTACATTAATTATATTAATGTAGAGAATTTTTATATTTAAAATATGTGTTTAATTGAATTTATTTGATTAAATACACTATTTAAATGAGTATAATGTTATTCCTAATTAATTTAATTATTAATTAGAGAATTAGTAAATTGTCATTATTAATAAATGAGAATTTTATTTATATGACTATGTGATTTAATGTAGAATTATTCTGTTTTATATATTTGATTTTATTAAGATTATTTAGTTGATTAAAGTGTGACATGAAACTATGTAATAAGCTAGTTATTAAAATAAACTAGAAGGAAGAATAAAGAGCTAGCCAAACGAGGCCCAAATTGGGGTTGATGTCAGTTAACCCATTATGAGATTAACTGACACCACTAGTCAGATTTAAATCTCACGTATTCTTATTAAGGTATTATTTTCTAAGCCAACTTAGCAATCACAGAGAGAAAAACTTGAGAAAAATTGTGATCTAGAAAGTAGTTTGGAGAATTAAAGAAGGATTTCTAGCAATCTAAACCACCAATCAAGGTAAATTCCTTAAATTCAACTTTGATTTATGTTCTTCCAAATTTTATTCCATGAATGTATGCTTCTGAGTTCTCTGTATAATAAATTCTATGGCCAAACTTTTAATAAATTGATATTAGATGATTGTAAGTATGCTTTGATGTGTTTTGTATGGTTATTATATGATTTAGAGTAGTTAAATCCATGAAATCATGCTTTAATTACAAGTTCTGAAATTACAGAGTAGTTACTTATGAACATGGTTTAAATGTACGAAATTGGTACTTGATTTACATGTTAATTGGTTAAATTGATTACTGAATATGTCTATGCATGTAAAAACGAAAAGAATGAAACTTAAACGGATTAATTTGGCTAATAAACGAGTTTACTACGATTAATTTTGTTAACTGTATCAAAACTCTATAATAAGTATGAACAGTTAGATTTTTGGTCTTTAATTGGGTTGTATAGATTATCTGTGATGTTAAAATCACTGTTTATGGAATGGGTTTTGATTTCATATCATATATGATAATTGGGCATGTTTAATTTGATGTACGAATAACAAAATGGAAAATTTTTGGCCTGTTTCTGCGTTCTTCGCGAACTGCAGAAACTGGAATTCGTAATTCTCGCCCCGGGGAGAATTTTGTGAAGGGATCTCTCGCCCCGGCGGGGAGCTCGCCCCGGTGAGAATTTTGTGAAGCAATTTTTCGCCTCGACGGGGAGCTCGCCCCGGCGAGAATTTTGTGAAGCAATTCCTCGCCCCGACGAGTTTTTTGTGAAGAGTTTTCTCGCCCCGGCGAGAATTTAAAAAAAAAAAAAGTAAAAAGATGAGAGTAAAAATTTTATTCTTTCTTTGAGATCATGTTATGATATCGTAGACATACCTAAAGCTTAGGCTAAGGTATAAAATGAATGCTAAATTACTGTGAAAGGTGGTAGCATAAGCCCATTGATTGTTCGGTGTCAACTAAGCTATTAAAATGAAATTAGATGAGAATGAGTTCTGAAGTGTTTATAATACTGTAACTAATTATTGTTACTGTTTTATAAACGGAATGTATAGGTTGATTAGAGAAACGTGAGTCTTAAATTTATAGTCTACGCACGAGGCAAGTATCTTATCCTTACTTTTACGTTTACGCAAGTTCCTAAATTTCATTATCATAGATTACAAGCTTCATAATGCTATTACTTCTTGAGCAAGTTATTGTTTCTATTCCATTCAATTTCATGGATTCAATGAGACGTTTTTAATTTCCTCTTTGTAATGCTTCAGTTATATAGAACGTATTCAATCGTACCTTTTGTGAGATTTAGTTTTGATTCTCGAATTACACCTTTTGAACCTTGATTGACTAGCGAACCCTTTTTGATTCGACTAGTCCATAGTTGATAAGCGTTCTAAATTCTAGAAACGTTATTGAAGTAAATCCAAACCAAACTTCCTTTGGTGCGGACTCCGATGTCAAACTGAGATGAACAACCCTAATATAGGGGATTTATTTACGCGTTAGCGTTAAGATGTTGTGCACATACATGGTACAAAGGGCTGATCCCCCTGAGTATGAGAAGCAAGGTCCATATTGTCTTACGACTGTTAAAGGTTTAAAGTAGGAATACTTGACAACCTGGGACATAGTTCGTGGTCTTAAGACCCTCAGACGTTCTTTTGAATCTTGTTTTACATTCTTGACTCAAAAACTAAATCTTCAATTATTCGATATCCGTTAATTATTTCGCATGTTATTATTACTGTTGTTGTTATACTTGCTGGGCAATCATTGCTCACTCTTGCATAATAACATTACAGCTAAAGTTGAGAGAAATGATGAGCCGTCCACTAGTAAGGGCAAAGGCAAAGCAAACAAGTGATGAAGACTTGTTATATGTGTTAAAGTGATGATTATGTAATAGACTTATTTTATGTTTCCGCATTTATGTATTATTAAGGTTAGACGACCTGGGAATTGTTTGTTAAAGATATTGTAACCCTGTAATGGGAGATTTCTATTTCTATTCAAGTATTTTCATTTATATTTGAATGGGTAGTTAGATGTGATGTGATATTTTTGGATAGTGAACACCAAATCCTGAGGAAACGAAGTAGTACCCAGATTTGGGGGTTGTCACAGAGATCAAGTTTTTGGAATTGAAACAGGAAAATTTGTCAGTGTCAGAGTACGCTGCAAAATTTAATGAATTGGCTAGATTCGCCCCACATCAGGTGGACACTGAGGTGAGGAAGGCAAAAAGATTCGAGAATGGGTGAAAGATGTGGATCTACAGCAAGGTAGCGGTTTTACAAATTACATCGTTCTCAACCTTGTTGGAGAAAGCTCTCATTGCTGAAGGTGGGAGTGAAGCAGTTTCAAAATATAATCGGGAGAAGAACAAGAAGAAGGTAGAAGGTGGAAATGTGAATGTTAGCAGTGGTGGCAGTAATAATAGGAAGCGTCAGTGGAGCAGTGGGGGTAGTAATTCTGAAATGCAGCAAGGGAGCATGCAACAGATGTGACACCCCCAAATCCGGGTACTTAATTTCCACAGATTTGGTGTTCACTATCTCATTCATTCACATTTAACTACCCATAATTAAGAACAATTAAATAAACTTAAAGAAACATCTTCCCAAAATGGGTTACATCACCAAACTGTTAAACAATCAAATCCCAGGTTATCTTAACCTTAATACATTAATGTGGAATAAAACATAATTTTAATTAAGTCTTGTTACATATAAACATCAAACAAACAATAAATCTTCTGCTACTTCGGCATCTTGCGCTTGCCTTTACTCGTGGACGGCTCGTCCGACTTTTCTGTCTTAGCTGCAATGTTTAATGAAAGAGTGAGCAAACAATTGCTCACAAGTACAATAACAATAATATTTAAATGAAATGGATTTCAACTGAGGAATAACAGTTTTCTGAATCTCAATCAATAAATGATCAAAGTCTAAAAACTCGTTAGAATGCTCGATTCAAGAAAAAATAGATTTCAATTTTTAGAAATTAGATCTGAGGGTCACAAGACCTCGAACTATGTCCTAGGTTAACAAGTATTTCTACTGTAACCTTTAACAATCATATAGACTATGGACCATCATCTCGTACTCAGGGGGATCAGCTCTTTGTACAATGTATTGTGCACAAACATTTTAACGCTGTCGCATAAGTAATCCCCTATATTAGGGTTGTTCATCTTAGTTTATCGTCTGAATCCGTACCAAAAGGAACTTGGCTTGGAACAAGTATAGAAAATATTCTAAGTCTTTGAAATCGCTCATCAACTAAGGACTAGCTGAATCAATAAGGGTTTGCTAGTCTAATTTATCAATAGATTTTGTTCAATAGAAACTATACTCGAAAAATTTGAATAACATACAATGATTGGAATAAAGCTTAAGTACGTAACATGATAGTAACCTTGCTTGAATATCAATAAGCTAAGGTCAATAAGCTTGCTCAATATAAATAAACTTGCTTTGAATAAATTAACAAGTTAAAAGGGAAGAACAACTTGCTTAATATAATAATGGAGTTCAGAAACTTGCCTCGTATGTAGCTTTTCTATTTACAAACCACGTACAATAAATAACCTACAGATTCCGTTTGTATTGCAACAAAAACAATTAGTTACAATACTCACGTACATTAATATTCCAATCCTCACCTCAATTTTCCAATTAACTACTGATTATCAACTCTATTTCAGAAGCTACAAGCTTTATTACAACAATGTTACACTCGAAACTTATCTTTAAGTTAAGGTATATTATCTAGTATTTAATCATCATCAAACATCATTTAGAATCCATATTAACATTTTAATATTCACTTACCACATTAATTTAAGTTTAATCCTGCGTAAAATAATATATCACAACTACCAAAAAAAGAAAACAAAATAAAATTTATTATTTTTTTTTTCAGTAGTGATTCTCGCCGGGGCGGAAAATTTCTAAACGAAAATCTCGCCGGGGCGAGGTTTTCCTTAACAAATTTCTCGCCGGGGCAAAGTTTAACAACTCATTTTTCTCGCCGGGGCGAGACACCCGGCAGTCGTCTCCTCCAGTTCGCGAACAGTGAAAACTTAGGCCAAATTTGGCCAAATTTTCTGAATTCTACCATCCAATACACAAATTAAATATATCTAGACATCAAATATGCTAGAAAACAATTATCCAACATGTTTTCTAAACATTTTAATCATTCTATCACATAAACAACCGATTTAAACCCAAGAATTTCACTGTTAAACAATTTTATTCAAGTTTTGACCATTTTCATGAAATCAAGCTCTGTAAATTCATTTTTCAGCCAATTAAAACCATTCTTCTTGCATTATTCTTGTTTTTCATCATATAACCATAAGCAATTATTAACTTACCGATTAATAACCAATTAAAGCATCAATTTTCATACACATAAACCATTCATGAAATAAAGCTCTGTAAAACTAAGAACTCAATTCTAAAGCATGGTTTCATGAATTAATACCTCTACATTGACTATTAATCATCATATAATCATCTAACACATGATTACTACCAATTACACCAAGTAATTCATGTTTTAAGCAAGTAAATAATATACAGAGAACTAAAAATAAAATACAGTAAAGAGTTTATACCTTCTATTTGCTTTGATTAATAAGGTTAACCTCCTTTGGTTTGAATTTCTTCCTCCAAAACCCAAACTATTCTTCTCAATTCTCTCTTCTCACAACTCTCAAGCTCTCTCTTGTTTTCTCTGTATTTCTCTTTTCTCTTTGAACTCTGTTCTTTCTCTTCTTTCTTTTCTTTTTACAACTGACGTAGTTTTTTAAAAATATAAACTGATAACTTAATAAACAAATAATAACGTATAATCTAAATTTAATCCATCAGTTAAAAAATTCAAAAGTCTCTAAGGCTTGTTTGGTTAAATTAAAATAGAATAATCCATTATTTCCAACCAAAGGTCATAAGGCCTTGTTTGGAAAAACTAAATTAAAATAACCCATTATTTCCAAACAAAGGTTATAGGGCCTTGTTTGGTAAAACTGAATTAAACACTTTCTCATTTATTTTAACAAATCATTATCATATAGTTTCAAATGTCACACTTCTAATTTAATTAAACTTATTATTAAATAAATTCAATTAAACCTTACTAATTAATAATTCTATTTCACCAATAACAATAACACCAATTGAATTATATTATTCAAATAAATCATTTATTCAAATAAACCTTTTCATCATCTAATTTAATTATTAAATTAAATTAGAATAAACATAACAAATCACATTCAAATAACATTTAACATTATTAAACTTAACATATACCCATTCCACAAAACTTAATAAATTATTTATTTAGCTCAATAAATTAATAAAAATATTTATATAATTCAATAAATATTTTTATTCAATCACAAAAATTGCATTTGTTACATCTTTCCCTCCTTAAAAGGATTCTGTCCCCAGAATCACAACGCAATTCAATCGTCCGTTACATTCTCCCCTCCTTACAAAGATTCTGTCCCCAAAATCGCAATATAAAGATTAAACAAATAATTGAGGAAAATTTTGCATCATTTGCTCTTCGAGTTCCCACGTTGCTTCTTCAGCACTGTGGTTTCTCCAGATTACCTTAACAGAAGGTATCGCTTTATTTCTAAGTATTTGTTCTTTCTTGTCTATTATCTGTGCAGGAACCTCTTCATAGGATAAATCTTGTTCAAATTATATCGGTTCATATTCTATTACATGTTTATAATCTGACTTGTATGGTCGTAGCACCGATATGTGGAAAACGTTGTGAATGTGGCCTAACTCAGGAGGAAAAGCTACCTGATAAGCTACCTCACCCACCCGTTTCAACACTTCAAAGGGTCCAATGAATCGCGGACTCAGCTTACCCTTTTTACCAAATCTGATTTTCCCCTTCCAGGGAGATACTTTGAGAAACACAAAACTGCCGACTTCAAATTCGCGATTTTGTCGGTGTTGATCAGCATACTTCTTCTGTCTGTCTTGAACGGCTATCAGTCTGGCTCTTATTACCTTAACAATTTCAGCAGTTTGTTGTACCAGCTCGGGTCCCAATAGGCGACGTTCACCAACCTCGTCCCAACATAACGGAGTTCTGCACTTCTTTCCATATAACGCTTCATATGGCGACATTCCAATACTCGCGTGATGACTGTTGTTATAGGCAAACTCGATCAGAGGTAAATGATCATCCCAGTTGCCCTTAAAATCCATGACGCACGCCCGAAGCATATCCTCCAACGTTTGAATTGTTCTTTCGCTCTGGCCATCGGTTTGAGGATGGTAGGCTGTACTCATTCTCAACTGCGTTCCCAAACACGCTTGCAGACTCCTCAAAAATTTTGAGGTGAAACGTGGATCTCTGTCTGACACTATTGACACTGGAACACCGTGCCTTGAGATAATCTCCTTTACGTATAATTTCGCCAGCTGATCCAAAGTAAATCTGATTTTGATAGGCAAGAAATGTGCTGATTTCGTCAATCTGTCAACTATGACCTATATTGCGTCATATCCCTTCTGAGTAGTTGGAAGTCCTACCACAAAATCCATTGTGATATGCTCCCACTTCCATTCTTGTATCTCCAAGGGCTGTAGCAAATCACTTGGTCGTTGATGCTCCGCTTTAACTCTCTGACAAGTGAGACACTTCGCAATACACTCAGCAACCTCTCTTTTCATGTTTGGCCACCAAAAATGTTATCGAAGATCCTGGTACATTTTTGTACTTCCCGGGTGAATCGAAAATCTTGAACTATGAGCTTCATTCAAAATTTACTCTCTGATTGCCAATACTGGCGGTACCCAGATTCTGCCTTCAAATCTCAGCAACCCTTCGGTATCGATTTTATATTTAAGTTCTTCCCCCTCAAGCACTCTTTTCCGTATCTTAACACACTCCTCATCCTGGAGTTGCGCTTCCTTCACCTTTTCTACCAAAGTTGGTTGGGCTTCCATCTGGAACAATTTTTCATTAGACTTTGGCAGACACTTCACCTCTAGCTCCAATTTAACCATTTCCGCTACGAGCTTCTCCTGATCAGTTAACAAAAGTAGCTTCTCCCGACCCTCTCTACTTAAAGCGTCAGCAACCACGTTAGCCTTCCCTGGATGGTATAGAATTTCACAGTCATAGTCTTTGATCAATTCTATCCATCTCCTCTGCCGCATATTCAAATCCTTCTGTGTAAAAATATACTTCAGACTTTTATGGTCTGTATATATTTCACACTTCTCCCCATAGAGATAGTGCCTCCAGATTTTCAAAGCAAACACCACAGCTACTAACTCCAAGTCATGGGTCAGATACCCTTTTTCATAGTCTTTTAGTTGGCGCGATGCATATGCAATAAACTTACCATTCTGCATCAACACACAACTAAGTCCTTTATGCGATGCGTCGCTATACACCACAAAATATCCTGTATCATCTGGCAAAGACAACACAGGCGCCGAACTGAGTCTCTTCTTTAGTTCTTGGAAACTCTCTTTGCACTTCTCCGTCCAAACAAACTTCACGGATTTTCTTGTTAAATTCGTCAACGGAGTGGCGATCCTGGAGAAATCTTGGATAAAACGCCTGTAGTAACCTGCCAAACCTAAGAAACTCCTCACTTCCAACGGTGTCTTCGGCTAATCCCAGTTTATCACAGCTTCGACATTTGATGGGTCTACCGATATTCCGTCCTTATCAATCACATGCCCAAGAAATTGCACACGTTCCAACCAAGATTCGCACTTCGAAAATTTTGCATACAATTTCTCTTTCCTTAACGCCTCCAATGTCACCCTCAAATGCTCCACGTGTTCTTCCTGAGTTTTGGAGTAAACCAGAATATCGTCTATGAATACCACCACAAATTTATCCAGAAATGGTTTGAACACCCTATTCATTAAGTCCATGAATGCTACATGCGCATTCGTTAAACCAAATGACATAACCAAAAACTCATAGTGAACATATCTAGTCTAAAATGCCGTCTTTGGTATGTCCTCCTTTCTCACCTTCAACTGATGGTACCCACTTCGTAAATCTATCTTTGAAAAGTATTGTGTTCCCTTTAGTTGGTCAAACAGGTCATCGATCCTTGGCAACAGATACTTGTTTTTAATCGTGACCTTGTTTAACTCCCTATAATCAATGCAAAGACGCATTGATCCGTCCTTCTTCTTGACAAATAACACCGGCGCTCCCCATGGCAAAACGCTCGGTTGAATATACGTTTTATCCAGCAACTCCTGTAATTGCACCATCAACTCCTTCATTTCTACCGGAGCCATTCTATATGGGGCTTTTGATATAGGGGTTGTACCCGGTGCTAGATCAATCACAAACTCGATTTCTCTATCTGGCGGTAATCCTGGCAAATCATCAGGAAACATGTCCGCAAAATCCCTAACTACTGGTATCTCCTCCAGCTTTGCACCCACTTTTCGGGTATCAACTATGTAGGCTAGATATCCTACACATCCTTGTCTCAACATCTTTTTGGCCTGCATCATCATCAGACAACTCGTTTGTCTAGGCGACTTGCTGCCATAAAACACTACCTTTGACGGAGTCATAAGGTTTACACACTTCTTTTGACAATCAATAACTGCCCCGTGGTTAAACAACCAATCCATACCCAAAATAACGTCAAACTCCCCAAGACGAATTGGGATTAAGTTGACCGTCATTACATGACCCTTGATACCTATCTGACAGTTCTTGTGTACAAACTTAACAGGAATCACTTTCCTATTCGCAATTTCTATGTTCATAGGGTAATCTAATTCTTCCTAGGGTAACCCTAATTTTCTAGAAAAATCATCGGATATAAATGAGCAAGTAGCACCCGAGTCAAACAATACATAAGCATTAACATTATTGACTGGAATGATACCTGACACTACATCCTTTGACTGCACAGCATCCTGCACCGTCATATTGAATGTTCGAGCGGTAGGTCGATTGGGCTGTGTCGGTCCTGTGATGGTCAAATTACCTCCACCATTACTTCCCTTTCCTCCGCTTGCACTCCCTGCAGCTTTCTTAGTGAAATCCCGTGCAAAGTGATCCTTTGACCCGCAAATAAAACATGCTCCCTTCTTCAGATTAGGACAACTTGGTGCGATATGACCCTCCTGTCCGCAGTTGAAGCACACCCTCTTACCTTTTAAGCACACACCCATATGGCTCTTTCCGCAGTTGTTGCACACCTCTATCTTCTTCTTCTGATTACCCTGCTGACTTCCCGCAGAGTTACTATCACTCTACTTTCTCTTCTGATTGCTGCCCCCATGGCTACCCCGTGCTTTGTTTTCATTCTCATTCTACTTTTTCTTCTGCTCCTGATTGTACTTGGACAGAGCATCACTTCCTCATTCGGCGATAATTGCCTTTTCTAACACTGCCGCAAATGAGTTCAGTTGAAACAACGAAACTCGACTATATAACCAGGGCTTCAATCCCTGCTCAAATCTTCTAGCCTTTCGCTCATCCGTGTTGACCTGATATGGCGCAAACCTCACCAGCTCATTGAACTTTGCAGCATATTCAGGTACCGTCATGGTACCTTGCTTCAATTCCAGAAACTGCACCTCCATCTAATTCTGAGCACTTGTTGGGAAGTAGGTCTCGAAAAATATTCCTTAAATCGCTCCCACGGAATAATCCCTTGGCCACCTCGAGTCTTATTTGCTTGCCACCAGTAACTAGCTTCTGATTTCAGCATAAAGGTTGCAAATGCCGTCTTTTGGTCCTCATTGACCCTAGCGACATCAAACACCTTCTCCATCTCCATGACCCACGTTTGAGCTTCAATGGGATTCATAGAGCCGTGATATTCCGGAGGTCCGACAGCTTTGAAGTCTTTAAAAGTCGTAGCCTGAGCTTGGGGTTGATTCGCAAAGGCTCCCGTTAACAAATTTACCAGCTGCTGCATTGGATTAGCGTTGACTTCTTCGTTGTTATTGGTGGATCCCTTAGGAGTTTGTTGACGGGTTTGTCTTCTTGGCGGCATCTTACTGTTAAGAATTCGCGCTATTAGATTATTATTCAATTACTTAAACATTTAAGTCTCAACTTAAACATTTATAAACAACACTTAACACATAACACATCTGATAAACTTTCGCATTTTATTCATTTATTGCTTCCAAAACATAATAAAAAAAAATAGCATCGTAGTTATTTACATCATCTATCCTGACATCATAAAGTTCCAGGATTACATCATCATTCTATCCCGTTATATAAAATTGGGATCTACAGCTTATTAACTCATAAATTTCATAATAACAAATCTAATCATAATCTACAATGATAACCCACGACGCACAGCTTCCTGGCGTTCCTGCTCCATAATACGAGTCACCCATCCTTCGACCCACTTCATCTGGATGACGATGAACTCGATCCTGAGCTCTATCCATTGTGGTGTGACAAATATACTCCATCTCGTCAATCTTGGCCTTCTTTGACCGCACCTCACATTCAACACGATCTGCGCGGTTAGCCTCCCTCAACCAAGCAGTCTCAGCTCTCGCCCGCTCAGCTGACTCCTTTTTCAACTCATCTCGTACAATTTCACTCCTGGATATCAACTGTCCTCGTCGATACTCAGACTGTGCTAGCCTCTGCTCAACCTCTGCAAGACGTGATGAAAGGTCTTGGATCTCAGCATCCTTCTGCTCTAAAGTGGCTTGACGTTCCGCCGCAGCCTGTTCTTCTAACTCCTCCTTTTCACTCTCTACATGAACCAGCTTCCACTCCACGTCTCCAAGACGTATGTCTAGCTCCTCTATCTCACTATTCTTCTGCTCCAAAACAGTCTGTCGCTCGGCCAGCTGCCTCTCTAACTCCTCCACTCTATCTTGTAACTCAATGTTGCGATCATACACCTGCTCATACATCTGAACACCTAAGGAGGATAGTGATATCCCCTCAGGGTCTTCCTCCTCCTCCTCAACCTCTTCCGGATCCTCCTCAGGATCAGTCTCAGGCTCATACTCGTGACCTGTAACTGTAATCAATGGGGATGGCTCCCTTTGCACTAACTGCTCATGAACTACGTGAATATCTCGGGGCTCCTCCTCCTTAGCCTGGCTGGGCTCTCCTCTATCAGTCATCCTGACAACAAAATTTTAAGTTTTTATTACTAATCGATAATACTCACAAGCACATAAGTTTATTATCAAATAAGCACATAGCACATAATCATTTTATTGTCTTTTATGAATTTCCATAATCCATTCCTTAGAACTCGATAAGAGTTTATCACCTCTATATTCTCTATCTTCTAAAAGGCTACTACCCTAAGGTTTTCCCCACCTAAAGGTTCATAACCTACATCTGCTCTGATACCAACCTATGACAACCCCAAATCCGGGTACTTAATTTCCACAGATTTGGTGTTCACTATCTCATTCATTCACATCTAACTACCCATAATTAAGAACAATTAAATAAACTTAAAGAAACATCTTCCCAAAATGGGTTACATCACCAAACTGTTAAACAATCAAATCCCAAGTTATCTTAACCTTAATACATCAATGCGGAATAAAACATAATTTTAATTAAGTCTTGTTACATATAAACATCAAACAAACAATAAATCTTCTGCTACTTCGGCATCTTGCCCTTGCCTTTACTCGTGGACGGCTCGTCCGGCTTTTCTGTCTTAGCTGCAATGTTTAATGCAAAAGTGAGTAAACAATTGCTCACAAGTACAATAACAATAATATTTAAATGAAATGGATTTCAACTGAGGAATAACAGTTTTCTGAATCTCAATCAATAAATTATCAAAGTCTAAAAGCTCGTTAGAATGCTCGATTCAAGAAAGAATAGATTTCAATTTTTAGAAATTATATCTGAGGGACATAAGAACTCAAACTATGTCCTAGGTTAACAAGTATTTCTACTGTAACCTTTAACAGTCATATAGACTATGGACCATCATCTCGTACTCAGGGGGATCAGCCCTTTGTACAATGTATTGTGCACAAACATTTTAACGTTGTCGCGTAAGTAATCCCCTATATTAGGGTTGTTCATCTCAGTTTATCGTCTGAATCCGTACCAAAAGGAACTTGGCTTGGAACAAGTATAGAAAATATTGTAAGTCTTTAAAATCGCTCATCAACTAAGGACTAGCTGAATCAGTAAGGGTTTGCTAGTCTAATTTATCAATAGAGTTTGTTCAATAGAAACTATACTCGAAATTTGAATAACATACAATGATTGGAATAAAGCTTAAGTACGTAACATGATAGTAACCTTGCTTGAATATCAATAAGCTAAGGTCAATAAGCTTGCTCAATATAAATAAACTTGCTTTGAATAAATTAACAAGTTAAAAGGGAAGAACAACTTGCTTAATATAATAATGGAGTTCAGAAACTTGCCTCGTATGTAGCTTTCCTAATTACAAACCACGTACAATAAACAACCTACAGATTCCGTTTGTATTGCAACAAAAACAATTAGTTACAATACTCACGTACATTAATATTCCAATCCTCACCTCAATTTTCCAATTAACTCTATTTCAGAAGTTACAAGCTTTATTACAACAATGTTACACTCGAAACTTATCTTTAAGTTAAGGTATATTATCTAGTATTTAATCATCATCAAACATCATTTAGAATCCATATTAACATCTTAATATTCACTTACCACATTAATTTAAGTTTAATCCTGCGTAAAATAATATATCACAACTACCAAAAAAAGAAAACAAAATAAAATTTATTATCTTTTTTTTTTCTTTTTTTCAGCTGTGATTCTCGCCGGGGCGGAAAATTTCTAAACGAAAATCTCCCCGGGGCGAGACTTCGCCGGGGCGAGGTTTTCCTTAACAAATTTCTCGTCGGGGTGAAGTTTAACAACTCATGTTTCTCGCCGGGGCGAGACACCCGGCAGTCGTCTCCTCCAGTTCGCGAACAGTGAAAACTTAGGCCAAATTTGGCCAAATTTTCCGAATTCTACCATCCAATACACAAATTAAATATATCCAGACATCATATATGCTAGAAAACAATTACCCAACATGTTTTCTAAACATTTTAATCATTCTATCACATAAACAACCAATTTAAACCCAAGAATTTCACTGTTAAACAATTTATTTAAGTTTTGACCATTTTCATGAAATCAAGCTCTGTAAATTCATTTTTCAACCAATTAAAACTATTCTTCTTGCATTATTCTTGTTTTTCATCATATAACCATAAGCAATTATTAACTTACCGATTAATAACCAATTAAAGCATCAATTTTCATACACATAACCCATTCATGAAATAAAGCTCTGTAAAACTAAGAACTCAATTCTAAAGCATGGTTTCATGAATTAATACCTCTACATTGACTATTAATCATCATATAATCATCTAACACATGATTACTACCAATTACACCAAGTAATTCATGTTTTAAGCAAGTAAATAATATACAGAGAACTAAAAATAAAATACAGTAAAGAGTTTATACCTTCTATTTGCTTTGATTAATAAGGTTAACCTCCTTTGGTTTGAATTTCTTCCTCCAAAACCCAAACTATTCTTCTCAATTCTCTCTTCTCACAATGCTCAAGCTCTCTCTTGTTTTCTCTGTATTTCTCTTTTCTCTTTGAACTCTGTTTTTTCTCTTCTTTCTTTTCTTTTTACAACTGACGTAGTTTTTTAAAAATATAAACTGATAACTTAATAAACAAATAATAACGTATAATCTAAATTTAATCCATCAGTTAAAAAATTCAAAAGCCTCTAAGGCTTGTTTGGTTAAATTAAAATAGAATAATCCATTATTTCCAACCAAAGGTCATAAGGCCTTGTTTGGAAAAACTAAATTAAAATAACCCATTATTTCCAAACAAAGGTCATAGGGCCTTGTTTGGTAAAACTGAATTAAACACTTTCTCATTTATTTTAACAAATCATTATCATATAGTTTCAAATGTCACACTTCTAATTTAATTAAACTTATTATTAAATAAATTCAATTAAACCTTACTAATTAATAATTCTATTTCACCAATAACAATAACACCAATTGATTTATATTATTCAAATAAATCATTTATTCAAATAAACCTTTTCATCATCTAATTTAATTATTAAATTAAATTAGAATAAACATAACAAATCACATTCAAATAACATTTAACATTATTAAACTTAACATATACCCATTCCACAAAACTTAATAAATTATTTATTTAGCTCAATAAATTAATAAAAATATTTATATAATTCAATAAATATTTTTATTCAATCACAAAAATTGCATTCGTTACAGCAGAAAAGGCAGGTATGTGGAAATTGCGGAAAGGGTCACTTGGGAGAGTGCATGAAAGGAAAAATGGTCTGTTATACCTGTGGACAGGAAGGGCATATCTCGCCCAATTGTCCTAAGGCGAAGAAAGGAGGTTGTTTCAAGTATGGAGAGATGGGACATCGGAGCAAGGACTGTCCCCGGAAGAAAAACATGGATGGCGGAAGCGGTAATAAGGGCAACAACTCGAGGACAACCAGTGGAGGACCAGCCCAGCCAAATAGGCCAACAACGAGGACCTTTAACATGACAGTGCAAGATGTCGTGGCATCCAGGGAGGTGGTGTCAGGTATTATTCCAATCAACAACATAAATGCCTATGTGCTATTCGATTTGGGAGCTTCATGTTCTTTTGTATCTGATGAATTTGCTCAAGGATTTAATTTACCTAGTGAACTATTAGAACACCCGATGAATGTAGAAGTAGCGAACAAAGAGATTATCCCCGTAAACTACGTTTATAGGAATTGTTGTGCTGATTTGAGAGGGTTTAAGCTTAACGTGGACTTGTTACCGATTCGTCTTGGAGAATTTGATGTAATCCTTGGAATGGATTGGTTAGCGAGCCACGGGGCTGTTATTGACTGCAAGAAAAAGTGCGTACACTTGAAGACTCCGAGTAAGTCAAAGGTGGTATTCTATGGTAGTAAATCGCCGAGACAATCTTGTTGTCTGACGATGATGCAAGCAAAGAGATTGCTTAAGAAGGGTTGCATAGGTTATTTGGCTCACGTGGTGGACACTCGACGGGTCGGGGGTGAACTGAGTCAGATACCCGTCGTAAGGGAATTCGCTGGTGTCTTCCCAGAGGAAATTTCGGGACTGCCGCCGGATAGAGAGATAGAATTTGCGATCGACTTGGTACCCGGGACGACACCGATATCCAAGGCACCTTACCGAATGGCACCAGTAGAGATGAAAGAGCTGATAGTTCAATTACAGGAACTGTTAGACAAGGGTTATATCAAACTGAGCGTGTCACCATGGGGAGCGCCAGTTCTATTCGTAAAGAAGAAAGATGGCTCGATGAGGCTTTATATCGACTACCGTGAGTTGAATAAAGTTACGATTAAGAATAGGTATCTGCTTCCCAGGATAGACGATCTGTTTGATCAACTCAAGGGTGCGAAGTACTTTTCAAAGATTGATTTAAGGATGGCTATCATCAACTAAGGGTGAGACAGGAGGATATCCCGAAGACGGCATTCAGAACTCGTTATGGACATTTCGAGTTTCTGGTTATGTCATTTGGACTGACAAATGCACCAGCGGCATTCATGGATATGATGAACAGAGTGTTCAAGCAGTACTTGGACAAGTTCGTGGTAGTATTCATCGATGACATCTGGTGTATTCAGTGTCAGAGGAAGAACATGCTGAACATCTAAGGATTGCTTTAAAGGCATTAAGAAGGGAGAAGTTGTACGCCGTATGTTAAGATAAGGGGTTATCCAGCTTATGTGAAAAGGTTTCAAAGATAAGTTTGGGACAAAATCTGACAAGTGCAAACTTGTGGGATATCCTAAAAAAAGTTTAGGGTATTATTACTATAATCCTACACGCTGCCTTCTTAGATAAAGATTGTTAGAGTTTATGCCCTAGAGGCCAATTATTTAATGTAATTGCTTAACATTTCTCTTGATATTTGATTGAATAAATGAATTATTTTATTATGGTTTCATTTACTGTGTTATATAAATGTTAACATAATAAAAGTCCTTAGAATAATGATACAAATTATATAGCTTCAAGTATGTGACTTGAACATGAGATTATATAATTACAATAAGTATCATTACTCTTAAATGTCCCTAGTCGAGTATCATTGAGAATGGGACAACAATGATACATTGAGACTAGTATGTGGATTGACTGATGGCCAAATTTCATTGGTCATTAATATATGAGATATTAAGTCAATGCATAGGTACATGTTAGAGAACAATGTACTAGATAGACCCATCATGAGAATTCTACGTGGAGCATTATGCAAAGTGTCATAAGCAATTCTCATAGTGACAATGATGTAATGGTCCTCCGACCTGAAATCACTATATTACTATACGAGAATTTATGTACTTTGATATCATCAAAGGTCACCTTTAATAGGGTGAACAATAAAGGTGATTATTGGGTACATCATGAATCGTGTGAGGAATATGAGTGATCTAGATGGAATTTAACCCCCCTATATATTAGGGGTGATATCCATAGGCCTCTTGATTGAGTAGGACTATGAAATGCATGGCCATGCTCAAATAGTGATTTGTTTCATATAGTCTACTCATTGATCAAGAAAACTCAGATTAAATTATGAAGAGTATGACACATTCCATGGCTCGAGTTTAATCTAGGATGTCAAGGTTAAAAGGATTAAATTACATTGAAACATTGGTCACGAAAAGGTTGCATCGAATCATCGATCTTATTATTATTTGGGTAGCAGTGATGCATTACTAGATGCCACTCACTGTTTATAATTTTATAATATGATTTTAAAATTATTGCCAATATAATAATAAACTATAGGGTCACACACTTAGAACGTAATTAAAAGAGAATTAATTTAAATTGTAAGGATTTAAATATATCAATATGATTGATAGTATTTAAATTACGAATTTAAATTAATAAGATAATTTGTATATATATGTATATTAATTAAGTAAGACTTAATTAATATATAATATATATAAATTCGGATTTTACTTTTCTAATAAGATTAGGGTTTTGATTAATTACTTTTAGGACTATATATATCAGATATATCAGCAGTCTTGTTTACGTGAAAACTAAAAGAAAAACCCTAGCCGTTTTAGAAAGAGAGTTGAGAGCAACACTTGAGAAAATCCAGATCTTGGCGGCTAGTACCGGAGTTCTTTTTGCTGCAGATCGTGTGACGATTTGTGGGACGTTCGTGTGGATACCGTAGAGACGCAGTTTCGTTGGATTGCGTTAGAGATTCGAAGCCGTTCCAGAATTTCATCGTTGCATTCAAGCTCGGATAATCGGTAAAGCAAATCTAAACCTCTGAATTAATTTGTTTTCGCATGGATCCTGTTTTAGGGTTTCAGAAAATTGTTTTAAAATTTTTAAATTCCGCTGCGTTTATGTGTCCAAAACCCTACAAAGATGTTTATCATTGAAGGAGCTAGTGGGAGGGTAATAGATCTTGAAGGAGTTCAAGAACCACAAAGCACTTTAAGTCGAACCGAGGAACCTGTAGATAGACCTATTGTACCACAACCGAATCGTAAATCTGAAAGAGTACCGAAGATACCTGGGAAGTATGGATTCATCATAGAGGATGATGATGAGGTATGCATCATAGAGGATGATGATCTAGTGATATACGATGAGGCTATGAGTAGAAGACACTTAGAGAAATGGCAGATGGCCATAAAATCCGAAATGGACTCCATGTATGAGAACCAAGTATAGACTCTGGTTACTCCACAAAAGGGCATAGTGCCTAGAGTGTGAATATGAGTCTTTAAGAGAAAGACGGGGGCAAATGGCAAGGTGGAAACCTATAAGACCAGACCTATTTAAAAGGTTTTTCAAGTCAAGGAGTTGACTATGATAAAACGTTATTACCGAGTAATGCTCAAGTCCATTTGGATTTTTCTTGTGATTGCAGCTTATTACGAAATCTGACAAAATGTATGTGGAGACACCCTTCCTCAATGCAGACTTGAGGAGAATGTATGTATGATACAGCCAGAGGAATTTGTTTCAAAGGTTGAAGCAAATCGTGTATTAAGCTACAATGATCCATTGATGGATTGAAGCAAGCTTCTCAAAGATGGAACATTCGTTTTGATGAGTCAGTCTTGACCAATTAGCTAAACTTTACATCAATGAAGTTATTTCTAGACATGGAGTCCCTGTTTCTAAGTATCAGATCGAGACCCATGATTTACTTCAAATTTTTGGACAAGTCTCCAAAAACATTTAGGAACCTAGTTGAGATTAAGCACAGCTTATCACCCACAAACGGACGGTCAGAGTGAAAGAACAATTCAAACATTGGAGGACATATTGCGCACTTGCATCATGAACATGCAATGGATGATAATGATAACTTCTTAACACCGACACATGGAACACATTATGCATATGAGCTAATTGTGGAGGTAAAGCTAACCAATATGCAACCTCACCAACTTTCTCCAAAATCTCAAATGGGCCAATATAACGCGGACTAAGTTTCCCTTTCAACCCAAATCGTCGAATACCCTTCCAAAGAGAAACTTTTAAAAACACGTGTTCACCAAGTTAAAACTCTAAGGTCCTCCTATGCTTATCAGCATAACTCTTCTGCCGTGATCGAGCCGACTGCAATTTCTCCTTAGCCACCGCTACCTTCTCCGTAGTGATTTGAACTAACTCAGGCCCTTCTATGGTCTTCTCACCAACCTCATCCCAACATGTTGGGGCTCGACACTTCCGACCATATAATGCCTCAAACGGAGCCATCCCAATACTTGTGTGCCAGCTGTTGTTATAAGTAAACTCAACTAGACTCAAGTAATTATCCCAATTTCCTGACCACTTAAGTGCACAAGACCTCAACATGTCCTCTTATGTTTGAATAGTCCGTTCGGATTGCCCATCGGTTTGTGGATGGAAAGAAGTACTAAAGTTGAGCAGAGTGCCCCAAGCTCATTGAAACCCTTTCCAGAACCGTGAAGTGAACTGCGGGTCCCGATCTGAAACAATAGATATCGGAGTACCATGAAGTCTAATAATCTCTTGCTGAAAGATCTGTGCCAACCTATCCACTGAGTAACCCTCATGGATAGCCAAGAAGTGTGCCGATTTGGTCAACCAATCCACTACAACCCAAATGGCATCGTTTTTCCTGAAAGTCTTCGGCAAACCAGTCACGAAATCTATCGTGATATCCTCCCACTTCCAAACTGGAATGTCTAACTGTTGCAGCAAACCACTAGCTCGTTGATGTTCTATCTTTACTTGTTGACAAGTAAGGCACTTACCCACATATTCAGCCACGTGCTTCATCCCATTCCACCAAAAATTCTCCTTCAAATCCATGTACATCTTTGTGGAACCTGGATGAATAGAAAATGGCTAACTATGAGCCTCAGCCAACACAGCTTCCCGAATGGTTGAATTCGACGGTACACACAACCACTTACCCAACCAAATCACACCGTGGTCATCAATATGAAGCTCAGGCTGTTTGCCCTCCTCTAGATTCTGCACCATACCCCATAACTCTCCATCTTTCTTTTGAGCTTCTTTAATCTACGAGATAAGAGATGACTCCACTCTCATACCTGCCAAATGCCCATCTGAACCTTTCACATATAACTCCAACTCTTGCCGCTCTATATCCAAAATAAGTTGAGGTTGTGTAATAAGGGTTGCTACACTCCCTGAATTCTTTTAGCTGAGAGCATCTGCAACCACATTCGCCTTTCCCGGGTGATACCGTATTCTCGCATCATAATCCTTTAGAAACTCCAACCAACGCCTCTGCCTCATGTTAAGCTCCTTTTGAGTGAAAATGTATTTAAGACTTTTGTAATCGGTGAAGATATCACAAGTCTCTCCATACAAATAGTGCCTCCAAATTTTTAAGGAAAATATTACTGCTGCCAACTCCAAATCATGAGCGGGGTAGTTCACCTCATAAGGTTTAAGCTGCCTAGAAGCAAAAGCTATCACCTTACCGTGTTGCATCAAAACTTTGACACCCCCAAATCCGGATTACCTCAAACCACTATCCATGCATAACAACTATCTAACCATTAACAAAAGGATTTAAGTAAATCAAACTGAATAATAAAAACATCTCCCATAAGTCCCAGGTTTTCTAACAATTATTACATTTTTAAAATGCAGAAACATAAATAACTAATAAGTCTTAATTACGCAACCACATAAATAAAAGTAAACAAGTCTTCATATAATAGCAAATCATCGTCACTTATTCATTTTTCCTTTTCCTTTGCTAGTAGATGGCTTATCCGTCCTCTCAGCTTAACGGCAAGAGTTTAGTATGCAAGGGTGAGCAAAACAAGTGCCCACCAAGATAATAAGGAACATTTTCAACAATAAACTTATCTGTATGGTGTAATTTCTCTGTTGATAATAATCAAGAATGGAAACATCTAAAAGCTCAATAGGATGAAATAGAACATCAAGATATACTGAGGGTCGCAAGACCACGAACTATGTCCTAGATTAACAAGTAAGGCTGCCGTAACCTTTAATAGTTTAATAAACCCTAACTGGACTAACCATCTCGTACTCAGGGTGATCAGCTCGTTGTACAATGTATTGTGCACACCCATTCAGCGCTATTGCGTATTTGATCCCCTAAACTAGGGTTTTCATCTCAGCTTTGATATTCAAGTCTGCACCAAAGTAAGTTTGGTTTGGCTTACAATGGGTTTTTTTTTTAAATTTAGAACATACACAAATGTGTACTAATTGAATCACAATGTGTTCACTAGCCTACAAGTGTTTAAATCAACGACAACGAACTTGAACAATAGGAGTTAAGAATGTAGAACATCAATGTCGATATACAACGAACAACTATTGTATATCCAAAGTATTAAAACAATGGTTTCAATTTAACCAAGCTTTAAGTAATGATATATAGAACGACTACCTTTGTATGATGTCAATGGAAAACACAATTATAACTTGTAAGAAGGAACATCGATAAAGAACTTGCGTTAAGTAAGTTTAGGGTTAGAAACTTGTTTAACATAAAAGAGTTAAGGGTAAGAAACTTGCCTCGTGCATAGTTTTCTTAATTACAAATCACGTACATTAAACAACCTACACATTTCGTTTATATAGCAATAACAATGATTAGTTACAATATCCTCAACACTTCAAGATTCACTCTCATCTAACCCCATCTTAATATCTCAATTGTTTTCTAATTATCAATCTCACTTCAGAAGTTACAAGCTTAGTTATAACAATATCACACTTAAGAATTCCTAAAACTTAACGTTAAGTTAAGGTACATCAACTATATATTTTATAATCATCAAGTAAATGCTTGCCATCCATCACAGTATCTTAGTATTCATTTAATACATTAGTCTAAGCTTTAAACATGCATAGGATAACATAACATGACCTAAAAGAAAAGGAAAAAAAATGTCACTTTCTGCATTTCCCGCCGGGGCGGTAAAACCTAGTGCAATAAGCCTGCTGGGGTGGTAAACCTGAATTCCAGATTATGCAGTTCGTGAACTGCAGAATTCTCAAGCCCAAAAACACGAATTCTAGCATCAAACACCAAGTCAAGCATACCCAATTATCATAAACCTCTTAGAAACATTACTAAGCATCCATATACCAATTCTAACAACCTAAAACAAACAAAACAACAAAACCCAAAGGATTTAAATCAAATTTTTTCTTAGTTTTTCGAAAAACCAACACATTTAATAGCACAGATCACTGCGGGCTTAATTCTTAGCGAACTCATATGTAAATTGCATTTTCTTCGTATCTAAACGTAGTTTCATAAACCACAATCAATTTGCAGATTCCTTCAAGTATTAAACCATAAATTTGACTCACAGAAACATATATTTCATATATATATATATATGCTATGAACACTCAAGAACACCAAAAATCCTTCATTTAAAACATGATTCTACAAATTTCGTTTTCTAAAAATCATTTAGAAACAACAATTAACAGATTATACAAGAAAACCAACACACATAACCCCATTCCCATCAAATTAAACAACTAAAATCAGAATTCTTATGAAACCCAAAACATAATAAGAACATGAATTTTAAACTTTGATAATACCTTTGATTCCTTGATAACCTTAGCAAGATGATGATTAAGAATCTTTGCCACCAATAATCTTCCCTAAATTTCCAGAACAATTTTCTCTCAAGTTCCTCTTCTCTCTAATTTTCTGCTCTCTCAAAACCCCTCACTCTTGAGCTTAAAAAAATAAACCATGTAAACTCAACTGATGGTATAATAATATACGCAATTCATTTTATCAGTTATAAAAATAAAAAGATTTTGTCAGCTTAATAAACCAAAGGCTACAAGGCCATGTTTGATAAAGTTAATTTAATCACCTACTAAGTTATTTTTATATTCTCTTATTATATAGTCACATGTCACACTTACTTTTATTAAATAATTCAACTAACATAACACATTAATTTAACAAATAAATTACTATTCTAATTTAATAAATCATCACCTTACTAATTTAATTATTAAATTAAACTAGAATATTAGCACTATAATTACCAACAACTCTTTTAATGTAATTAACTCATTTAGTTTAAAAAAACACCAACATAAATTTAATTAAAACATATCTAAATAAAACAATTCCATCACTTGTAAATTTAAACTAATAAAATCAATTAAAAACATTTATTCAACTTCAATGCATATTTTCAAATAATACAAAATTCCGGATTGTTACATCCTTCCCTCTTTACAAGGATTTTGTCCTCAGAATCACAATGCACAACACACTTAATTTGATCGCACCTTTCTCCCCTTCTTAAAAGGATTATGTCCCCAGAATCATAGAACTAGGACTAAACAAACAACTCAGGATAATTCTTCATTATATCAGCTTAAAGTTCCCATGTAGCTTCTTCAACGTTGTGGTTCCTCCATATTACCTTAACAGAAGGTATCACTTTATTTCTGAGAACCTGTTCCTTCCTATCTACTATCTGGATCGGGACTTCCTCATACGTTAGGTCTTTCTCAAACTGTATAGGTTCATATTCTATCACATGTTTATAGTCTGACTTATAAGGCCTTAAAACAGATAGATGAAAAATATTGTAGATATGAACTACCTCTGGAGGTAGAGCTACTTCATAAGCCACCTCACCAACTCGTCACAGTACTTCAAAAGGTCCAATAAATCTTGGACAAAGCTTACCCTTCTTTCCAAAATGAATTTTCCCTTTCTAGGGTGAAACTTTCAGAAAAACGAAGCTTCTTACCTCAAATTCTCGATTTTGACGATGTTGATCGGCATACTTCTTCTGTCTGTCTTGAGCAGCTAATAATTGCGCTCTTATAACTTTCACGATCTCTGCTGTTTGGTGTACCAGTTCTGGTCCTAGCAGCTGCCTTTCACCAACCTCGTCCCAAGATAGTGGAGTTCTACATTTTCGTCCATACAACGCTTCGTATGGCGGCATGCCAATACTCGTGTGGTAACTGTTGTTGTAAGCAAACTCGACCAACAGTAAGTGATCATCCCAGGTTCACTTGAAATCCATGACACAGGCGCGTAACATATCCTCTAAGGTTTTAATGCTTTCAGCAGACACAACGTGGCCCAAAAATGTAACTTGCTCCAACCAAAACTCGCATTTAGAAAATTTAGCATACAACTTCTCTCTTTGTAAAATTCCCAAAACTGTACGAAGATGTTCCTCATGCTCTTCCCTAGAGTTGGAGTAAACCAAAATGTCATCAATAAAGACAATAACATATTGGTCCAAGTACTCTCTGAACACCCGATTCATCAAATGCATAAACACTGCCAGAGCGTTAGTCAATCCGAATGACATCACCAGAAACTCGTAATGCCTATAGCGAGTGTGAAAAGCTGTCTTAGAGATATCCTCATCCCTTATCCTCAACTGATGATAACCCAACCTCAAGTCTATGTTCGAAAAATACTTCGTCCCATGAAGTTGGTAAAACAAGTCATCAATCCTCGGCAATGGATACCGATTCTTGATGGTAATCTTGTTCAACTCTCTGTAGTCTATGCAC
This sequence comes from Aralia elata, assembly GCA_034770075.1. NCBI lineage: Eukaryota > Viridiplantae > Streptophyta > Magnoliopsida > Apiales > Araliaceae > Aralia > Aralia elata. Next base: position 60,634,226 of record CM068382.1, read on the forward strand.
AACCTCATAGACCCATCTTTCTTCTTCACAAACAAAATCGGAGCACCCCATGGTGAAACACTAGGCCGAATTACACCACGATCTAGCAGCTCTTACAACTGCTCCGTTAACTCCTGCAACTCCAGCGGTGCCATCCTATACGGCGCCTTAAAGATAGGCTTCGCACCAAGAACAAGCTCAATGGTAAACTCAACTTCCCATTGTGATGGTAACCCTGACAATTCCTCAGGAAATACATCGAAAAAATCACGAATAACTGGAACATCCTCAATACGAGACTCACTCATAGAGGTATCAATCACAAACGACAAATACCCCTCACAAACCTTTGTCATCAACTTCCTAGCCTTCAAAGCTGAGATCAACTTCACCACTCTACTTGGTTGTGAACCCTGAAACACAAACTCCAGAGACTTCACATCTCCAAATATAACTTTCTTCACCTGGAAATCGATAGTGGCCTAGTGCTTATCCAACCATTCTATCCCAAGAATTACATCGAAATCCTGCATACTTATCGGAAAAAAATTAGCCCTACGAATTTTATCTCCAAAACTGATCGGACATTCTCGATATAAATCAGAAATAACTACAGAAGTCCTCATCGGGGTAGCAATAGATATAACAAAATCTAAAGACTGAGGTGGCACACCAAGGTGCTGAACAAAAGACTAAGCCACAACTAAATGAGTAGAACTAGTATCAAATAAAACAGAAGCTTCACGGTTGCCAACTAAAAGAGTACCAGAAATACTACCTGGCGCACCCGCTGCCTGGTTATATGTCACGGCAAACACCTGACCTGACCTCCCTGACCCTGACCTCCATCGCCACCATTATTATTGCCTCCACCATTACCACGTGGCCCAATACAATCTCTAGCAATATGACCCATTTGTCCACACAAGAAAGTATGCATCAGAAACTCTATGGCACTGCCTGATGAGTGGGTTTTATACCTACGAATCGGGTCTTGTTAGACTTAATTATTGTGGTCTTTAAAGTGTTTTTTTTAGTATTATTTCATTTGTTTTTATGTTTATTTATTGTAGGATGGAGTTGGAGGGACATAGAAGTCATTTGGTGAAGAAAAGAATTAAAAAGGATTAAAATTTGAGCTAAGTGGCATTTTTATAATTACTGGGACATGACCTAGCGCCAGCAGCGCTAGGGCAAGCGCCAGCAGCGCTACACAAGACCTTAGCTACTGCACCCAAGCGCCATTAGTGCCCACCCAAGCGCCAGCAGCGCTAGGCCACGTTTTTGGGTACCAAAGTTCAGCTGGAGGAGGAAAAGGAAGCCAATTCTAAGGAGGATTCTAGTCCATATTGATCAGATAGTGAGAAGGAAACCCTAAGAATAAAACTTGGAGACTTTTAGTAATTTTATTATTCTACTTTTCTAGAGAGGAGATTTGTGTGTGGATTACTTTTGTTCAAGCATTGGAATTTTTGATGTGGGTTTAAGCTTTACTTTGGATTTTATTCTTCAATTGGGTTTGATCAATCTAATTCTTCTTACTTCAATTGATTGTTTACTTTTCCATGTTTAGTTTTGATCCCATAATGGCTTTTGGTTCAGATATGAACTAATCTCCATTATGGGATTCTAACGGATTTTAATATGTAGTTTAATTATAAGCTTGACTGTTAGATTGTTTTGCATATCATAAGGAACTTTTATCATGATTGTTTTGCATGTATGAATGCTTGATCACCATTCGACTTCAGTACTTGTATGGAATTGAAAAATAACATATAAGTATGGATTGTAATCATGATAGCTTGCGAATATGAGGCTTAATTGGATAGCTTAATATTTTGTGAGTCAGATAGAAATATACTGTTTCACCGTAAGCGTCAAAATAAGGACTTGTGCTTAAAATCAATATAATTGCAATTTCACATAGAAATATAGTGATTTTGGTTATAGTGGTGATTACATAGTGTCTATTTAGTATGGATATTATGTAAGTAGGTCATAATGCATTGAAAGGTGGTTATGTCTATTTTAGTGTCTTTGGCTACTTTTCTGTGATATGTGCATTGTCTAGTATGATAGTGATAATTAGATGAACTATTAAATGAAGTTAGGGTCCCATTAATTCCAGGCTTAATATATTTTGTTAGTATTTGCATAGTCAGTTATTAATTGATATAGGAATAATTTTGTCACCAAAAGTAAGTTATTAGTTTAAGCAAATAAGTATAGTGATAGAGCTGATGCATAGTGATTTAATTTAATCCTGTCTCTGTGGGACGATACTCTACTTCCTCTGTATTACTTGTTGACCGTGTATACTTGCACGAGTTAGAGCTCTTTTATTTAAGACTTAAAAAGAGGCAACAAGTTTTTGGCGCCGTTGCCGGGGACAGGCGTTAGATTTTTATTATTATCATCAGTTTTAAGCTATATTGTTTGACTTAGACAACTCTAATCTTTTCTTATTTCTATTTTGTTTTGTTTTGGTTTCAGGTACTTGTAGAATTTTTATGCACACACAATCATCCAACTCAGAATTAACACCAGCTCAGGATAATATTGACGGAAGAGGTTGGAAAGCAAGAGTGCGTAGGAATTTACAAGCACGGTTGGAAGAAACTATACCGAATATGGTGGAGGAACAAAGAGTAGAGCAAAGAGAGGAACATAAAGCTTTGAGGGACTATTCCATGCCAAACATCACGGGATTGCAGTCTAGCATAGTCAGACCGACAATAGCAGCAAATACCTTTGAGATTAAACCAGGAACCATTCAAATGGTGCAGAATTCGGTCCAGTTTGGGGGTGCTGCTACAGACGATCCTAATGAGCATCTTTTGAGTTTCATTAAAATTTGTGATACATTTAGGTACAATGGAGTGACGGAGGATGCTATCCGACTAAGGCTATTCCCATTCTCATTGAGGGATAGAGCAAGAAGTTGGCTCCATTCTTTGCCTGCAGGATCAATTACTACATGGGAGGACCTAGCACAAAAATTCCTAGCCAAGTTTTTCCCAATGGCTAAAACTGCAAAACTAAGGACGACAATTTCTCAATTTGAGCAACAACAGGGTGAGTCCTTATACGAGGCCTGGGATAGATATAAGGAGATGCTAAGAAAGTGTCCACACCATGGGATGCTAGATTGGATGGTGATCAACACATTTTATAATGGATTGGGATGGCAATCTAGGCAGATGGTAGATGCAGCTGCGGGTGGAGCTTTAGGGGCAAAGAGCTATGACGAGGCTTATAACCTTATTGAGACTATGGCAGCAAATGATTTTCAAAATCCTACAGCCAGAACGTCACAGCCCAGAGTTGCAGGTTTGTTGGAAGTGGATGCTATTACCCAGTTGTCAGCACAGATGGCGGCTATGGCAAAGAAAATAGATTCGTTGTCGGAAAGCAAAGCTAAGTCATTTGCTTTCGTATGTGAGATTTGCGCAGGGTCGCACTCAACAGATCAATGTGCTATCAACTCGGAGTCGGTGCAGTATGTGAACACTTATAAGAAAGACCAAGGTCAGTTTCAGAACATATACCACCCCAACAACCGCAATCATCCAAACTTTAGTTGGTCAAACAACCAAGGAAATCATCAGCAGCAGTTTCAGCAGAACAATCAGTTTCAGCAAGCGCAACAACAGTATGCTCCAAGACCACCTTTTCCACCGGGATATTCTCAACAACAACAACCTACTCCATATGCACCTCCGCAGGAAAAGAAATCAGAAATGGAGGAGATGATGTTAAAGTACATGGCAAATACAGAGGTTATGATCAAAAGCCAGGCTGTGGCTATTAAGAATCTGGAAGCTCAGATGGGGCAAATGGCGACTATGCTTAAACAGCAGGCCCCAGGGTTCATTGCCAAGTAACACAGAGGCAAATCCACGGAGAGAAGGTAAAGAACAGTGTCAGGCCATTACACTCAGATCGGGAAAGCAATATTCAGGAAATGTACCAGACTCAGCAGCACCGAGTTTACAAGGGGATGACACTGGAGTAGAAACTGAGACAGAAATTGAAGCTGAACAGAAAGAGAAGAAGGATGAGTCCGAGTCGCAACAAGTAGAGAAGGAGAAAGCTAGTTCAGATGGGAAGCCCGTGAATACAATACCGCAAGTTCACCCTCAAGTTCCATATCCGCAAAGATTGAATAAACAGAGGGATGATAAACAGTTCAGAAAGTTTTTGGAGGTTTTTAAGAAACTGCAGATCAACATACCTTTCGCGGAGGCATTGGAACAAATGCCAAGTTATGCAAAGTTTATGAAGGGTATACTGTCAAGGAAGAGAAGGTTAGACGAGTTTGAGACAGTGGCCTTGACAGAGGAATGCAGTGCAGTGCTTCAACGTAAATTACCTCCAAAGCTGAAAGATCCGGGCAGTTTCACAATTCCATGCACGATCGGAAAGATGAGCTTCGATAAATGTTTGTGTGATCTTGGGGCAAGTATCAACCTGATGCCGTTGTCAGTATTCAGTCAGTTGGGATTGCCGGAACCAAGACCAACAAATATATCTCTGTAGTTAGCCGATAGATCTATCACATATCCACGGGGGATAGTGGAGGACGTACTGGTAAAAGTGGATAAATTTATCTTTCCGGCGGACTTCATCATTCTGGATTATGAGGAAGACAAAAATATACCAATCATACTAGGGAGACCATTCTTAGCCACGGGGAGGACTTTGATAGACGTGCAGAAAGGGGAGCTCACAATGCGTGTACATGATCAGGAGGTGAAGTTTAAGGTTTTCAAGGCAATGAAGCTTCCCACTGATGAAGAAGAATGCTTTAGAGTAGACTTGGTGGATAGTAGAGTGCATGATGAAGTTAAAAGTTTGTTGGGCTATGAACCATTGCAGAGAGTGATTGCTGAGAATTTAGAATTGGAGGATGAAGAATGTGCCGAACTTGAACTTAAACCACTTCCAGAACATCTCAGGTACGCATTTTTAAATAAAGATTCAAAGCTACCTGTGTTTATTTCTTTTGCACTAACATCTTTTCAGGAGGAAAAACTGCTACGAGTGCTTAGAGAGTCTAAATTAGCTATTGGATGGACCATAGCCGATATCAAGGGGATAAGCTCTTCTTTTTGCATGCATAAGATCCTGTTGGGAGATGGTAGCAAGCCGTCGGTTGATCAGCAAAGAGGGCTTAATCCGACAATGAAAGAAGTGGTCGAAGATACAGGAAAAGTTGAATCAAATGATGATAGTTATTTTTTGCCAATGGATGAAGATAAGTTTGGGGGTTTTCAAACGTACGATGATGCCAAGGAATTCAAAGAAAAGACTAAGAGGAGGCATGCAATGACATTTTTTGCGTTTGAACCGGGATGAGATTCAGAGACAGTCAAGCTAATTGACTATAACTTAGCGCTATCTGGGAGAAAACCCAGCGTTTTAATTTTCTGTTTTGTTTTTGTTTATTCAATTAATTTTGTTAAAAAAAAGAAAAAGAAAAGAAAGAAAAAAAAAAGGAAAAAAAGAAAAAAAAAAGGGTTTTTGTAACTAACTTGGGACTTAGGGTTAATTTGATTGCAGGTAGTAGCATAAAGGGATTGAAAAGTTGACTAAGTAAGGTTCAAGTGCCAGCAGCGATATACAAATATCCAGCTCCTCCTATTTCAATTTACCCACCACCTGACTCACCTCCTGATGCGGATGATGCAGATGATGATGATGACGCTGCCGATGGCAGTGCTGACGAGTAGTGTTTCATCAGGGGAGTCCTCTGTTCTTAATCTATTATTATTTTTCAATGAGGACATTGACTTGTTCAGTTTGGGGGGTAGTTTTTTTGTTTTCATGCATTTAGGTTGTTATGTTTCATTGTGTTTAGACTTGTTGCATGGTAGTTACATTGCATTTTTAGGTTGTGTTATGCATTTAGTTTCATGAATTAAGCATAAATTGATATAGTATCTAATGTGGCCAATGATAAGACTGGTTTCATGGTTTTAACTTGAGAAGAATTGAAAACTAGTGCTTAGTGATAACTTTGATTAGGTAGTGAAGTTTAACCTGTCTGAAACTTTTGTTAATAAGGAAAGCACACAATCAATTGTTTTGATCAATTTAATTCAAATTGTTGTATAATTTTCTTGTGGTGGAAGATTTGGGTTAAAACTTGATAATATCGGTGAAACGTCCATTAAATGAAAAACAAGCAAGAATCTAAGTTTGGGGGAATCTTGGGGTTTGAAAAAAAAAAGAAAAAAAAAAGAAAAAGATAAATTTGAAAATTTTGAACTTTTCCCAATTGAAGAATGGATCATGTGGTGGGTTGAGATGGAGCGTAAAACGCACTCACTCATAAACACATGGAATGAGATGGAGTCTAAAACGCACTAGTTAAAAAGAAAGTGAGATGGAGCATAAAATGCACTCACTAAAGAGAAAAAATGTTTGAATTATTAGGGAAGGGTTTAAAAAGGATTTAAATATGTTAAATGACTTTAGTGATGCCCTTATGCTTAGTGATTGCTTGACTCAGTTGAATTGGTTGTGTTCACGGGTTGAATTGGGTTGCAATTTAACGTTTTCTTCTAAGAAGTTAATTATGTGATGGATTTGAATTGTAATTGATTGAAATGGTTGATATGCACACAAGCACGACATGGGTGATGACAGGTGTAACTTAACTATTTGGTTGGAGTTAGAAACTTTGCATTGGTTAGAGATTCTACTTTAGTATGTATGATATCGTTGAGGCCTGATGTTGGATACTATGTTGGTTGATTGTTTGATTCGTAGGCATGATAGTCCCCAAATGATTACCCCCACAAGTAGCTCAAGAAACAATCAAAATAAGATTAGGGTTACCCCCATTAGTTGGTCCTGGGTAACGATCATGATTCTGCCCCTGTTGACGATTCTGCTACTATTGGCGATTCTGACCTTGCTAAGGTAGCTGAAGCTGGCAATTCTGCTCTTGCTGAGGCAATTATTGATAACCCCTATTTTGATTTTGACCTCGCCATTGCCCTTGCTGACCACCACGATTCTTATTCGACTGACCACCCTGATTCCTCCCATGTTGACCTAAAGCTTAACCTTGTTGATCATCTCTGTCCCTCTTCCGACTCCCTTCTAGTTTAGATGACCAAAAGTCCTGCTGCTCTATCTCAATATTTTTGGCTGTATTAGCCACTGCTGACACATCCGCAAACTTGTTGTTAATGAGATGTTGGCGATACTTATAATGAATTATGCATTTAAACTTCTCTGCATGTTCCGTTGCAGTCCTTGCTGAGGTTCCCGTTGCCAACCTGATGAACCTTGACATAAAGTCCGTGATGAATTCATCATCTTTCTGCCGAATAGACAGATACTCTCTAACATAGGCATCTTTATCAGTAGTTGGGAAGTATTGTTGATAAAAGACCTCACAAAACTCTGTCCAACTAAGTGTATCTGCATATTCATCACCTTTTGTTGTTTTCATCATCTTCCACCACTTCTGTGCATCCCCCTCTTGCTTATAAGTTGTAAGCAACACTTTCTGATTATTCGAGCACCCCAACACTTCAAAAATCTTTTCCAGATGAGCCATCCAATTCTCTGCATCAATTGGAGTCGGAGCAGAACTAAATGAACGTGGCTTCTACTTTTGAAACCTTTCTAACCAAACATACATTGGAACCACAGGCTGATCAAGACCAACTGCATTCCCTTCCTCTCCGTTTAGGTGTGAACCATTAATTCCCGGGTTCCCCTGCTCAGGATTTTTTGGTGATTGCTGCATTGCTTGAAAAACTTATGCCACCAATTTCAGTAAGGCCTGATTAACTGCCTGATTCACCAAGGCAGTTAATTGAGCATTGATCTGATTACTCGGTTGTTCATTAGGTTGCGCACTAGGTTAGCCATCACTACTTCCTTCACTGTTACCGCGCCTCCCAGTAATTCTAGCAAATCTACAAGCCATCTAATCAACGAATAGAAGTAAAATAATTTAGAGACAGATTCAAATATAGCTGATATGAAAGTTGAGCAGAAAATTAAACGGAACAAAACCTAGCCCAGAAGTCTACCCATAACTCACAGGTCAAACCTAAATAGGTTTTCTGCAAGAAATAACCTAAGCTCTAATACCAACTCTGTAACACCCTCATTCCGAAAAATAGGAAAGAGAGGTCACGTGCAAAGCACAACAAAACTAACAAAATAAATCAATGGCTTTATGCCTCAAAATATAACTCCAATAAATAAATCTCCAGAAGTCAAGCCATAATAAATGTCAACCAGCTCAAATAACAATTTAAAAATGTTTAATATAACTCCAAATCAACCAATATATCACAGCCTAAACAGAATATCTAGACCATTGGATAGAAGATATCTCTCATCACACTTGCCCATGATCCCCCTGAATACTTGTCGAAAGGAAAACCATAGCATGAGCCAATTGTCCAGTACGGATATATAGTACCAAAATAATGAACTAAATTAACTAAATCAATTAATGAACTGAACTAAAACGAATAAAACAAACACAACGAAGTAATGGGCTGAATTAAATGGCTGGGTGTTATTTCATACCAAGCTCAGAACAAAACAGAAATATATCTTGCCATATAGACAGGTCAAATAATGCCACACAGCCAATCACACACCGGACTGCGCAATCCAGATACATGCAAAATCGAAAGGCGTATTTGATGAGTGTGTTTTATATACACAAAATAAGTGCTTTTGAGCTTGATAATTTGTAAATCCTAAGTCATTTCGGTTGGTTTTATGTGTTTTTATCTTATTATTATGTAATGTAGTTTTGTATTAGTTTTATATGTTTTTGTATGATTTTATGTGTTTTTATGTTGTTTTGTAGGAATTGAAATAAAAGCTCCTTGGAATCAATACCCATAACTTGCTTTTCAGTACCATAGCTGCTTGTTTCCAAATTTCACCCATGATCCAATCCGAATATCTCAAAACTCAAAGCATGAAAGTTGTAGATATTTGTCTTAGCTTTCCAGAGCATCTTGAATCATCCAATTTGAAGTTCATATGAGAGAGTTATGACTATTTTACCATCGGATTTGGCATGTATTTTACACAGCAGTTGCTTCAGGCTCCATTTTAAAGCCTTTCTCCGGACATTTTTATTGTCACGCTCCAGTTATTAAAGTTGTAGATCTCTTTCTCAGCTTTCCATATCCTATTTACACGCCTTAATCCGAGTTCGAACGAAGAAGATATGGCCATTTTTACTAACAGAGGTCAAAGCTGAGTCGGGTTTTACACAGGCCACTGGCGCGGGCGCGCGGAAAGGGATGCGGGCGCGCGGCGCCTGGCACCAGGCACCCAGCGCGCGCGCGCGCGCGGCGTGGGCGTGCCATGGGCGTGCGGCATGGCCAGGGGGCAGCGTGCGGGTGCATCCAGGCGTGCTGAGTGCGATCTTTTGAGCTCCTAGTGCGATTTCAGCTCACTTTTTAACCCAAAATCTGATGTTTGGCTAGGGTTTTTCATGGAGGCACTATATAATATGTCATTGGGGCTTCATATTTCATAACTAGGGATTGGGAGGCTACAATAAAACACCAATTTGAGAGCAAAAGTGCTGCAATACAAGGAAAAACTCAGCACAAGCCAAAGAACCAAGAAGGAAAGGATTGTCAAGGCATATCTAGACCTTGGGAGGCTACACATACATCATCAAGAAGAGCTTGAGGGCTACAAATCAAGAAAATTCCAGCAACACGCTTAGGAGCAAAAAGAGAAACGAATGCCAAATGAAGAGGAAAAGCTAGAGATTGACATCAACCAAGCAAACAACATATGAAATCTTCTAAATGGGTTTTATCATCTCTTGCTTTCCTTTGAATTTGTATTTCAATTTTATGATGAACACCATGTGTTTGATGTTTTGCTTAGCTACCATGAACTAAAGCTTGTATTCTAAGATTTCAATGGAACCTAACACATAGTTGAATTGAATTCTCTCTCTATTGATTTTAGTTATTCATTTGTGAATTGATTGTCATAACCTTTGCTTTCTAGATTAATTGCTTGGCCCGTAATTACCTTGGGAACCTATATGAACTTGACGAACGGATTATAGGTTAAGACCTAGTTATGATAACATGCGAGAGTATAGATTGTTGTGGGTTATTAATCGGATTAAGTGACGTGTGTCTTATTAATTATCTGCAATAATAAGTATCTTGATAGTAGTTGGGATAGATATATACCTAATTACCGCATGCAACCAATTGAGAATCTAGTTTTAATGACTTCCGATGTGAAAGTTGGTAATTGAGGGGAGGATTAATTATATTTGGTGATACGTGTCTATTAATCATTCCTGAAATTAGTTTCTTGATAGTGCATAGGATAGACATATACCTATGCACCGCTTAGGAAGATTCGTGATTGACTATCGACAGAGGCTCTTATGTAGTTTTGATTTCTCGGTTGTCAATCCGTATGTTATAACTGATTGAAAAGAGAGAGTTAGGAGATTCAAATGAAGTGTTGGGGGAAATTGCAATCTTAGACTTGTTAATATTAGATTTAATTATCTTTTATTTGATTATTATTATCTTATTCACTGCCAACAACAAAAATATCAAATCATCATTTGTCTAATTAAAATCAAGACGATATATAGTTGGTACTTGGGATACACTAGAACAATTCTCTGTGGGTTTGACAACTCTCTTATCATTATATTACTTGTTGACCGCGTATACTTGCGCGTATTTATCGGTTGCGAAATCGACCAACAAGTTTTTGGCGCCGTTGCTGGGGAATTGTTCTTCTAGTGTTTTTCCAATATTAATGACAATCGAATTGGTCTTAATTTAGACTTGTAAATAATTTTCTTATTATTGATTTTGTTTTTTTATTTTGTTTTCAGTTAATGGATGAGCATAATTATCAATGGGATTATGAAGGGACGATGCAACCAAGTTCGTCAAAACTTCTTGAGCAATTGCAAGAACAAGTTGCAACGCTTTCAAGGGTTGTTGACACTCTTAAAGGCCAGTCCACTCAAAATGCCTACAGTCAGAATCAAGTTGACTATTACCCAAACTACTATCAACCGGGTTGGCAAGATCATCCAAGCTTTTCTTGGGACAATAGTCAAGATCAATGCTTTGATCCAAGTCTCTCATACCATTCAGAATTTTCATTCCAACCTCCACCACACCATGAGGATACATCTAATGTGGAGGAGATTCTTCCCATGTTCATTGAGAAACAAGAATTGTTACAAAACCTCAAGAACCAAGTGGCACAACTTATCAAGGCAGTGCTTATTCACCCACAAAGCACCTTACCTTGTATTACACAGATTAACCCTATAGAGGAAGGTGAAGAGCAATGTATGGTGAATTCGCATAGTTGTGACAAAGCGGAAAGAAGGAGGGAGGAGCTCATGGCTCATATCTCTCAAAATGAGGTTAGGATGGCAAATATACAAGCTTTAGTGCAGAGCATCATGAACTATGTTGCCAATTCTTACATTATTCACCCGCTAAGCACCTTACCTAGCGATATAGAGATCAACCCCATAGAGGAAGGTGAAGAGGAGTGCTTAGTGGATGATCAAGGAAATGGGGCAGAGTCGCACGAAGCTATTAGTGAAAATTTTGAGAGTGAACATCCTGTTGTGGATGATGATTCTGAGGTTGATGAGACGAGGAGCATGAATGGGGATCATGAAAAGGAAATTGAAGACCAAGAAGTCACATTCGAGGTTTTCAAACCCATCGAACACCCATTGGTTCATGAAGAAGATCTTCATGTCGATCTTGACACAAGTGCAATAATTGATGATGCGGATGAGGAAAGCTTCTTCTTGCCATCGGTTGAAACGAAGTTTGAAGGTCACCAACCAGGCATCCATGCCATGCAAATCAAAGAAAGAACAACGAGGCGGCATGTAATGGTCAATTTTGCGATTGAGCCTGATTGATAGGAAATAAAGGAGTCGGGCTAACGACTTTAAACCAAGCGCTTCTTGGGAGGCAACCCAAGTTTACTGTTTTGCTTTTATTTTTGTTTGATTGCATTTTAGTGGTTTAATTGCATTTTAATTTCTTTAGTCATTTGCTTTCAGGTACGCTCCCAACTTAGAGGTATTGAAAGATGATATCAATGGCGCTTGACACGGTTTCAGGAAAGTCTTCTATTTTAATTTTTCTATATCAGACATTGAGGACAATGTCAAATTTAAGTTTGGGGGTAGTACTTCGTATTTGTGTATTTGTGTGTTTAATTTAGTTTTTGTGTGATTTAAGTATGTTTTTATTTTTATTCAACAAGTTTTTGTTTTTAGATGTGTCCCTTGAGCATTGTTTTAATTTGATTTGAACTATAATCCAGGGTCTATGATAAGGGCTTGTTTGAAGAAATTCTAACTCATGAGAAGTAGACAATTGTTGCTTAGTCCTTGTGCTTATCGTTTATTGGTTATTATTTTGCTTATGCGTCCTTTCACTTTCATGCACTTACCCATGAGTATTAAGCTAGTTGTATGCTTAGTGAAAGCTTTTACAAACCGAATGCTTGTGGGAGATTTCTATAAACTCTAGAACTCGTTTACACATCACTCGAAGCAAGGTGTCTAAATTTGTTATGCTTGAATTGATGGTCATGTGGTGAGTTGAGATGGAGCGTAAAACGCATTCACTCATTGACACATGCTTAGGGGAGATAGAGCGTAAAACGCAATCTCTTATAATTGTGAATAAAGAAAGAAAATTGTATATTGCAAATCTTGCGGTGGGTTGAGATGGAGCGTAAAACGCACTCACCCATAAGAGCGGGCTTAGGGTAAGATGGAGCATAAAATGCACTCACCCAATGTCCTTTGATCTCAAATTTTTTGGAAATTTATGATTTGTATACATTTGCGATGAGTGATGTGTCAAGCTTGTTGTTTTTGAAGTTTGTTTTGATTTCTTTCATAAGGTAATGTGGTTGCATAAGTTCATTCGAGCTACACGTGATTTAGTGCTATTGGGTACTCACACACACACGGAAGGGGCCTTAAGCAAAGTGTGACTAGCTAATTGAAATTTTAGACTTGCAACGTTTCGTTTGTTCTCTTAAGTTCCATGTGTTGATGCCTTTGAGACCATTGTCGGCTTATTAATTCATTGCTCAAGTTAGGTCCTATTACAAGTGCTTGAAGTATGAAGTTTAGGTTTGTTTTGCTTGAGGACAAGCAAAGATTTAAGTTTGGGAGTATTTGATGAGTGTGTTTTATATACACAAAATAAGTGCTTTTGAGCTTGATAATTTGTAAATCCTAAGTCATTTCGGTTGGTTTTATGTGTTTTTATCTTATTATTATGTAATGTAGTTTTGTATTAGTTTTATATGTTTTTGTATGATTTTATGTGTTTTTATGTAGTTTTGTAGGAATTGAAATAAAAGCGCCTTGGAATCAATACCCATAACTTGCTTTTCAGTACTATAGCTGCTTGTTTCCAAATGTCACCCATGATCCAATCCGAATCTCTCAAAACTCAAAGAATGAAAGTTGTAGATATTTGTCTTAGCTTTCCAGAGCATCTTGAATCATCCAATTTGAAGTACGTATGAGAGCGTTATGGCTATTTTACCATCGGATTTGGCATGTATTTTACACAGCAGTTGCTTCGGGCTCAATTTGAGCCTTTATACGGTCATTTTATTGTCACGCACCAGTTATTAAAGTTGTAGAGCTCTTTCTCAGCTTTCCATAGCCTATTTACACGCCTTATTCCGAGTTCGGACGAAGAAGATATGGCCATTTTACTAACAGAGGTCAAAGCTGAGTCGGGTTACAGGCCACTGGCGCGGGCGCGCGGAAATGGATGCGGGCGCGCGGCGCCTGGCACCAGGCAGCCAGCGCACGCGCGCGCGCGGCGTGGGCGTGCCATGGGCGTGCGGCATGGCCAGGGGGCAGCGGGCGGGCGCACCAGGCGGCGTGCGGGTGCATCCGGGCGTGCTGAGTGCGATCTTTTGAGCTCCTAGTGCGATTTCAGCTCACTTTTTGACCCAAAATCTGATGTTTGGCTAGGGTTTTTCATGGAGGCACTATATAATATCTCATTGGGGCTTAATATTTCATAGCTAGGGATTGGGAGGCTACAATAAAACACCAATTTGAGAGCAAAAGTGCTGCAATACAAGGAAAAACTCAGCACAAGCCAAAGAACCAAGAAGGAAAGGATTGTCAAGGCATATCTAGACCTTGGGAGGCTACATATACATCATTAAGAAGAGCTTGAGGGCTACAAATCAAGAAAATTCCAGCAACAAGCTTAGGAGCAAAAAGAGAAACGAATGCCAAATGAAGAGGAAAAGCTAGAGATTGACATCAACCAAGCAAGCAACATATGAATATCTTCTAAATGGGTTTTATCATCTCTTGCTTTCCTTTGAATTTGTATTTCAATTTTATGATGAACACAATGTGTTTGATGTTTTGCTTAGCTACCATGAACTAAAGCTTGTATTCTAAAATTTCAATGGAACCTAACACATAGTTGAATTGAATTCTCTCTCTATTGATTTTAGTTATTCATTTGTGAATTGATTGTCATAACCTTTGCTTTCTAGATTAATTGCTTGGCCCGTAATTACCTTGGGAACCTATATGAACTTGACGAACGGATTATAGGTTAAGACCTAGTTATGATAACATGCTAGAGTATAGATTGTTGTGGGTTATTAATCGGATTAAGTGACGTATGTCTTATTAATTATCTGCAATAATAAGCATCTTGATAGTAGTTGGGATAGATATATACCTAATTACCGCATGCAACCAATTGAGAATCTAGTCTTAATGACTTCCGATGTGAAAGTTGGTAATTGAGGGGAGGATTAATTAGATTTGGTGACACGTGTCTATTAATCATTCCTGAAATTAGTCTCTTGATAGTGCATAGGATAGACATATACCTATGCACCGCTTAGGAAGATTCGTGATTGACCATCGAAAGAGGCTCTTATGTAGTTTTGATTTCTCGGTTGTCAATCCGTATGTTATAACTGATTGAAAAGAGAGAGTTAGGAGATTCAAACGAAGTGTTGGGGGAAATTGCAATCTTAGACTTGTTAATATTAGATTTAATTATCTTTTACTTAATTATTATTATCTTATTCACTACCAACAACAAAAATATCAAATCATCATTTGTCTAATTAAAATCAAGACGATATATAGTTGCTACTTGGGATACACTAGAACAATTCTCTGTGGGTTCGACAACTCTCTTATCATTATATTACTTGTTGACCGCGTATACTTGCGCGTATTTATCGGTTGCGAAATCGACCAACAGTATTCGACATAACATCACCAATCCGCAGAACAGGACAAAAAACTAGGGTCGATCCATACGCCTCTCACAACAAATCACCAAATAGCCAACTCCCATCGGAGCACAAAACAGAGACGCCGTGGACTAATCACACTACCACGAAAGTGTCATGTCTCTTATGCCAAGACGACATACATGCGGTACCCCCACAGGTGGTTATAGCTCAAGTATACCCTGCGGTATATTCTAACAAAATATGATGTCACAACACATGTAACATAATACCAATAAAAAAATGGGTACTAATATGTATATGTCAAATCAAAATAAATCATCAATACAAGCCTCCAAAATAAATTGACATATACATTTTTACAATTATCAAAATGAATACTAGTTATGATAATCCACCTCAAAGAGTACAAGTACGAGTTCTATGTATCAACGCTAAAATAAAACTATTATATTAATTTCACAAGAAACAATTATTGGAATTAATAACGAAATTCAAAACGAGAAAAAAATTAAATTAATTAAATTTCAAAATAGTATCACTGAAGGAGTACGGAATCTGTACCGGGAGTAAGCAATGTAATACCCAAATTATAATCTCAATATAATTCGTTAAATTCCTTCTGTCCGAGCTAATTAAACAAAATAATAATAATAATAAATGTAAGTATACTAGTAAAAATATTCTTTCTATTTGTAATCCGTTAATAAACTCATTTTTTTATTATTATGGATTTTCATGCTACCATGTGTGCTGACCATTCATATAAGTACAATTTTCATACCTTTTGTTCTAGATATATATATATATATATATATATATATATATATATATAATAAAGCTAGCTGACATATTCTGCCATGCTTCAATTAACCAAAAATGTAGCCTTGTTATTACCTATAAATTTTATCATGTTCATACGGGTCATTGATTCTTGGACAAGAGCATTGATCCAAGTTTAACTAATTAGTCAATTTGGAGTTGGACAACATTCTGTTAACTAATTTAGCCTAAAACAAGAACTAGTACAACATGATATACATCTATGAAGTTTATTAATAAATATGATAATTGGTGATTAAAAGTATTTTATGGCAACTAACCTGATCAGACTGCAAGGAAAGAAATTAGCAACCTTCTGCTTTGCTTATCAGATGAAGGAGTAAAGAAGATGATGAGTGGGGGTTCGCACATAAATATAGAGAGAGAGTAAAGAGGGGGAGTTGAAAGAATGTTTCTAGGCTGTACTAATAAATAAAGAAGTAAAAATAAATAAATAAATTTTCGGACAAAGTGTTGAGGCAGGTGTTACCTCTTTTTAAGTCTTAAATAAAAGAGCTCTAACTCGTGCAAGTATACACGGTCAACAAGTAATACAGAGGAAGTAGAGTATCGTCCCACAGAGACAAGATTAAATTAATTCACTATGCATCAGTTCTATCACTATACTTATTTGCCTAAACTATTGTCTTACTTTAGGTGACAAAATTATTTCTATATCAATTATTAACTAAATATGCAAATACTAACGAAATATATCAAGCTTGGAATTAATGAGATCCTAACTTCATTTAATAGTTCATCTAATTACCACTATCAAGCTAGAAAGTTCACATATCACAGAAAAGTAGCCAAGGACACTAAAATAGACATAACCATTTGTCAATGCATTATGACCTACTTACATAATATCCATACTTGATAGACACCATGTAATCACCACTATAACCAAAATCACTATATTTCTATGTGAAATTGCAATTATATTGATTTTAAGCACAAGCCCTTATTTTGACTCTTACGGTGAAACAGTATATTTCTATCTGAATCACAAAATATTAAGCTATCCAATTTAACCTCATATTCGCAAGCTATCATGACTACAATCCATACTTATATGTTATTTTTCAATTTCATACAAGCACTGAAGTCGAATGGTGATCAAGCATTCATACAAGCAAAACAATCATGATAGAAATTCCTTGTGATATGCAAAACAAGCTAACAATCAAGAACGTAATTAAACTACATATTAAAATCCGTTAGAATCCCATAATGGAGATTAGTTCATGTCTGAACCAGAAGCCATTATGGGATCAAAACTACACATGGTAAATTAACAAACAATTGGAATAAGAAGAATTAGATTGATCAAACCCAATTGAAGAATAAAATCCAAAGTAAGCTTAAACCCACATCAAAATCCAATGCTCGAACAAAAGTAATCCACAGAATATCTCTCTAAAAACTATCTCTAAGAAAGTAGAATAATCATCCCAATAATACTAAAAGTCTCCAAGTTTTTATCCTTCAGGTTTCCTTCTCACTATCTGATCAATATGGACTAGAATCCTCTTCAGAATCAACTTCTTTTTCCTCCTTCAGCTGGACAAATAGAGCAAAAACGTGGCCTAGCGCTGCTGGCGCTAGCCCTAGCGCTGCTGGCGCTATGTCTGGCCCAGAAATTTACAAAAATGCCACTAGGTCTATTTTGAGCTCCAAATTTACCCTTTTGCCCCTCCAGCTCCAACCTACAATAAATAAACACAAAAACAAGTAAAATAATACTAAAAACACTTAAAGACCACAATAAATAAGCCTAACAATACCTGATTCGTAGGTATAAAACCCACTCATCAAATACCCCCAAACTTAACCAATTGCTTGTCCTCAAGCAATGCAATGATGCAAATGCAAACTAAATATCATGCCTACGAATCAAACAATTAACCAATACAGTATCCAACAACAGGCCTCAAAGATATCATAAATACTAAAGTAGAATCTCTAACCAATGCACAGTTTCTAACTTTAACCAACTAATCAAGTTACACCTGTCATCATCCATGTTGTGCGTGTGTGTAAATCAATCATTCCAATCAATTACAATTCAAATCCATCACATAATTGACTTCTTAGAAGAAAACTTTAAATTGCAACCCAATTCAACCCGTGAATACAACCAATTCAACTGATTCAGGCAATCACTAAGCATTAAGGTATCACTAAGGTTATTTAACACATTTAAATCCTTTCTAAACCCTTCCCCAGGAAGTTAAAACAATTTTTTTCTTTTTAGTGAGTGCATTTTATGCTCCATCTCACTTTCTTTTGAACGAGTGCGTTTTACGCTCCATCTCGTTCCATGTGTTTATGAGTGAGTGCGTTTTACGCTCCATCTCAACCCACCACAAGATCCATTCTTCAATTGGGAAAGGTTCAAAATTTTCAAATTTCTCTTTTTTTTTTTCTTTTCACACCCCAAGATTCCCCCAAACTTAGATTCTTGCCTGTTTTTCATTTAAGGGACGTTTCACCGATATTATCAAGTTTTAACCCAAATCTTCCACCAGAAGAAAATTATACAACAATTTGAAATAAACTGATCAAAACAATTGATTGTGTGCTTTCCTTTTTAACAAAAATTTCAGACAGGTTAAACTTCACTACCTAATCAAAGTTATCACTAAGCACTAGTTTTCAATTCTTCACAAGTTAAAACCATGAAACCAGTCTTATCATTGGCCACATTAGATACTATACCAATTTATGCTTAATTCATGAAACTAAATGCATAACACAACCTAAAAAATGCAATGCAACTACCATGCATCATGCAAAAACACAAGGAAACAAAAAAAAAAAAAAAAACAATATGCATGAAAACACAAAAACTACCCCCCAAACTGAACAAGTCAATGTCCTCATTGAAAAATAATAAGAGATTAAGAACAGAGGACTCCCCTGATGAAACACTACTCAGTATCACTGCCATCGGCAGCGTCATCATCATCCTCATCATCCTCATCAGGAGGCGAGTCAGGTGGTGGGTAAATAGAAAGAGGAGGAGCTGGTGGAAACTGAAATGGTCCTGCCAAAGGATTCATCCGTCCAAACATATCTGCCAAGGCTGTCGAACAATTAACATTATACGCATAAATCTCCGCCTGACGCTGAGCAAGTCGACTCTGCTGTCGAGTCATCCGATCAAAACCCCTCTGAATCGATCCTGCAACTAAGTCTATCCGGCGAGTATGGTGCCGAAGATCCTGTCGGATAGTCTCAACTATAGTAGGGGATGGAATGGTATCCTCAACAGGTGGTGGTTGCTCCGGTGCCTGCTCCTGTGGCAGCGGCTGTGGTAGAATGAAACCTAAACCCCGCGGGTGCGACTCACCTCCACCCCAAACTCTGTACCGTCCCATTGCAACATGATCAATGGGAGGCAATGGGACCTGCATAACTTCATCTTTATCCCACGGAACTCCCGCTCGACGGCACAAATCAGTGATCAATGAAGGGTGAGGCAGTCCACCTGTGGTACTACCCTCAAGCGTGTGTATGATAGATTCATGAATTATCTCCCCTATATCCACTGTCTTCCCTTTAGCAATGCAGTACAATAACGCCGCCCGCAGATTAATGACATCGCTCATATGGCGGCACGGCATCAACTTAGCACAGATAAAAGCATGCCATGCTTTTCCATATCTACTCAATTTGGCTGATGGAAAGTGCACAGCTTCTTGGTGATCAGACAGCTTCCATTCAGTCCCTGGCTCACAGAGGGCTTCTATAATCTCAGAATAATCCAAATCCTCTTCCAAGTATTTCGAATAGCCATCCCTGTGAATTTTCTGTAACCCATAATACGCATTAATATTTTTACGGCCCACATTTATTTCCTGACCCCGAACCATAATCAAATTCCCATTAGCTTCTTTAGCATTAGCATAAAACTCTCTCACAATATTCACGGCAGCTGGTTCGGGTTGTGCAGTAAATACCATCCAATTTCGGTTGCGTATCATTTGAGCTAACTCCCCATCTACCCGATCAATAGGTAGCAAGCCACGTTCAGGAATTAGAGATTTCCCAGAAGACCAATTTTTAAACCTATCACTTGCCTCGGGGCTAACAAATTTCTTCTTATCATACTTTACCACAGTGGAAGAACCTGAACTTTCCCCTCTATGTCTTTTGGGTGCCATTAATAACCAATTAAACACAAGTCAAGACCCAAAAGAACCCAAAATTTCGTTGGGGCAATATGTCAAACACTTGGCGTGCACACTGGAAAAACCCTTGTCCAATAGTTCCCCCAAACTTATGAATAAACCAATTTAGCACAATAAAAATTCCCCACAACTTACAAGCATAAAGATAGACAATTAGAAATTAAACCCAATCCCAATTGAGCCAACACAAATCAATTGGGTGCACAAGCAAAACCAAGAACTATCACCAAAAACTAGCACTGAAACTTTCTAACCAACAATATCAAGTTGTAATTGTTCACAAATATAAAACTCACTTGAAATTGCTAGAGTCCAATGTCCAATAATCAATCCCCTTTTGCTATGGAAGAGAGCTCTTTGATTGCAAGAGTTAGGAACCAACAAGGGTTGAGAGATTGGGTGGAGCAATAATGACTTTGTGGCTAGAAACACACTTTGCTCGGCAACTATTGAGACAAGAAGGCAGGAGGCGGCTGGAATGATGTAGTAGAAGAAGAAAAATTAGCTTTGTAGTGCAAAACTATTAGTAAGCCCGCCCTAGGGTTTTTAAAATTTTTTTTTTTATGCCGAGCGCTTCATGCTTTGGTCAGCGCCGTTGGCGCTATGTGGAGCGCTATTAGCGCTTGGGGGCAAACTGCGTTGGCGTGGAGCAGCGCCGTTGGCGCTGGCTTCGTATGTTGACGAGCGCTGCTGGCGCTGGGTATGTACTAAACCAGGCATGATGTAGCGCCAATGGCGCTTGGATGGGCATTTTGTGGGCGCCTCTGGCGCTATGGTCCAGTAGCTCAAGGCGAGGTGGAGCGCCTCTGGCGCTTTGAGTTTGCTAGGTTGGGCGCCTCTGGCGCTATAAGCACACTTGGTCAATTTTTGGCCAATTTCAAGTTCCCACCTGCACATACATCAACCCAAGTCCAAAGTTAGTTACAGAAACCCCTTTTTTTTTTTTTTTTTTTTTTTTTTTTTTAGAATAACATAAATTACGAAACAAAAGATGAATAAAAGATTAAAATGCTGGGTTGCCTCCCAGATAGCGCTAAGTTATAGTCAATTAGCTTGACTGTCTTTGATTCTCATGTCGCAGAAAGGATGACGGTGACTTTCTGTCTATCCACCTCATCCCCAAAGTAATGTTTCAACCTCTGTCCATTCACCTTGAACGATTGATCCGGAAATTTGTCGTATACTTCAATCGCGCCATGTGGAAAAACCGTCTTTACTGTGAATGGTCCCGACCATATCGATTTCAGCTTCCCGGGAAAAAGTTTAAGTCTGGAATTGAAAAGTAAAACCCTTTGTCCCGGTTCAAATGTTCTCTCAATGATCTTACGATCATGCCATTTCTTCACCTTCTCCTTATATAGCTTCGAGTTTTCATAAGCCCGTAGTCGAAATTCGTCCAAACTCATTGATTTGGAGTAAAACGCTTCTCCCCTGCAGTTGTCGAATCAAAGTTCAACTTCCGAATTGCCCAATATGCTTTTGTGTTCAAGCTCCATCGGAAGATGACAAGCTTTTCCATATACCAGCTGAAACGGTGACATACCCAACGGAGTTTTGTACGCAGTCCTATATGCCCACACAGCGTCATCTAGCTTTAAGGACCAATCCTTCCTCGTCGGATTCACAATTTTTTCGAGGATTCGTTTTACCTCTCGATTGGATACTTCCGCTTGGCCGTTTGTCTGGGGGTGATAAGCTGTAGCAATACGATGATTTACCCCATACTTAGCCAGCAACGCTGTGAACTGCCTGTTGCAGAAGTGACTACCTTCATCACTGATAATAGCCCTAGGAGTCCCAAATCTCGTGAAAATACTTCGATGCAAAAACTTTAGGACTACCTTGGCATCATTTGTCGGGAGTGCTGCCACTTCTACCCATTTAGACACATAGTCAACGGCTAACAAGATGTAGAGATTACCGCACGAAGACACGAAAGGGCCCATGAAGTCAATCCCCCAAACATCGAAAACTTCTACTTCAAGGATCGTATTCAAAGGCATTTCATTCCTCTTTGAAATATTACCTACTCTCTGACATCTATCACACCGCTGAACAAAACTATACGCATCTTTAAAGATTGTCGGCCAGTAGAATCCTGCTTGTAGTACTCTAGCCGCTGTTCTCTCTCCGCCATAATGTCCTCCATACACAGAAGAATGGCAATCATGTAAAATCCCTTCAGTCTCACTATATGGGATACACATTCTTATCATTTGATCCGCACATTGTTTTAAACTAGTTCGGCTCATCACATATTTACCATTTACCATCGTGCTAGTACTTTTTCTTTTGGTGCAGAACCAAGTCAGAAGGTAACGTCTTACTCAACAAATTATTTGCGTAATCCGCAAACCATGGGACTTCCCCTTGCACCACAAACAACTGCTCATCCGGAAAAGATTCATTGATTTCAACTTTGTCTTCGATCTCCCTTTCCGGCTGCTCTAGTCGAGATAAATGGTCTGCTACTTGATTTTCGGTGCCTTTCCTATCCTTGATCTCCAAATCAAATTCTTGCAACAGCAATATCCACCTGATCAACCTGGGCTTTGCATCCTTCTTCGCCACTAAGTGTCGAATTGCCGAGTGATCCGTATACACTATTACCTTTGTGCCTATCAGATATGCCCTAAATTTATCAAAGGCATACACCACTGCCAATAACTCTTTCTCTATGGTGGTGTAGTTTAACTGTGCATCAGTAAGGGTCTTGCTGGCATAGTATATCACATGAAACATCTTCTCCTTCCGTTGCCCCAAAACAGCCCCCACTGCGTAATTACTGGCATCACACATCAGCTCAAACGGCAACGCCCAATCTGGTGCTGTGATAACTGGTGCTGATGTTAACTTATTCTTTAAATGCTCAAATGCCCTCCTGCAAGCCTCATCAAAATTAAACTGTGCATCCTTCTCCAATAAACTGCACAATGGTTTAGTTATCTTGGAGAAGTCCTTGATGAATCTACGGTAGAAACCTGCATGACCAAGAAAACTGCGGACACCTCTTACTGACGTGGGTGGAGGTAAATTCTCAATCGTTTCCAGCTTTGCCCTGTCCACCTCAATGCCTTTCTTCGACACTTTGTGTCCCAGTATGACTCTTTCTTGTACCATAAAATGGCACTTCTCCCAATTCAATACTAAATTTGTTTCAACACATCTCTTTAAAACCATTACCAAATTTTCAAGACATAGATCGAACGAATCACCAAATACCGAAAAGTCATCCATAAATACCTCAACATTCTGTTCGACCATGTCTGAAAAAATCGCTGTCATACATCTCTGAAAAGTAGCTGGAGCATTGCACAACCCGAAAGACATTCTTCGAAAGGCAAAAGTGCCGTATGGACATGTAAACGTAGTCTTTTCCTGGTCTTCTGGAGCTATCGTAATCTGATTGTAGCCTGAATACCCATCCAGAAGGCAATAGTACTCATGACCCGCCAGTCGGTCCAACATCTGATCGATAAACGGAAGTGGAAAATGGTCCTTCCTTGTAGCTTTGTTAAGCTTGCGGTATAGTAGTCCATGCAAATTCTCCACCCTGTTACGGTTCGCGTTGGGATCAGCTCGTTATTCTCATTGGTGATCACGGTCATTCCACCCTTCTTTGGTACGCACTGCACAGGGCTCACCCATGCACTATCCGAGATAGGGTAGATTATTCCTGCATCCAGCCATTTCAGTATCTCCTTCTTAACCACTTCTTTCATTATAGGATTGAGCCTTCTTTGCTGTTCAATTGTCGGCTTGCTACCATCTTCCAATAAGATCTTATGCATGCAAAAAGACGGGCTTATCCCCTTGATATCGGCTATTGTCCATCCAATAGCTGATTTAAACTCTCTAAGCACTCGTAGCAGTTTTTCCTCCTGGAAAGATGTTAGTGCAGAAGAAATAATCACAGGTAGCTTTGAATCTTTATTTAAAAATGCGTACCTGAGATGTTCTGGAAGTGGTTTAAGTTCAAGTTCAGGAGGCATCTCAAGAGATGGTTTCAACTTTACTGATGTCTCTCCCGCTTTCGTAAGTGGCTCGATAGGTGTTCTGAACTTTCCAAATTTGGGGGTGGTATTCAGATATTGCACAAGTTTAGCACATTCTTCATCCTCCAAATCTGAATTTTCAGCAATCACTCGCTGCAGTGGTTCATATCGCAACAAACTTCCAACTTCATCATGCACTATACTATCCACCAAATCTACTCTGAAGCATTCTTCTTCATCGGTTGGAAGCTTCATTGCTTTGAAAACGTTAAACGTCACCTCTTGGTCATGTACACGCATTGTAAGCTCCCCTTTCTGCACGTCTATCAAAGTCCTCCCAGTTGCTAGGAATGGTCTTCCTAGTATGATTGGTATATTTTTGTCCTCTTCATAATCCAGAATGATGAAGTCCGCCGGAAATATAAATTTGTCCACCTTCACCAGTACGTCTTCCACTATCCCCCGTGGATATGTGATAGATCTATCGGCTAACTGCAGAGATATATTTGTTGGTCTTGGTTCCGGCAATCCCAACTGACTGAATACTGACAACGGCATCAGGTTGATACTTGCCCCTAGATCACACAAACATTTATCGAAGCTCATCTTTCCGATCGTGCATGGAATTGTGAAACTGCCCGGATCTTTTAGCTTTGGAGGTAATTTACGTTGAAGCACTGCACTGCATTCCTCTGTCAAGGCCACTGTCTCAAACTCGTCTAACCTTCTCTTCCTTGACAGTATACCCTTCATAAACTTTGCATAACTTGGCATTTGTTCCAATGCCTCTGCGAAGGGTATGTTGATCTGCAGTTTCTTAAAAACCTCCAAAAACTTTCTGAACTGTTTATCATCCCTCTGCTTATTCAATCTCTGCGGATATGGAACTCGCGGGTGAACTTGTGATTCTGTATTAACGGGCTTCTTATCTGAACTAGCTTTCTCCTTCTCTACTGACTCGTAGTTATCCTTCTTCTCTTTCTGTTCATCTTCAATTTTTATCTCAGTTTCTACCCCAATGTCATCCCCTTGTAAACTCGGTGCTGCTGAGTCTGGTACATTTCCTGAATATTGCTTTCCCGATCTGAGTGTAATGGCCTGACACTGTTCCTTACCTTCTCTCCGTGGATTTGCCTCTGTGTTACTTGGTAATGAACCCTGGGGCCTGCTGTTAATGGGAATAGCCTTAGTCGAATGGCATCCTCCGTCACCCCGTTGTATCTGAAAGTATCACAAATTTCAATGAAACTCAAAAGATGCTCATTAGGACCGTCTGTAGCAGCACCCCCAAACTGGACCGAATTCTGCACCATTTGAATGGTTCCTGGTTTAATCTCAAAGGTATTTGCTGCTATTGCCGGTCTTACTATGCTAGACTGCAATCCCGTGATGTTTGGCATGGAATAGTCCCTCAAAGCTTTATGTTCCTCTCTTTTGCT
The DNA here is from genome assembly GCA_034770075.1 of Aralia elata. Classification (NCBI taxonomy): domain Eukaryota; kingdom Viridiplantae; phylum Streptophyta; class Magnoliopsida; order Apiales; family Araliaceae; genus Aralia; species Aralia elata. The sequence goes on from CM068382.1 coordinate 60,659,960, forward strand.
CAATTCTTTGTTCCTCCGCCATCTTTGGAATAGTTTCTTTCTAACTGTGCTTGCAAATTCCTACGCACTCTTGCTTTCCAACCTCTTCCGTCAATATTATCCTGAGCTGGTGTTAATTCTGAGTTGGATGAGCGTGTGTGCATAAAACTTCTACAAGTACCTGAAACCCAAAACAAAGGTAAAAATAGAAATGAGAAAAGATTAGAGTTGTCTAAGTCAAACAATATAGCTTAAAACTTATGATAATAATAAAAATCTAACGCCTGTCCCCGGCAACGGCGCCAAAAACTTGTTGCCTCTTTTAAAGTCTTAAATAAAAGAGCTCTAACTCGTGCAAGTATACACGGTCAACAAGTAATACAGAGGAAGTAGAGTATCGTCCCACAGAGACAGGATTAAATTAATTCACTATGCATCAGTTCTATCACTATACTTATTTGCCTAAACTATTGTCTTACTTTAGGTGACAAAATTATTTCTATATCAATTATTAACTAAATATGCAAATACTAACGAAATATATCAAGCTTGGAATTAATGGGATCCTAACTTCATTTAATAGTTCATCTAATTACCACTATCAAGCTAGAAAGTTCACATATCACAGAAAAGTAGCCAAGGACACTAAAATAGACATAACCATTTGTCAATGCATTATGACCTACTTACATAATATCCATACTTGATAGACACCATGTAATCACCACTATAACCAAAATCACTATATTTCTATGTGAAAATTGCAATTATATTGATTTTAAGCACAAGCCCTTATTTTGACTCTTACGGTGAAACAGTATATTTCTATCTGAATCACAAAATATTAAGCTATCCAATTTAACCTCATATTCGCAAGCTATCATGACTACAATCCATACTTATATGTTATTTTTCAATTTCATACAAGCACTGAAGTCGAATGGTGATCAAGCATTCATACAAGCAAAACAATCATGATAGAAATTCCTTGTGATATGCAAAACAAGCTAACAATCAAGAACGTAATTAAACTACATATTAAAATCCGTTAGAATCCCATAATGGAGATTAGTTCATGTCTGAACCAGAATCCAATATGGGATCAAAAACTACACATGGTAAAATTAACAAAACAATTGGAATAAGAAGAATTAGATTGATCAAACCCAATTGAAGAATAAAATCCAAAGTAAGCTTAAACCCACATCAAAATCCAATGCTCGAACAAAAGTAATCCACAGAATATCTCTCTAAAAACTATCTCTAAGAAAGTAGAATAATCATCCCAATAATACTAAAAGTCTCCAAGTTTTTATCCTTCAGGTTTCCTTCTCACTATCTGATCAATATGGACTAGAATCCTCTTCAGAATCAACTTCTTTTTCCTCCTTCAGCTGGACAAATAGAGCAAAAACGTGGCCTAGCGCTGCTGGCGCTAGCCCTAGCGCTGCTGGCGCTATGTCTGGCCCAGAAATTTACAAAAATGCCACTAGGTCTATTTTGAGCTCCAAATTTACCCTTTTGCCCCTCCAGCTCCAACCTACAATAAATAAACACAAAAACAAGTAAAATAATACTAAAAACACTTAAAGACCACAATAAATAAGCCTAACAATACCTGATTCGTAGGTATAAAACCCACTCATCAGCAGGTGGAAGTGGTTCAGGGTTTATATATATAAAAATATTAAAGTGAAAGTAACTAGCTCATAAAAATAAAAACTGATCAACATGAACAATAAAATAAAGGATTACAACCAAGCTTTTATGGGCATGGGTTGGTGCTGCTTAAGTTTATAATTAATCAATATGCCACTCCCTTTGTCTGTCGGAGAAAGAAAGAGAAATGGAGATTGTTAATTAATAAGGCAGTGACCACCTCACATTCCTTGCTTTATTGGATGAATACATGCACAAACATATAATAAAAATCCATTCACATGCTATTATCCCACTTAATCTGACATAACTATTCCTAAGATTTAAGAAATCATAGGTAAAAGATCAAAACTACCTTCAAGCCTCGAAGGATCGTAGAGTCTGTTAACCCTCACCATACGAACCAACTAGGCAAGAAACGTGGAGTTGATTTTTACCCTACGATCTCTCAAAATCGTGGAACAGTGTGGAAGCAAAGAGAAGTTGAACCTAGAAGAAAGACTGTAAGTGTTATTGTTCCACGTATGTCCTTAAAGAGATGGAATCCACACACACACACACAAGTATGCATCATGTAAAATGTTATAATTGTCATCACTATAGTCATATTGCTGCTATGTGTGAAATCTATGATTATCCTGTGTATAGGAAGCCTAAAGTTAGGCAGGTCTAGGTTCCAAAGAGAACAAACCTATTAGAACCCAAGCAAGTCTGGGTACCAAAGTAAAATCTAAGCTCTTTTGCAGGATAACAACCCCATTAATTTAACATAGTATCTAGATAGTGGATGCTCAAGGCACATGACTGTAACAATCCGAAATTTTGTATTATTTAAAAATATGCATTGAAGTTGAATAAATATTTTTAATTGATTTTATTGGTTTAAATTAACTAGTGATGGAATTATTTTATTTAGATGTGTTTTAATTAAATTTATGTTAGTGTTTTTTTTTTTAAAACTAAATGAGTTAATTAAATTAAAAGAGTTGTTGGTAATTATAGTGCTAATATTCTAGTTTGATTTAATAATTAAATTAGAAAGGTGATGATTTATTTAAATTAGAATAGTAATTTATTTGTTAAATTAATGTGTTATGTTAGTTAAATTATTTAATAAAAGTAAGTGTGACATGTGACTATATAATAAGAGAATATAAAAATAACTTAATAGGTGATTAAATTAGCTTTACCAAACATGGCCTTGTGGGCTTTGGTTTATTAAGCTGACAAAACCTTTTTATTTTTATAACTGATAAAATGAATTGCGTGTATTATTATACCATCAGTTGAGTTTACGTGGTTTATTTTTTAAGCTCAAGAGTGAGAGGTTTTCAGAGAGCAAAAATTAGAGAGGAGAGGAACTTGAGAGAAAATTATTCTGGAAACTCAGGGAAGATTATTGGTGGCAAAGATTCTTAATCATCATCTTGCTAAGGTTATCAAGGAATCAAAGGTATTATCAAAGTTTAAAATTCATGTTCTTATTATGTTTTGGGTTTCATAAGAATTCTGATTTTAGTTGTTCAATTTGATGGGAACGGGGTTATGTGTGTTGGTTTTCTTGTATAATCTGTTAATTATTGTTTCTAGACGATTTTTAGAAAATGAAATTCATAGAATCGTGTTTTAAATGAAGGATTTTTGGTGTTTTTAAATATTCATAACATATATATATGAAATATATGTTTCTGTGAGTCAAATTTAAGGTTTAATACTTGAAGGAATCTGCAAATTGATTGTGGTTTATGAAACTACGTTTAGATATGAAGAAAATGCAATTTACATACTTTGAGTTCGCTAAGAATTAAGCCCGCAGTGATCTATGCTATTAAATGTGTTGGTTTTTGGAAAAACTAAGAAAAATTTGATTTAAATCCTTTGGGTTTTATTGTTTTATTTGTTTTAGGTTGTTAGAATTGGTATATGGATGCTTAGTAATGTTTCTAAGAGGTTTGTGATAATTGGGTATGCTTGAATTGGTATTTGATGCTAAAATTCGTGTTTTTGGGCTTGAGAATTCTGTAGCTCACGAACTGCAGAATCTGGAATTTAGGTTTACCGCCCTGACGGGCTTATTGCAGCAGGTTTTACCGCCCCGGCGGGGTATTTGATTGAGACTTTGTTTGGGTCGTTAGTAGTTGGCGTTAGCTTTGTTGGTACGTAGGGCCCACTGATGACAGCATCAAATAGATCCTCGTCTATGGCGTCCATTGTGACGAACGAGGATTTTGTAATTTAATTTAAATATTTATTGAATTAAATAAAAAAAATTCGATGATTTAATTATTGAATTAAATAATTAATTGATGAACTTGTGGTAGATTAATTTAATTATATGTGCTACATTAGTTAAATTGATGACTACATTAGTTAAATTGTTGATGAGAATTTTTATATTCAAAGTATAATGTTATTTCTAATTAAATTAATAATTAATTAGAGATTTAATAATTTGTCATTATTAATAAAGGAGAATTTTATTTATGTGACTATGTGATTTAATGTGGTATTATTCTATTTTACTTAATTGATTTAAATGAGATTATTTAATGGATTAAATATGTGACATGAACTATATTATAAGCAAAATATTAAAATAAACTAGAAGGGAGGATAAAAGGAGTAAACCAAACATGGCCTTAGTAGGAGTTGGTGCCAGTTATTAACTGACACCATGTTCTGTCAATTTAATTTCACGTAGTTTCATCATACGCATTCCAATATCAGTTCTTTTAAAAGAGCCAGAGAGAAAACTTGAGAGAAAATTTTGATTAAGAAGGAGTTTGGTGAATCAAAGAAGCACATAGCAATCTAAACAAACAATCAAAGGTAATTTCCTAATCCCAAGCTTCAATTTATGTTTTTAAAATTTTTCTCCATGAAAACCAAAATTTTGAGTTCTCTGTAACATAAATTTTGTTGACTATATGATTTTCTGTTTGTTAATATATGTTTTTTTATCATCTATGCATGTTTTAAAACAATCAAAACCATGTAATTATGTCTTAATTGAATTTTCATATGTTACAGAGTATGAAAAACTTGTATATGACTTTTATGTATAAATTGTATGCTCTAAATTGTTTATTTAACTTAAAATTGATTGTTCGGTATGATTATACATGATTTAGTAAACAATACAAAGTTCAAACGGACAGATTCAGAGTTATAACCAATTTGTAACATTGAAATTCATGAATTGTTTCGAAACTTTACGAAATACCAAAAACAGTGACGTTAAAAGTTTTAAAATTGTGTAATTATATGATTTAAGTTGATAAAACCATGCTATGATTGTTATTAAACGTTTCTGTAAAATCCAGAAACTATGGGTAGTAATTTAATCGGTGAATTGTGAAAAATTTTGGCCAAATTTGGCATTTTTCTGCGTTCTTCGCGAACTGCAGGAATTGACATTCGGGTCCACCGCCCCGGCGGTGGAATTGCTCTATGATTCCCGCCCTAGTAGTGCAAATGAACTGACTTTGTCGCCCCAACGATGACCCTGGCCCGGCAACAAAATTGAACTAGAATTCCCGCCCCGGCGGTAGAGTCGCCCCGACGGTGATTTGTAAAGGATACCACTGCCCCGGCGGTGGAACAAAAAAAAAGAGTAAAAAGAAGAGAGTAAAAATTTTCTTCTTTCTTTGTGATCATGTTATGTTATCGTAGACATATCTAAAGTTTAGGCTAACATATTAATTGAAGTATTAAATGAAATTGGATGAGAATGAGTCCTGAAGTGTTTATAATACTGTAACTAATTATTGTTACTTTTTTATAAACTGAATGTATAGGTTGATTAAAGAACGTGAATTTTAATTTATAGTCTACGCACAAGGTAGGTATCTTATCCTTACTTTTTATATTTACGCAAGTACCATTGATCTATTATTTCGTTGAAAGCAAGCTTCATAATAATACCTCGATTTCAATTACGCAAGTTCCTGAACTTAATTCTCTTATAATATATGTTTCATAATGCTATTACTTACTCGGGCAAGTTATTATTTCTATTCCGTTGAATTTCATGGATTCAATGAGACGCTTTAATTTCCTCTTTGTAATACTTCAGTTATACAGAACTTATCCAATTGTACCTTCTATGAGATTTAGTTTTTGATTCTCGAATTACACCTTTTGAACCTTGATTGACTAGCGAACCCTTATTGATTCGACTAGTCCATAGTTATTGAGCGTTCTATATTCTAAAAACGTTATTGAAGTAAATCCAAACCAAACTTCCTTTGGTGCGGACTCTGATGTCAAACTGAGATGAACAACCCTTATACAGAGAATTTTATTTACGCGTCAGCGTTAAGATGTTGTGCACATACATGGTACAAAGGGCTGATCCCCCTAAGTACGAGAAGTAAGGTCCATATAGTCTTACGACTGTTAAAGGTTTAAAGTAGAAATACTTGATAACTTGGGACATAGTTCGTGGTCTTAAGACCCTTAGATGTTCTTTTGAATCTTGTCTTATAATCTTGACTCAAAAGCTGAATCTTCGATTATTCAATATCCGTTGATTATTTTGCATGTTATTATTATTGTTGTTGTTGTACTTGCTGGGCAATCATTGCTCACCCTTGTATAATAACATTGCAGCTAAAGTTGAAAGAGTTGATGAGCCATCCACTAGTAAGGGCAAAGAAAAAGCAAATAAGTGATGAAGACTTATTTTATTTGTTTAAATGATGTTTATGTAATAGACTTATGTTATGTTTCCGCATTGAAGTTTTATTAAGGTTAGACGACCTGGGATTTATTTGTTAAAGATGTTGTAACCCTTTAATGGGAGATTTCTATTTTAATTAAGAATTTTTATTTATATTTGAATGGGTAGTTAGATGTGATGTGATGTATTTGGATAGTGAACACCAAATCTTGAGGAAACGAAGTACCCGGATTTGGGGGTGTCACAGGTTGGTATCAGAGTTGTAGGTTATGAACCTTAGGTGGGGAAACCTTAGGGTAGTAGCCTTTTAAGAGTCAGAAAATATAGTGGTGATAAACGCTTATCGAGTTCTAAAAAATGAATTAAGGAATTTATTAAAGATAATAAAAGACTTTATGTGCTATGTGCTTATGTGTTAACAACCTATGTGCTGCGACTAGTGCCGAGTATTAATTAAAATTTAAACTTTGTGGGTCAGGAGCATGAGCCTGAGGTTGATTCAGAGGATGACTCTGAGGATGTTGAGACAAAGGCTGAGGAGGATGATGAGGATCCTAAGGAGGTACCCCTTACCTCTGTCGATGTTGAGATGTACGATGCCTTGTATGATCGTACCATAGAGTTGCAGGATAGAGTCAGAGACTTGGAGGGACTAGCAAACAGACGCCAGACTCTTATAGATCAGAAGAATGAGAAAATTGAGGATCTTGATATACGCCTTGGAGACATGGAGTGGGAGTTAGTTCAGGCATAAAGCTAAAAGGAAGACCTTTTAGCTGAGAATGAGAAGATGAAACTTGAGATTTAGAAACTGAAGGATGACCTGAGTGAGGAGTCAGCGGAACGTGCTAGAGCAGAGGATGCTTGGATGAATACCGCTCGAGGTGCAGAGATTTCCGAAGAAGGCGAACGGGCAAAGAGGGCTAATACTGAGGAGACAGACTATACTTTTCAAACAGCAATTGATAGGGCCCAGGATCGAGTTCTCCACTATCCAATTCAGTTCGAGGACTTGCAATGGTACATGTTGGATCGAAGGACGATGTTCCGTATTATGGAGGAAGAACGCAGGAAAGCGGTTCGACACCTTAGTAGGCCGTGATAGGAAAATTCTTGAATTATGTGTTCATATTTATGGTAGTTAATGATGTAAATTCTAGCGTGATTATACACAATGGAATATGACTATTTAATCCTAAAGATTGTTTGATCTTAGGATAGTTGATGTAAATAGCAGTGATGATATCTTTCCATGTTTAAGACTTTTGAATGAATGAAATATCTATTTTATTTGAAGATGTTATATGTTAAATGTTTAACCTGAATTGTTTGAGTTAAATGTTGAACACTTAAGAAATTGAGTGATGATCTAATAAGCGCATATTCTTGAACAGAAAATGCCGCTGAGATGCCAACCACGTCAACAAGCTCAGGAGAGCTCCACCAATAATAACAACGGCGCCAATGCTAATCTTGTTTAGTAGTTGGTGAACCTTTTGGATGGAGAACATGCAAATCAGCCGCAAGCTCCACCAATGACGTCATTTAAAGATTTCAAAGCGGTAGGACCGCCAGAGTTTAGGGGTTCCCTGAACCCGATCGAAGCCCAAACATGGGTGATGGAAATGGAGAAAGTATTTGACGCTGCTAGGGGTAGTGATGATCAAAAGACTGCCTTTGTATCGTTCATGCTTAAGTCAGATGCCAGCTATTAGTGGCAAGCAAATAAGGTGCGAGGAGGTCAGGGTGTAATCACGTGGGAGAGGTTTAAGGAGATGTTCTTTGAGATGTATTTTCTGACTAGCTCGCGAAATTAAATGGAGATTCAATTCCTAGAGCTGAAGCAGGGCACCATGACTGTACCGGAATACGCTGCGAAATTTAACGAGTTGGCTAGGTTCGCAACATACCAAGTGAACACCGATGAAAGGAAGGCGAGGAGATTCGAACAGGGATTGAAGCCGTGGTTGTACAGCAAAGTGTCAATGTTCTAATTGAACACTTTTGCCGGAGTCTTAGAAAAAGCGATTATCGTAGAAGGAGGGAGTGATGCTTTGACTAAATATAACCAGGAGCAGAAGAAGAAGAAGGGTGAAAATGAGAGTAATAAAGCAAGTGGTAGTAACAGTGGTGGTCACAACCAGAAGAGAAAGTGGAATGATAATGGATCTGCTGGAAATCAACAGGGAGGTCAGAAGAAGAAGGTGGAAGTGTGTGTTACATGCGGGAAGAATCATGTGGGAATTTGCCTGAAGGGGAAGAGGGTGTGCTACAATTGTGGTCAGGAAGGCCACATAACACCGAATTGTCCGAATCCGAAGAAGGGCGCTTGTTTCACTTGCGGATCGAAGAATCATCTGGCTATGGATTTCCCCAAGAAGACAGTAGGAGGAGCAGGAACATGAGGCAACAAGGGGAACAGTGGTGGTAATACATTAACCATAACCGGATCAGCACCAACAAATTAACCTACCGCCAAGACTTTCAACATGACCGTGCAAGATGTCGTGCAGTCTCGCGATGTGGTGTCAGGTATCATTCCGATCAATAATATATATGCTTATGTATTGTTTGATTCGGGTGCTACTTATTCATTTATATCCGATGACTTTGCTAAGAACTTAGAATTGCCTAGGGAGGAATTAGATTACACTTTGAACATAAAAATTGTGAATAGGGAGGTCATTCCTGTTAGGTACGTACACAAGAACTATCGAGTGAACATTAAGGGAAACGTGATGACTGTAGATCTGATCTCAATCAAACTTGGGGAATTATACGTTATTTTAGGAATGGATTGGCTATTCAATTATGGAGCGATAATTGATTGCCAAAAGAAACGTATTAACCTTATGACTCCGTCAAAGGTAGTATTTTACGGTAGTAAGTCACCTAGGCAAGTGATTTGTCTGACGATGATGCAGGTCAGGAAGTTGTTAAGACAAGGCTGTGTGGGATACTTAGCCTACATAATTGATACTGGAAAAGAGAGTTCGAAATTAGAAGAGATACCTGTCATAAAGGACTTTGTAGACGTCTTTCCAGATGATTTGCCAAGACTTCCACCAGATAGGGAAGTTGAGTTTGTAATCAATTTGGCGTCAGGAACTGCCCCGATATCGAAAGCTCTGTACCGTATGGCCCCAGTAGAGATGAAAGAATTGATGGTACAACTGCAAGAACTTTTAGATAAGAAGTGTATTAAGTCGAGCGTATCGCCGTGGGGAGCATCGGTGTTGTTTGTTAGAAAGAAGGACGGATCGATGCGATGTTACATTGATTAGAGAGAGTTGAACAAGGTCACGATTAAAAATAAATACCCGTTGCCAAGAATCGACGACTTGTTTGATCAATTGAAAGGAGCTAGATATTTCTCAAAGATAGATTTAAGGAGTGGTTATGATCAGTTGAAAGTGAGGAAGGAAGATGTACTGAAGACAGCATTCAGGACTCGTAATGGTCACTACGAGTTTCTGGTGATGTCATTTGGTCTAACAAATGCTCCTGCAACATTTAAGGACCTAATGAATAGGGTGTTTAAGCCGTTTTTGGACAAGTTTGTAGTAGTATTCTTTGATGATATTCTAATTTACTCTAAAACCAAAGAAGAGCATGCAGAGCATTTAAAAGCGACATTAGAAGCGTTAAGAAGAGAGAAGTTGTATGCTAAATTTTCAAAATGTGAATTCTGGGTAGAACGAGTGCATTTTCTTGGACATGTGATTGACAAGGATGGGATTTCGGATGATCCGTCAAAGGTTGAAGCAGTGCTTAACTGGGATCAGCCGAAAACACCATCGGAAGTAAGGAGTTTCCTCGGATTGACAGGTTACTACAGAAGATTCATTCAGGATTTTTCCAAAATCGCGACTCCGTTAATGAATTTGACTAGGAAGACGTTGAAGTTCGTTTGGATGAAGAAGTGTGAGGAAAGTTTTCAAGAATTAAAGAAAAGGTTGAGTACGGCGCCTGGGTTGTCTCTACCGGATAGCACAAGAAAATTTGTGGTGTACAGTGATGCGTCGCATAAAGGACTAGGTTTTGTGCTTATGCAGAACGGTAAGGTCATTGCGTATGCGTCACGACAATTAAAGGACTATGAGAAGGGGTATCCTACCCATGATTTGGAATTGGCCGCGGTAGTGTTTGCTTTGAAGATATGGAGACATTATCTTTACGGGGAGAAGTGTGAAATATATACGGACCATAAGAGTCTGAAATATATTTTTACACAGAAGGATTTGAACATGCGATAGAGGAGATGGTTGTAATTGATAAAAGATTACGACTGCGAGATTTTATATCATCCGGGTAAAGTGAACGTGGTGGCCGACACCTTAAGCAAGACGGGACGAGAGAAATTATTTATGATTACTGCTCAGGAGGAGCTAATTATAGCAATGGAAAAACTAGAGTTGGAGGTAAAATTTCTGCAGGAGAGTGACGAAAAATTATTTCAATTGAGAATCGGTTCAACTTTAGTGGATAAGGTTAAGGAAGCATAAATGCAGGACGAAGAATGTGAGAAAATCAGGAAAAAGAATATTTGGAGGTGATGAAATGAAATTCAAAATTGATAACGAAGGAGTATTAAGATTCGAGGGAAGAATTTGGGTTCCGCTAGTACAAGAGGTTAAGGAGGAAATTTTGAGCGAGGCTCATAATTCAAGATATTCGATTCATCCGGGTAGTACGAAGATGTACCAAGATCTCTGACAGCATTTTTGGTGGTCGAATATGAAAAGAGACGTTGCCGATTGTGTAGTCAAGTGTTTGACATGTTAGAAAGTTAAAGCAGAACATCAGAGACCAAGTGGGCTATTACAACTGTTAGAAATCCCAAAATGGAAATGGGAGCACATCACCATTGATTTCGTAGTAGGTCTTCCGACGACTCAGAAAGGTTTTGACGCAGTATGGGTTATCGTGGACAGATTGACGAAATTAGCACATTTCTTACCAATCAAGATCAAATTCAACTTAGATCAGCTGGTAAAGTTGTACGTGAAAGAGATTGTTTCGAGGCACGGTGTTCCAATATCTATTGTCCCAGATAGGGATCCACGCTTCGCATCAAACTTCTGGAAATGACTACAGAAATGCATGGGAACGCAGATACGTATGAGTACGGCATATCATCCACAGACCGACGGACAGAGTGAAAGAACGATTCAAACATTGGAGGATATGTTGAGAGCTTGCATCATAGATTTCAAGAGAAATTGGGATGATTATCTACCGTTAGTGGAATTTGCTTACAATAACAGTTATCACGCAAGTATTGGCATGCCGCCTTACAAAGCGTTGTACGGCAGAATGTGCAAAACTCCATTATGCTTGGATGAAGTTAGCGAACGTCAGTTGCTAGAACCAGAACTAGTACAACAGACCGCAGAAATCGTCAAAGTGACCAAGGCAAGATTGATAGCAGCTCAGGATAGGCAGAAGAAATATGCCGATCAACATCGTAAGAATCGAGAGTTTGAGTCTGGTAGCTACGTTTTTTTAAAGGTATCTCCTTGGAAAGGGAAGATTCGTTTTGGTAAGAAGGGAAAACTGAGCCCGAGGTTCATTGGACTCTTTAAAGTGTCAAGAAGAGTTGGTGAGGTTGCATATGAAGTAGCTTTACCTCCAGTGCTGGAACACATCCACAATGTCTTTCATGTCTCGGTGTTACGACCATACAAACCCGACTACAAGCATGTTATAGAATATGAACCCTTACAAGTTGAGAAAGATTCATCTTACAAAGAAGAGCCTGTTCAGATAGTTGACAGGAAAGAGCAAGTGCTACGAAATAAAATTATACCTTCTGTTAAGGTGATCTGGAGGAACCACAACGCTGAAGAAGCTACGTGGGAACTCGAAGATCAGATGATGAGAAATTATCCACAGCTGTGACACCCCCAAATTCAGGTACCAATACCTCGAATTTGGTGCTCACGATAAAATACATCCATACACCTCTAAACAACATAAATTAACTAATATGGAATAAATAAACATATATTGTTCATTACAAAAGGTTTAATACGGTCCCAAGGTCTATAACCTTAAATAAAGTACATCGTAGAATACAATGATATTACAAAATGATTCCACGATTATATAATGGAATAGTTCATATAACTATTCCTTAAGCTTTCTTTTGCCTTTGTTCGTTTTGGAACTCCACAGCTTAACTGCAATAGGTTCATAATATAGCAAGGGTGAGCAACAACTTTGCTCAGAAAGTTTAAATACAAGAATGAAGATATATCATGAATGAATAAGAATAATAGCCGTACAGATCAATAATTTATGAACATTGATGAAGTAATTGAAATGACATAATTAAAGTTCAAATGAAACAATGAATATTGATTATTTACTGCTGAGTGGTCTAACCGACCATGAACTTGGCCAAAGAGTCAATCATTCAACTAACTCTTTTCAAAACCTGGCCCCGTCAGTTGTAATCGAGGGGATCAGCCTCTTGTACACCATGTATATGCATAACATTTAACTCTGACTGCATCGAATAATCGACACATTAAAATCCCCTAAATAAGGGTTGCTCTCCCAATCCAAGAATCCATAACAACAACTGGTTTGGATAGCTTTTAAAATAATAACCTGTATATGTCTAGCCGAAACAAATAGCGAAGACTATTTTCTTAAACAGTTCATGAATGAAGAACTTAAACGTTTCACAGTCCAACAACATATAATGAATTCAAATGCACAATGTGCGAATATTAATAATTATCTTTGATGTGGAGTAATTTATAATAATTAATCCACTAATATGGTTTGAAACTAATAACTCCATTTGAGTCATTAAACTTGTAACAATATAGAATACTTGCTCAAACAATAACTTGAATGAAGTTTAAGAAACTTGCACAATATACAACACTTGTACAAGATAGGATACCTGCTCAATTATAATTCGAGTAAGGTTAGGGAAACTTGCATTCAATATATAAAAAGAATGAAGTTAGGGAACTTGCCTAACATATACCTGTTTGCACGAAATAAAAATAGTGCATAAGGTTTAGAAACTTGCCTGATACGCTGCTACAATATTACAACACACGCTACTTAATATTCTACACAATTAGGTACATATTCACATAACAATTAGTCACATACTGGATACCAAATATTTATTTATACAACTATATAATGTCCCATTCAAATACGAAACAAAATATTAAGCAAGGTTATGCCCATTAGTTACGGCGTTACGACGCTTGTACGTCGGCATGCCCAAACTTGCCTATTCGAACGCCCAAGCGACACGCAATTGCATATGCCTAGCACACCCATCCAATGTATCTAATAGTCATTAGTTAATGCTAAGTATCATTATAATATAGAACTTTCATGTTTTCAGACTTAGAACATTGTCTTTTATTGTCGGAAGCATTACATGTTGCACATGTGCATGACCGACGCCCTCTGTTTGTACAACAATCCTAAAAACAGTCAATTTAATAATTGATACAAGTGGTAAATTTCAATTCTAATTAATGAAAATTGTAGGTCTATCTCTAAGCTTTCTGGATCATCTTGAATCACCTTAATCCGAGTTCGTATGAGAAAGTTATGGTCATTTTACTAAGAGGTGTTCATGCTAAACATTTCGGATTCAGGCAGTCGACAAGGCCTCCGTGAGAATCATGGAGGTTGCGCCACAAGGGCAGCAAGGCCTCCATGAAATCATGGAGGCTGTGCTAATGACCAGCGAGCTCAGCAAGGCCTCCGTGAAATCACGGAGGCTGTGCCGGTGCCCAGATTTGCAGATTTGCCTCGTTCGTGCAATCCGACCTTTCTTCATTCCAACCTCCATAACTTCTTCTATACACGTTCAAATTGGTCCGTTACGGACTCTATGGACTCCTAAGACATAGAGGTACAACATATCAAAAAATTAGAGTTATTGATTAACATTAACATGGCCAAATCTTAGGCTAAAGTATCAACTCATGCTATATTTTCGTGTTCTTGGTGTTCTTCGTGTTCTTAGTGCTCTTTACAAAAATCAGCACCAAATCTTTATTTTAATCCCATTTTACTCCATTCCAATTAGGTTAAACTCATAACTTATGGAAGTACAATATCATAACAACAAACGAATTAAACAAACATGAAATCATTGCTACAAGGTCCTCTAAATCGTCCAACAGTCCAAAGTCCATGTTTTGTTCATTGTTCTTGCTCCATTAAGCCAAGGTACGAATTTGTTCCATTTTTGTTCCACTTTGATGTTATTATTATCTTATATAACCTCTTAAAAACATTTACAAACATCCAACATAAACAAAAACAACAAGAATCACCAGAAAATCGAATCACAAGCTCAAGAGCTCAAAAACCACAAAAACTTGAAAACCTTAACAAGAAATCGAATGGAATGCATTTGATTGATTGTTTACCTCTGTAAATCTCCTTCTTTAGATTCTATAAAGCTTATCTAGGTCTGGTGGCTTCTCCTTGCTTCTCTTCCTCCTCACCCGCACCTTCTCCTTCTTCTTTCTTTCTTCTTCCCGCGCGACTTCTTCTTCTTTCCCCTGCACTCTCTCTCTCTCTAATAGCAGCTCTCTCTCTCACTCTCTCTCTAGTTGCAGCTGGAATAACTTGTAATAAAAGAGCAAAGGAAGTGGCGTGGGAGGAAATGAAATGGAAGAGGAGAAGTGGAGGAGTAATTTAAGGAAAAGTGGGTTTGAGGCTCAAGGGAGCTTGTCGACAACTCTCCCCACTCTCTCATTTTCCTAGCTTTTGATTGGTTGAAAGTGGTTTGGTTGGTTCCTACTTGGAGTAATAAGTCAAAATAAATACCCAAATACACAAAAATATATCCAAAAACTCCCACTTTTGTACCAAAACTGGTAAATAACTCTATCCAAAATTAAAATGGGTACTCCTATAAATATTGGGATGGGTAAAAATAATTATTATGAGATTTGTCCAAATATTCGGAACACCCATATAACACATTTCGGATACGGATAAAATCATGTATCAGCTCAAATAAAATTTTCGAAGCTTGAAAAAATTATTCGTACGCATACACGTATTTATGAAATTTATTAAAATCGAAAAAGACACAAAAATATTATAGCATGAATAGTTCCTCGGGAAACGTGCCCCGTGAATAGTGATTTAGCGACGCTACGCGAAATCAATTATTCACTTAAATAAAACTATAACACGTAAAATTTCATGCATCCATATAATCCAAGTTGTCACATAACTTTTAAACACGTAACACAAAATAATATTAATAAAATATAATATATTCATTAATATTGAAAAATTTAAATTACAAGGTAAATCCAAAATTCCCGATCATTACATCCTCCCCCTCCCCTTACAAGAATTTTGTCCCCAGAATCACAGTCTAGGTACGATACACTTAACATGGGTTCACTCAAAAAGATGGGGATAATTCTTCCTCATCTTCTCTTCTAGCCCCCACGTGACTTTTTCAGATGCATGGTTCCTCCAAAGAACTTTGACCGAATGAATGACCTTGTTTTCTTAACGTTTGCTCCTTCCTATCTAATATCTGGATAGGAATCTCTTCATATGACAAGTCTCGCTCGACTTAAATTGGTTCATAGGAAATCACATGCATATAGTCGGGTCTATATGGCCGCAACACAGAAACGTGAAACACATTGTGAATGTGCTGAAGTTCAGGAGGTAGAGCTACTTCGTACGCCACTTCACCTACCTTCTTTAAAACTTCAAATGGTCCTACGAACTTAGCACTCAATTTTCCCTTCTTTCCAAATCTGATCTTCCCTTTCCAGGGAGATACCTTCAAAAACACAAAACTGCCAACTTCAAAGTCTCGCTTCTGACGATGCAAATCGGCATATTTCTTCTGTCGGTCCTAAGCCGCTACCAATCGAGCTCTTATTACCTTGATGACATCCACGGTCTGTCGCACCAATTCGGGTTCCAACAGTGTCCGTTCACCGACATCGTCCCAACACAGAGGTGTTCGACACTTCCTTCCATATAATGCTTCATATGGCGGCATGCCAATACTCGCATGATAACTGTTATTAAAGGCAAACTCAACCAATGGTAGATGATTATCCCAGCTACCTTTAAAATCCATCACACATGCTCTAAGTATGTCCTCTAGCGTCTGAATCGTTCGTTCACTTTGCCCATTCGTTTGAGGATGATATGTCGTACTCAACCTCAACTAGGTTCCCAACCTCTCTTGTAAGCTCTTCCAGAAATTCGACGTGAAACACGGATCTCTGTCAGATACAATAGATATCGGCACTCCATGACGTGACACAATCTCTTTCACATATAACTTTGCAGATTTAGTTTAAACGATCCACGATCACCCAGACCGCGTCGTAACCCTTCTAAGTTGGTGGAAGCCCCGTCACAAAATTCCATCGTGATATGCTCCCACTTCCACTCTGGAATCCCCAATGATTGTAGCAGTCCACCCAGTTTCTAATGTTCTGCTTTTTACTCTCTGGCATGTCAAACATCGTCCAACACATTCCGCGACCTCCCTCTTCATGTTCGGCCACCAGAAGTGTTGGCGCAAATCCTGATACATCTTGGTACTACCAGGGTGTATCGAATACCTGTAATATTCTGAACACTAATAAGATTTGTATATGTAAATTATGTGTTTATTAAATAAAATTTCTTATTTCGACTCTGTGTTATGTGATGTTATATTCTGATGAACGGCTGTTCAGGTAATCTGTCACGCCCCGAAAATCCACCTGCTAGCTTCTTTTAGCCAGGTCAGATTTCGTGCTGACTTATATAACCTTATTCAAAACATTCATTAACTTAAAGGTAATGTACACGATAAGTTTCTATAAAAACTCGTAATACAATTAATTTGAATCGTATATAGAAATCTTGACATCTAATAATCAGAGTGAAATGCGGAAAAGTGATATTATTATAAAATATCATTTGTTCATTGTTACATCGTTCCCAAGTTTACTTGTTCTATTACAAATAAGTCCTAAAAGACTTAAAAACAAATCTCTATTTCTCTATCTGAGACTTGCAGTATTAGTAACCAGTTAGTTCCCAGGAAAGAGGGGGCTTTCCGTTAAAACAATGCGCAATTAAATGACCTAACCCCTTTCCTCGTCAGAACTTTCTAGACATTGCCAATAATGTTAATCTAACATAGTTAAAATCTTCTACATCTTCAACTTTCTTTGTACCGCCAGAATCGTCTGGTAATTCCTCCTTGGCTATAATTTGTTTTAAGATAATTGCAAGAATGAGCATAAGAATGCCCAACAAGTCTAACAGATATATATATATATATGAGAAGAGAATCACCTTTTCAAGATATATATATAGAATAAGTTGATACAAGATTTCAACGATTATCAATATAGTAAACTGAGTGGTTCCCCACCCACGAACTAATGAATTAGTTCCCCGTCTCATCAACACTGCTACAATTGCATCAACAGTGTTTATCATTTCTATATCATTTCTACGATACCTCTACACTGCGATAAATGTTACCTCAGTGAGTTAGATCGGTTTCCTAACACATCTTAAACTCCTGCCCATACAAGAGAGTTGTTCAACTCAGATACTAACATGGTTTTCAATTGAAATTCAACAATCACTATCACGTTGCGCATAACAGATAACAAGCATGTTAATGCACGGGGTGCAAAAGAAACAATACTTGCATAACAATAAACCTCATAAATAAGACACGTTATTGCACGGAGTGCATTTCAACAATTAAGTAAACTTGCCTGAATATGAATAATATGTTAACGCTAATTTTTCATTCCTCGCTCAATCTCCTGAAGTGTAAGCTCTAGAACTTTGATCCTCCAAGCTTTTCCTTTCCTTGGATTATGCCAGGCTAATTAAGCATTTTAAAAACGATTAAATATTTTAAATTTTATTTCGTTATTATAACCGCTATAAATAAGACTTCTTCTACTATACATGGAAATAATTTTCAGCATTAATAACTGCTTTTATAGAATGAATATTTTTCAACTATATTTAAAATAAATTGAGCATTATAACTGCTTATAAAATGAATATTCGGCTATTAGATTTGAGAAAATTTCAGCATTATAACTGCTTATAAAATGAATATTCGGCTATTATATTTGAAAAATTTTTAGCATTATAACTGCTTATAAAATAAATATTTTAACTAAATACTTGAAGAAAATCGGGCATAATAACTGCTTATAAAAGTATAATTTGTAATATATAAGACAAATAAATCGGACATTATAACTGCTTGTAAATAGGACTTTTGTACTATATACTTAAAATAATTTGGGCATTATAACTACTTATAAAAGTATATTTTTACTAAATATATAAAGAAGAATGAAAATAATAACTACTAGATTAATACCTCTTGTAGTTGCTAGCTTTACTTCCAATCGCGTAGCGCTTCGATGCTTAGAAAGTAATTTTTATCTCACAATATCTCTCAGAATGTAAATATAGAGTGTTTTTGCTCTTGAACTGCTCTTGAAATGGTAGGAAATAATGAAGAACTAAGCTTGCTATTTATAGGAAAATCAAGTTTCGCTAATTGCACGTTAGGGGCTCGGCTTATTACACTTTGCACCCGGCTTATTACACTTTGGTACCTAGGTTAATTACACTTTAAGCTAATAAAAAGTGGTTAATTACACTTTAGTACCTAGGTTAATTACACTTTAGTACCTGGCGTGTGGTAGGCGTAAGCTGGCGTGTGCCAGGCGTAAGCCGGCGTGTGCCAGGCATAAGCCGGCATGTGCCAGGCGTAAGCACGACAAAGCATAAGCACGACAAAGCGTAAGCACGACAAAGCGTAAGCACGAAAATGCATAAGCACGTCAAAGCGTAAGCATGACAAATCACTTTGTCATTTCGAAGCACAACACAGCAACTTACTAAAAATAATTTGTCAGGACACTTCTCGGTGAATTCGCCGAAAGCACGACAAATCATTTTGTCCGTGTAAGCACGACACAGCTGCTTGGCGAAAAAATTTTATTTGACCAAATTTATCGTTTACACGATATAATCACAAAACACCTGGTTCGAAATATCATTTGGATCTTTATTTAAGCACATATGATACAAAATTTGAATCTCATTGGGGTTTAAGATTTTAAACTTCTCGATACCTAGTTTTAGGTCACTAATTTAACCTCTAACCATATAAGATCGTATTTATAAGCCTCATAAATATTCAGGGTATTACATAATCTTTGAAAACCTAATACGATTCGAAAACATTACTGTATAACGTTTAATATTAGAAACGTATAACGTAAAACTAGATATCGGGAAGTTTAAAACCTTAAACCCTAATGAGATTTGAAGTTTGTAACATATGTGCTTAATAAATATTGAAATGATATTTCAAAGCAGGTGTTTTGTGATTATATTATGTAAACGATGAATTAGGTCAAAATAAAAAAAATTTTGTCAAGCTGCATAGTCCGTGCTAACATTGACAAAATAATTTTGCCGTGCCTTCCACGATTTCACCAAGAAGCATCCTGACAAATTATTTTTTGACAACTTGCTGTGTTGTGCTCAAAAATGACAAAGTAATTTGTCGTGCTTAAGGTAACAAGTTGCATTGTCGAGCTTGTAAGATATTTTCATTGAGGAGTTTAGAAGATAGGTTCAATTGCAAGCTGCATTGTCGAGCTTGGAAGATATTTTCATTGAGGAGCTTAGATTGCAAGTTGCATTATGGAGCTTAAAGATATTTTGATTGAGGAGCTTAGAAGATAGGTTCAATTGCAAGCTGCATCATCGAGCTTGGAAGATATTTTCATTAAGTCAAGCCCCTAACATGCAATTAATGAAACTTGGTTTTTTTATAAATAGCAAGCTCAGTTCATTCATTCCTTACTATTTCTCAAGAGCAGTTCAAGAGCAAAAACACTCTATATTTATATTCTGAGAGATATTGTGAGATAAAAATTACTTTCTAAGCATCGAAGCGTTGCACGATTGGAAGTAAAGTTAGCAACTACAAGAAGTATTACTCTAGTGGTTATTATTTTCATTTTTCTTTATATATATTTAGTAAAAATATACTTTTATAAGCAGTTATAATGCCCAAATTATTTTAAGTATATAGTACAAAAGTCCTATTTATAAGCAGTTATAATGCCCAAATTATCTTAAGTATATAGTACAAAAGTCCTATTTACAAGCAGTTATAATATCTGATTTATTTCTCTTATATATTAGAAAATATACTTTTATAAGTAGTTACTATGTCCGAATTTCTTCAACTATTTAGTAAAAATATTCATTTTGTAAGCAGTTTATAATGCTTAAATATTTTCAAAATATAATAGCCGAATATTCATTTTATAAGAAGCTCTAATGTCCGATTTATTTCAACCATAGTAACCGAATATTCATTTTTTAAGCAGTTATAATGCTCAATTTCTTTTAAATATAGTTGAAAAATATTTATTCTGTAAGCAGTTATAATGCTAAAATTATTTCATATATTGTAGAAGAAGTCTAATTTATATGCGGTTATGATACCCAAAATAAAACTTAAAAGATTTAATCGTTAAACGCTTATTTGTCTACATAAACTTATAATCGTGTAGGATTTACGACGAACGTTTAGACCGTTTATTAACTGTAAAAGATATACAAGGCAAGTCTTCTAACCTTGTTACATTTAAGCAAGTCTATTACATCTTGTTATCAATTATTGTGAAGCTATTGCTTCTTGTTTAACATAACTTAAGAAATGAATCATTATTCATATATTGTTTATTCGAGCGTAAATTGTTATGTCAAACCAAATTGTTTTGGTACGACATCTTATACTGAGAAATGGAACACCTTGATGTACGGTGAATTGAAACACCGTGATATAAGGTGCCGGTAAATGTTGATTATATATCGACACAAAATTGTAGAATGATATACATACTCCTAAGATATTGGTTAGGCTGATCCCCTACCAGATATCTGAAATCAAACGGTTCTAAGTCATTGAAGACTGATAGAACTAATTGAAATATATGGTTCATGTACAGAACCCTCAGTTATACATCATTGATATCTTTCAAATCAAACACATCGTGTTTACGTTTTCGAATGAACTTGTTGAGCATTTATAGTTCATTCTTGCATATATCTTCTTT
Organism: Aralia elata; assembly: GCA_034770075.1. Classification (NCBI taxonomy): domain Eukaryota; kingdom Viridiplantae; phylum Streptophyta; class Magnoliopsida; order Apiales; family Araliaceae; genus Aralia; species Aralia elata. The sequence goes on from CM068382.1 coordinate 60,681,437, forward strand.
TGCAGTTTTAAATGATAATCCCGGCACTTCTGCGACAGACAAAGGAAAAGGACATGTTTACTAGTTTTATTTACTATTTTTGAATAATTCAAGTCTTTTATAAGGCTTTGTTGTAATAACTTAGTACTGAGAACGATGTAACCGAACTTAATGATATGTAATATATTATCGTCCTTTATTACATCGAATGCATTATACTCTGATCTTTACTTTCTTTAGCATAGTTGTACTAAGTAAATACAGTATCTATACGAACTATACATCTGAATGAGGGTATTTGAATGATATTGAAAGTCCTATAAGCTCTGAGGTTACACTTAATGAGCGCCGGTAAGGTGCCATCTTTACCGGAATGCGCCCCTCAGTTCTATGGACAATCTTATCGTTAATACTATGAATGTCAGATTGATAGGGAATATCGATATGAAAGAGGCATTCATGAGATATGAATCTATACATCCAAGTGAGGGTATCCAAACACAGATAACGTTCTGGCAGGAATTATCATCTGTTATGGGATACTGTGAACCTTGGATAGATAGAAGTCATATTTTATTGAATATTTATAGTTGTATAGTTTCACGTGAGCACCAGATCTGCTACAGAGAAGTGTAGAGAATTTGGGGGCGTCACAGGTTAGTATTAAAGCTGTAAATTATAGCTCTAAGGTAGTTAGGAATTACCTTAGGATATAGTCATTAGGTCCGTAAAATACTTAATCATATATAAAATAATCTTAAAAGCTTTATATTATGTGTAAATTTTCTTCGCTTTAATACTAAACAACTAAAATTCTTTTGTAGGATGTCAAAGACAAATTGGAATGACCTCCCAGTGATAGACCAACCCATGGTAGGGTGGCTAATAGAGAGTGAGTCAGAAGAAGATCCAGAAGAGATATATCCCGCACTAGGGACACCAGAGGAGGAGGACCCAGAGGAGGAAGAACTTATGCACGACCAGGAGATACTAGATGCTGAGGAGGCTGAACATCCCATAGATAGATAGCTAGTAGATCCTGATCCTGATAAGGAGATTAGAGTGAGTCAGATGATGCGTGTCGATAGACACGAGGAACTAGTGACGGGGTTAGTCCAGCAGTCATCCATAGATCTAGAGGCTGCCAATTTCCGAGCATATGTAGCTGAAAGTTTGTTGGAGAGTGAGAGGGATACCACTCGTCGTCTTAGAACACTTCTCCAGAATACCTAGAAGGAAAGGCAAGATGCCCAGATGCAGTTGTACCGAGCTGACAAGGGATATCGGGATACATTCCAAGGCTTAGAGCGTCGGGTGCTTAGGTATTCCGTCGAGGAGAGGAAGGTAGATTATATGATAGATAGATCAATGGTCTCTCATATGGTTCCGGATGCTTATAAGGAGACACGTGATCGTTCAGTCTAGTTTAGTACTTAAGTTTGTTTGTTGTAGTTTGTATTATAAAGATTTTGGGTTGTAAAATAGAAAAACTTCTCTATTAACTAGTGGTAGTATAAACCACTAGTCGAATATGTAACCGTTTTATATATGATATACAAATTGTGTTTGTACAATCAAATTGTTAGTTCTATGTGGAGTATATCCTTATATTTATACTTGTTTTTCTTTATTTTAGAATCATGGCATCAAGACGAAGAAACCAGACCATAAATGAGACTAATGAACCCCACCCCACCCAACAACTAGTAGACTTACTATTAGGAGCTTTACAAGGTCATTCACCACACCATCCCAACACAAATAACCCACATAGGTCAGCGTTTAAGGACTTTAAAACCGTTGGACCACCTGAGTTCAAGGGAACTATGGATCCAGTTGAAGCCCAAACTTAGGTAACTGAAATGGAAAAGTTCTTCACTTTAACAAACGTAAGTGAGGAACAAAAGACAATCTTTGCTACCTTTTTCCTAAAAGGTGAGGCAAACATCTGGTGGGAAACAACAAAAACCAGGGCCGGTGAAGGGGTAATTCCTTGGGCAAGATTCAAAGACCTATTCTTTGAAAATTACTTTCCACAAACTATGCAAGACCGAATGGAGGTAAAATTTCTAAAACTAAAACAAGAGAAATGAAAGTAGTATGCACACAAACCAATCATATTTGATATGATGTAGCATAGACTTTGTAATCTTAATCATTTATTAATAAAAGAATTGATTTTCTTAAAAGGCATTTTATATTATCTACATGATGCTGTTATACTAAATGTGATAAACCCATAGTTTTGAGCAATGCTTTTAGAATCATGATTGTTATCATGCTAATGAGATCTAAATTCTAGATAGCTCACAAACTAAAATCGTTCCTAATCGTTGGATTATTAAATAGGGGATTAGTGAATCCGGATAGATTAGTACATACGTTGCTTGCTCTTAAGAAGAGGATGATTGATCTCATAATCATTTGTGTGGAGACACTAAAGCAAGTACATAGGTGCTTATTGGAGAATAAGTTCACTGAACGTGGCTCGCTAAGGAATACCTAATGGAGTTTTACTCGCCTGTCAATAGGAATTCCTATAGTGATAGTAGTACAAGTGATCCTTGGACTTGAGACCATCATAGTATCTTGTGTATGATGAGTTTATACTTTGACATGTCCCTTAAGACCTTTGGGGTATATCAAAGGATATGATTGGGTATAATAAGTTGTACATGGAGATAGGTGAATGATTAACAAAGAATCTACCACGTCTAGTAAAAGATGTGAATGTCCTATGTGATTCGATAAATGACAACTCAGTAGTCCTTGGCCAAGGCAGAATAAAATTAGAAAGGAGTTTCTAATTTGCATTATTTAGAGTTGTGCATTTGGGAATCGAAATACATATAATTAAATAAAATAAGACTTGACAGTAAATCCATGTCTTATATTTAATTGGGACATTGTATAGTAGAAGGATTGAATTGTACGGTCATTATTCACTGAAAGGTTCTTTTGTGATTAATGTTAAAATCTATATTATCTGGAAAGTCGTTGATCGCTAAGGGGGCTTACCCTTATTGTAGAATAAATATTATTTATTTAAATGAATTAAATAGTTTAATTTATTTATTTAAATAAAATTAGAATTGTTCTAATTGATTTATTGACAACCGGTTTAATATGGAGAACCTAAAGGGTCACACCGCAAAAGGAAAATATTTATTTAAGAAGTAAATGGCATAATTATAATAATAAGTTAAGTGTATTTAATTTAATTTATGGGTATAGAATAAATTAAATAGCTTAATATTTATTATTTAATAGTTCGGAAATATTAAATATAAATTAATAAGAGGAGTCTTATTATTATTACTATTACTATTATTTAATTCCTAATAGGGATTGGGAATTAATAAATAGAAGTACTCACACATGAATTCTTAATTGGATTAGGAGCATAATTAATTAAAGGAGTTTAATTATAATAGAAACCCTAATCCTAAATAGTTTAGGGAAGAGTTTTCCTACATCTATAAATAAGAGGAGTCTTATCATAGATTAGGGTTACATACTCTTGCATTAGATTGCGGAGAGTACTTGCAATTTCTATAGAGATAGAAACTAGGGTTTTGCCAATACTCAACTTCTTGAATAACTATTCTTCCTTGGTGGATTACCTCTAGGGGCCAAACACTTGGGTGGCTAACGTTGATCAAGCAAACGAATTTAGTCGGTGGAATTCAAGGAGAACGCGAAGGAATTGGAGGTGAACTTGTACTCGAAGAAGCACGGTTCTACGAGGGTATAATTTCTTAATCTCTATCTCTTTCGTTTATATCGTTAATTGAGCACATAAATTGATCATGGAGATAGTTTGTATAAAATTTTTAAAATCCGATTTTATCGCGCTTCCGCTTTATTTATGTAATTTGATTGCATGTTCGCGTCTTATACAAACCTAACAGTGGTATCAGAGCCAAATCTTGTGCTAATTATCGATTTTGATAGTTCCATGTGTGTATGGTATGCGATTGGATCGAAATTTTTGAACAGAATCCGTTTTTTTTCTGAATCTGCTAAGCGGCGCAGCTGCGCCGGCTCCAGTTCATTCTGGATCGCAGCTGCGCCCAAACCCAAAAAGTCGTTTCTGGAGTTCATCGCAGCTGCGCCGTGTCCCAGTTCATTCTGGGCGCGTTCATTCTGGGCGCAGCTGCGCCGGACAGCAGAATCCGAAAAATAATTTTTTCTTTCAATTAAAATAAATGGTTTATTTAATTGATGTAAGTTTAAAATAAAGATGTTTATTTTATCTGGAATAGGATTTCAGATTGCTAAAATTAAAAGAGTTTAATTTGAATTTGGTTTTTGATTAAAATAAAAGAGTTTATTTTGTTTCAAAACTAAATATTAGCAAAACTTATGCCCATTAATTGATATCAACGCATATATGGAATGATTTTATTATTCATGAGATGAATGTTATTTATTGATACATATAGAGATATGTATGATAATAAATAGGGATTGATTATGGACTATTGACCAATGTGTGATTGGATTTATTTTAGAGGATGCTTGAATGTATGGGATTTTTTTATAAATGGGGTCTGCGTACCTCGTCTTCTCTAATTTTTCTTAATGTAAATTCTATCTCCCTCCTATGTACTTCCCCTTGACTGCTGATCAAGGTTTCTATTTATTGTAAATAGTTTATGTAATAGGACTAGTTAGAATTAATTTTGAAGAATTGGAGACAAAGGAGCAAGGAGCGCTTGAAGACCCGTTTGTAATGGAGCCCGAGTTTAAATGTAATAGTTATATTTAAATTTAATTCTTGCACCCTAGGTTTGACCTTTTGGTTCACTTGGTGGCTCTAGTGAACCAAACTAGAATAAAAGACCATAATCAATCCGGGTAGAATATAGTATTCTTTATGTGCATGCTTACTATATATATATTTTATATTATCCAACATGCTTCGCATGTAAAATAATATGACGCGTATTTTATATATATATGTGCATGCGCGCTAAACAAGATGATACTAATAACAATAAACCCCTCAAAGAAATCATATTAAGTCCTAAGCGTTCAAAGATATTTGGAATATCGAACGTCGCCTTCTAGCATGGTAAAGCGATAGAGTATTAAATATTTAATATGAGTTTGTTGTGTCACACAAGGCAAGTATTAAATATTTAAGATGTTGCTTTATCACATTTGATGCTTATACATAGACTGAACGATGTTGTTTTGTTGTGTCACACAAGGACAGTGTTTTTCTTTCGAATATATGGAAGTGCTAGGTTGGACTTAACTTGGATAATTTTGATTCGGATGTGTCACACTTGATCAAAATAATCTAAGAGGCAAAATACAAGGAGTTACATAGTGATGTAATTGACAATAGTTGTCTACCTATTTATTTATATATAGTTTGTTGTTGTGTCACACAAGGCTATATACATTTGAAATGGGATCTTTATTCTCAATAACAAATCTTTAATTAGATTTGCCGAACTATATAATGAGGGTAATATAGGTTGATGAAAATAGTGGGAGATACCAATTTAAAATAAAGACCTAATTTATTTTGGTAATTAATAAATTGAATGTATGCTAAAATGTTGTCTATTTCACATGCAGAATTTAGAAATGTCAAACTCACTATCACTGCGTAGCATACTTGATGCTAACAAACTGACCGGATCGAATTACACGGACTGGTTAAGGAATCTGAGAATTGTTCTCACTGCTGAAAAGATTTCTTATGTCCTAAATTCGCCAGTACCTGCAAGTGTTGTAGAAACAGCCTCTGAGGAAGATATTGCTACTTTCAGAAAGTGGCAAGATGATGCAATCCTGGCTCAATGCATCATGCTCGCATCCATGAGTAACGAGCTTCAGCGTCAGCATGAAACTATGGATGCTCCTACTATATTGCTGCACCTCAAAGAGTTGTATGGTGAGCAAAGTAGGACTGCTAGATATCAGATATCTAAGGAGCTCTTCCAATCTCGTATGACTGAGGGCACTGCTGTTGAGACTCATGTCCTTAAGATGATCAATTTGATTGAACAACTTGGACAGCTTGGGTTCGTGATGAATGGGGAGTTAAGCTAAGATTTTATCTTGCAGTCACTCCCGGACACCTTCTCACAATTTGTTGTGAATTTTCACATGAATAAGTTGGACGTCAGCTTGCCTGAGTTACTTAACATGCTGAAAACTGCTGAAGGTCACTTCTCATCCAACAAGAACCAAGTCTTACTAGTGGATGATTCTTCCAAGAAAAGGAAGAGGCCCAAGGTATCTTCTAAAAAGAAGAAAAACAAGAAGGCTAAGGGCAAGGCGAAGAGAAAGGATAAAAAGAAACCTGATCCAGATAGCAAAGGAATTTGCTACCATTGCAATATGCCGGGACACTGGAAGAGGAACTGCAAGGAGTATCTTGCAGACCAGAAGAAGCTTGGAGAAGCTTCGACATCCGATCTAGGTTTGTTCATGATTGAAATTAATTTTTTTGAAAGTCAAAATTCTACTTGGGTATTGGATACCGGCTGTAGTTCTCACATATGTAATAATGTGCAAGGACTAAGCAGAAGTAGAAAGCTGAACAAGGATGAAGTCGTCCTACGAGTGGGAAATGGAGCAAAGGTTGTTGCATTAGCTGTAGGGACTTATTGTTTAGCACTGCCTTCGGGCAAGTTCATTAGTTTAAATAATTGTTATTATGTTCCGACACTCATTAGAAACATTATTTCAATTTCTGTATTGGATATGGATGGTTTTGATATTATAATAAAGAACAACAGTTGTTCTATTTATAATAAAAATGTTTTATATGGCGTTGGGAACTTACTGAATGGACTTTACGTACTTGACTTGCATGAAAAATATACTTCAAATTGAACAAACTAAGAAAAGAAAAAGAGATGATGTTAATTATACCTTTATATGGCACTGTAGACTCGGTCATATCAATGAAACAAGATTATCCAAGTTGCTTAAAGATAGGCTTTTAGAGCTATCTGATTACGAATCATATCCAACTTGTAAATCTTGTCTCATAGGTAAGATGACTAAATCTCCTTTTAGTGGGAAAGGAGAAAGAGTTACAGAGTTGTTAGCGTTAGTACACACAGACATATGTGGACCTATGACAACGAATGCACGTGGAGGGTATTCTTATTTTATTACTTTCACTGATGATCATTCTAGATTTGGATATGTGTATTTAATGAAATACAAATCTGAATCGTTTGAAAATTTCAAAGAATTCATAAGTGAAGTAGAGAAGCAAACTGGTAAGAGTATTAAGATTCTTCGATCGGATCGAGGAGGTGAATGAAAGTAGTATGCACACAAGCCAATCATATTTGATATGATGTAGCATATACTTTGTAATCTTATTCATTTATTAATAAAAGAATTGATTTTCTTAAAAGGCATTTTATATTATCTACATGATGCTGTTATATTAAATGTGATAAACCCATAGTTTTGAGCAATGCTTTTAGAATCATGATGGTGATCATGCTAATGAGATCTAAATTCAAGATAGCTCACAAACTAAAATTATTCCTAATCCTTAGATTACTAAATTGGGGATTAGTGAATCCGGATAGATTAGTACATATGTTGCTTGCTCTTAGGAAGAGGATGATTGATCTCATAATCATTTGTGTGGAGACACTAAAGCAAGTATGTAGGTGCTTATTAGAGAATAAGGTCACTGAACGTGGCTCGCTAAGGAATACCTAATGGAGTTTTACTCGCCTCTCAATAGAAATTCCTCTAGTGATAGTAGTACAAGTGATCCTTGGACTTGAGATCATCATAGTATCTTGTGTATGATGAGTTATACTTTGACATGTCCCTTAAGACCTTTGGGGTATATCAAAGGGTATGATTGGGTATAATAAGTTGTAAATGGAGATAGATGAATGATCAACAAAGAATCTACCACGTCTAGTAAAAGATGTGAATGTCCTATGTGATTCGATAAATGACAACTCAGTAGTCCTTGGCCAAGGCAGAATGAAATTAGAAACGAGTTTCTAATTTGCATTATTTAGAGTTGTGCATTTGGGAACCGAAATGCATATAATTAAATAAAATAAGACTTGACAATAAATCCATGTCTTATATTTAATTGGGACATTGTATGGTTGAAGGATTGAATTGTACGGTAACTATTTACTCAAAGGTTCTTTTGTGATTGATGTTGAAATGTATATTATCTAGAAAGTCGTTGATCGCTAAGGGTGCTTACCCTTATTGTAGAATAAATATTATTTATTTAAATGAATTAAATAGTTTAATTTATTTATTTAAATAAGATTAGAATTGTTCTAATTGATTTATTCACAACCAGTTTAATATGGAGAACCTAAAGGGTCACACCGCAAAAGGAAAATATTTATTTAAGAAGTAAATGGCATAATTGTAATAATAAGTTAAGTGTATTTAATTTAGTCTATGGAGATAGAATAAATTAAATAGCTTAATATTTATTATTTAATATTTTGGAAATATTAAATATAAATTAATAAGAGGAGTCTTATTATTATTATTACTATTATTATTATTTAATTCCTAATAGGGATTGAGAATTAATTAATAGAACTATTATTTATTTCCTAATAGGGATTGTGAATTAATTAATAGAAGTACTCTCTCACGAATTCCTAATTGGATTAGGAGCATAATTAATTAAAGGAGTTTAATTAGAATATAAACCCTAATCCTAAATAGTTTAGGGAAGGATTATTCCTACATCTATAAATAAGAAGTGTCTTATCATAGATTTGGGTTACACACTCTTGTATAAGATTTGTGGAGAGTACTTACAATTTCTATAGAGATAGAAACTAGGGTTTTTGTTAAACACCCAACTTCTTGAATACTTTTTCTTCCTTGGTGGATCACCTATAGAGGCCAAACACTTGGTTGGCTAACGTTGATCAAAGGAATGAATCACACCGTTGAATTCAAGGAGAACACGAAGGACTAGGAGTTGAACTTGTACCCGAGGAAGCTTTGTTCTACGAGGGTATAATTCTTATTCTCTTTCTCTTTCGTTTATATCATTAATTGAGCACATTGATCGATCATAGTGATGGTTTCTATAAAAATTTTAAAATCTGTTTTATCGCGCTTCCGCACTATTTATGTAATTTGATTGCATGTTCGCGCTATATACAAATCTAACAGTGGTATCAGAGCCTAATCATGTGCTAATTATCGATTTTGACGATTCCATGTATGAATTGATATGCGATACGATCGGATTTTGGGCTGAAGAAATTTTTTTCTGAATCTGCGTCGCGGCGCGGCCACGCCGCTTCCAGTTCATTCTGGAGCGCGGCCGTGCCCTAACCCAGAAAATGTTTCTGGGGGTGCAGCGCGGCCGCGCCGGTGTGCATACTTTGAATTTTTTTTTTGTTTTCTTAATTAAGATAAATGGTTTATTTAATTGAAAAAAGTTTAAAATAAAAGAGTTTATTTTATCTGGAAATGGAATTTCAGATTGCTAAAAATTAAAGGAGTTTAATTTGGATTTGGTTTTTGATTAAAATAAAAGAGTTTATTCTGTTTCAAAAACTAAATATTAGCAAAACTTTTGCCCATTAATTGATATCAATGCATATATGGAATGGTTTTATTACTGATGAGATGAATGTTATTTATTGATACGTACAGAGATATGTATGATAATAAATAGTGATTGATTATGGACTATTGACCAATGTGTGATTGAATTTATTTTAGTGGATGCTTGAATGAATGGGTTTTTATAAATGGGATCTGCGTACCTCGTCTTCTCTAATTTTTCTTAATGTAAATTCTATCTCCCTCCTATGTACTTCCCCTTGACTGCTGATCAAGGTTTCTAGTAATTGTAAATAGTTTCTGTAATAGGACTAATTAGAATTAATTTTGAAGAATTGGAGACAAAGGAGTAAGGAGCGCTAGAAGACCCGTTTGTATTGGAGCCCGAGTTTAAATGTAATAGTTATATTTAAATTTAATTCTTGTACCCTAGGTTTGACCTTTTGGTTCACTTGGTGGCTCTAGTGAACCAAACTAGAATAAAAGTCCATAATCAATCCGGGTAGAATATAGTATTCTATATGTGCATGCTTACTATATATATATTATATATTATCCAACATTCTTCGCATGTAAAATAATATGACGCGTATTTTATATATATATGTGCATGCGCGCTGAACAAGATTAGACTAATAATAACAAACCCCTCAAAGTAATTATATTAAGTCTTAAGCGTTCAAAGATATTTGGAATATCGAACGTCGCCTTCTAGCATGGTAAAGCGATAGAGTATTACATATTTAATATGAGTTTGTTGTGTCACACAAGGCAAGTATTAAATATTTAAGATGTTGCTTTATCACATTTGATGCTTATACATAGACTGAACGATGCTGTTTTGTTGTGTCACACAAGGACAGTGTTTTTCTTTCGAATATATGGAAGTGCTAGGTTGGACTTAACTTGGATAATTTTGATTCGGATGTGTCACACTTGATCAAAATAATCTAAGAGGCAAAATACAAGGAGTTACATAGTGATGTAATTGACAATAGTTGTCTACCTATTTATTTATATATAGTTTGTTGTGTCACACAAGGCTATATACATTTGAAATGGGATCTTTATTCTCAACAACAAATCTTTAATTAGATTTGCCGAACTATATAATGAGGGTAATATAGGTTGATGAAAATAGTGGGAGATACCAATTTAAAATAAAGACCTAATTTATTTTGGTAATTAATAAATTGAATGTATGCTAAAATGTTGTCTATTTCACATGCAGAATTTAGAAATGTCAAACTCACTATCACTGCGTAGCATACTTGATGCTAACAAACTGATCGGATCGAATTACACGGACTAGTTAAGGAATCTGAGAATTGTTCTCACTGCTGAAAAGATTTCTTATGTCCTAAATTCGCCAGTACCTGCAAGTGTTGTAGAAACAGCCTCTGAGGAAGAGATTGCTACTTTCAGAAAGTGGCAAGATGATGCAATCCTGGCTCAATGCATCATGCTCGCATCCATGAGTAACGAGCTTCAGCGTCAGCATGAAACTATGGATACTCCTACTATATTGCTGCACCTCAAAGAGTTGTATGGTGAGCAAAGTAGGACTGCTAGATATCAGATATCTAAGGAGCTCTTCCGATCTCGTATGACTGAGGGCACTGCTGTTGAGACTCATGTCCTTAAGATGATCAATCTGATTGAACAACTTGGACAGCTTGGGTTCGTGATGAATGGGGAGTTAAGCTAAGATTTGATCTTGCAGTCACTCCCGGACACCTTCTCACAATTTGTTGTGAATTTTCACATGAATAAGTTGGATGTCAGCTTGCCTGAGTTACTTAACATGTTGAAAACTGCTAAAGGTCACTTCTCATCCAATAAGAAGCAAGTCTTACTAGTGGATGATTCTTCCAAGAAAAGGAAGAGGCCAAAGGTATCTTCTGAAAAGAAGAAAAACAAGAAGGCTAAGGGCAAGGCGAAGAGGAAGGATAAAAAGAAACCTGATCCAGATAGCAAAGAAATTTGCTACCATTGCAATAAGCCGGGACACTGGAAGAGGCACTGCAAGGAGTATATTGCGGACCAAAAGAGGCTTGGAGAAGCTTCGACTTCCGATCTAGGTTTGTTCATGATTGAAATTAATTTTTCTGAAAGTCAAAATTCTACTTGGGTATTGGATACCGACTGTAGTTCTCACATATGTAATAATGTGCAGGGACTAAGCAGAAGTAGAAAGCTGGACAAGGATGAAGTCGTCCTACGAGTGGGAAATGGAGCAAAGGTTGCTGCATTAGCTGTAGGGACTTATTGTTTAGCACTGCCTTCGGGCAAGTTCATTAGTTTAAATAATTGTTATTATGTTCCGACACTCATTAGAAATATTATTTCAATTTCTGTATTGGATATGGATGGTTTTGATATTATAATAAAGAACAACAGTTGTTCTATTTATAATAAAAATGTTTTATATGGTGTTGGGAACTTACTGAATGGACTGTACATACTTGACTTGCATTAAAATATTTTTCAAATTGAACAAACTAAGAAAAGAAAAAGAGATGATGTTAATTATACCTTTATGTGGCACTGTAGACTAGGTCATATCAATGAAACAAGATTATCCAAGTTGCATAAAGATGGGCTTTTAAAGCTATCTGATTACGAATCATATCCAACTTGTGAATCTTGTCTCATGGGTAAGATGACTAAATCTCCTTTTAGTGGAAAAGGAGAAAGAGTTACAGAGTTGTTAGAGTTGGTACACACAGACGCATGTGGACCTATGACAACGAATGCACGAGGAGGGTATTCTTATTTTATTACTTTCACTGATAATCATTCTAGATTTGGATATGTGTATTTAATGAAATACAAATCTGAATCGTTTGAAAAGTTCAAAGAATTCAGAAGTGAAGTAGAGAAGCAAACTGGTAAGAGTATTAAGATTCCTCGATCGGATCGAGGAGGGGAATACTTAACCAATGAGTTTCTCAATTGTCTCAAAGAAAATGGTATAATCTCACAATGGACTCCACCAGGGACGACACAGTTGAATGGTGTATCTGAAAGGAGAAATCGAACATTGTTGGACATGGTTCGATCCATGATGAGTTTTACCGACCTTCCAATATCCTTCTGGGGTTATGCCCTAGAAACAGCTGCATACCTACTTAACAAGGTACCTACCAAATCCATCCCAAAGACCCCATATGAGATATGGACAGGGAGGAAACCAAATCTTAAACATGTTAAGACTTGGGGTTGTCCAGCTTATGTCAAAAGGTTTGAGCAAGATAAGTTAAAGACTAGATCCGATAAGTGTAGATTTGTGGGATACCCTAAAGAAACATCAGGGTATTATTTCTATCACCCAACTGATCAAAAGGTGTTTGTTGCGAAACATGCTGCCTTCTTGGAAAGGAGTTTATCCTTGAAGGGGTCAGTGGGAGTAAGATATATCTTGAAGAAGTTCAAGAACCACAAAATACTACGGATCAAAGTCAGGTACCTGACCAAGTAGAAGAACCTACTGTACCACTATCTATTCGTAAATCTGGAAGAGTACCGAAGATACCTGATAGATATGGATTCATCATAGAGGATGATGATGAGGTAAGCATCATAGATGATGATGATCCATTGACTTACGAAGAGGCTATGAGTAGTGAAGACTCAGAGAAATGGCTAGAAGCCATGAAATCCGAGATGGACTCCATGTATGAAAACCAAGTATGAACTTTGGTTTCACCACCTGAGGGCATTAAGCCTATTGGGTGTAAATGGGTCTTTAAGAGAAAGACTGGAGCGAATGGCAAGGTAGAGACCTATAAGGCCCGATTGGTTGCAAAAGGTTTCAAACAAAGACAAGGAGTTGACTACGATGAACTTCTCACCAGTAGCTATGCTCAAGTCCATTCTGATTTTGCTTGCAATTGCAGCTTATTATGACTACGAGATCTGGCAAATGGACGTGAAAACGGCCTTCCTCAATGGAGAGCTTGAGGAGAATGTATATATGATACAACCAGAAGGTTTTGTTTCAACAGTTGGAACAAACCAAGTCTGTAAGCTACAACGATCCATTTATGGATTGAAGCAAGCTTCTCAAAGATGGAACATCCGTTTTGATGAGATAATCAAAAGGTTTGATTTTATCAAAAATGAGGATGAACCATGTATGTACAAAAAGGTTAGTGGGAGCGCTGTTTCATTCCTTGTATTATATGTTGATGACATATTACTAATAGGGAATGATGTTCCTATGCTACAGTCGATCAAAATTTGGTTATCTAAACACTTCTCCATGAAGGACTTGGGTGAGGCATCCTATATTTTGGGGATAAAGATCTATAGAGATAGATCTAAAAGGATGCTTGGCTTGACCCAAGGAGTGTACATTGACTCGATGCAAAAGAGGTTTAGCATGGAAGATTCCAAGAGAGGTCTCATGCCGATGAGCCATGGAATACATCTCTCCAAGAAACAGGCCCCAAAGACACCTGAGGAGAGAGACCGTATGAGTAACATTCCTTATGCTTCCGCAATAGGATCTATCATGTACGGTATGATATGTACTAGACCAGATGTCGCTCATGCACTTAGTGTAACAAGCAGATATCAGTCGAATCCAGGAGAAGAGCACTGGAAGGCAGTGAAAAACATCCTAAAGTACTTGAGAAGAACTAAGGATGTATTTCTTGTCTACGGTGGGTCTGAATTGAAACTAGAGGGCTATACAGACTCAAGTTTTCAAACGGACTAAGATGACTATAAATCCATTTCAGGGTATGTGTTTACCTTAAACGGTGGCGCAGTGAGTTGGAAGAGTTCCAAGCAGCAAACAGTTGCTGATTCAGTGACAGAGGCAGAGTATATAGCTGCAAGTGAAGCTGCAAAGGAAGCTGTTTGGATGAAGAAGTTCATAACTGAACTTGGAGTGGTTCCTAGCATTAGAGGAGTTGTACCTTTATTTTGTGACAACACCGGAGCTATTGCGCAGGCTAAGGAACCCAGGTCTCATCAGAAATCCAAACACGTGTTGCGGCGGTTTCATTTGATTAGAGAAATCATTGGAAGAGGAGATGTCACCCTGGAGTGTGAGGACTATCAAGACAACATTGCAGATCCATTTACTAAAGCTTTAACTCAAAAGCAGTTTGATCGTCACTTAGAGAAGATGGGTATTAGATACCATGGCGATTGGCTTTAGTGCAAGTGGGAGATTGAAAGTAGTATGCACACAAGCCAATCATATTTGATATGATGTAGCATAAACTTTGTAATCTTATTCATTTATTAATAAAGGAATTGATTTTCTTAAAAGGCATTTTATATTATCTACATGATGCTGTTATATTAAATGTGATGAACCCATAGTTTTGAGCAATGCTTTTAGAATCATGATGGTGATCATGCTAATAAGATCTAAATTCAAGATAGCTCACAAACTAAAATTGTTCCTAATCGTTGGATTACTAAATTGGAGATTAGTGAATCCGGATAGATTAGTACATACGTTGCTTGCTCTTAGAAAGTGGATGATTGATCTCATAATCATTTGTGTTGAGACACTAAAGCAAGTATGTAGGTGCTTATTAGAGAATAAGTTCACTGAACGTGGCTCACTAAGGAATACCTAATGGAGTTTTACTCGCCTCTCAATAGAAATTCCTCTAGTGATAGTAGTACAAGTGATCCTTGGACTTGAGATCATCACAGTATCTTGTGTATGATGAGTTATACTTTGACATGTCCCTTAAGACCTTTGGGGTATATCAAAGGGTATGATTGGGTATAATAAGTTGTAAATGGAGATAGATGAATGATCAACAAAGAATCTACCACGTCTAGTAAAAGATGTGAATGTCCTATGTGATTCGATAAATGACAACTCAGTAGTCCTTGGCCAAGGCAGAATGAAATTAGAAAGGAGTTTCTAATTTGCATTATTTAGAGTTGTGCATTTGGGAATCGAAATACATATAATTAAATAAAATAAGACTTGACAGTAAATCCATGTCTTATATTTAATTAGGACATTGTATGGTAGAAGGATTGAATTGTACGGTAACTATTTACTCAAAGGTTCTTTTGTGTTTGATGTTCAAATTTATATTATCTGGAAAGTCGTTGATCGCTAAGGGGGCTTACCCTTATTGTAGAATAAATATTATTTATTTCAATGAATTAAATAGTTTAATTTATTTATTTAAATAAGATTAGAATTGTTCTAATTGATTTATTCACAACCGGTTTAATATGGAGAACCTAAAGGGTCACACCGCAAAAGGAAAAATATTTATTTAAGAAGTAAATGGCATAATTGTAATAATAAGTTAAGTGTATTTAATTTAGTCTATGGAGATAGAATAAATTAAATAGCTTAATATTTATTATTTAATATTTTGGAAATATTAAATATAAATTAATAAGAGGAGTCTTATTATTATTATTACTATTACTATTATTTAATTCCTAATAGAGATTGGGAATTAATTA
Organism: Aralia elata; assembly: GCA_034770075.1. NCBI lineage: Eukaryota > Viridiplantae > Streptophyta > Magnoliopsida > Apiales > Araliaceae > Aralia > Aralia elata. The sequence continues at coordinate 60,697,436 of CM068382.1, forward strand.
ATAGAACTATTATTTATTTCCTAATAGGGATTGGGAATTAATTAATGGAAGTACTCTCTAACGAATTCCTAATTGGATTAGGAGCATAATTAATTAAAGAAGTTTAATTAGAATATAAACCCTAATCCTAAATAGTTTAGGGAAGGATTATTCCTACATATATAAATAAAAAGAGTCTTATCATAGATTTGGGTTACACACTCTTGCATAAGATTTGTGGAGAGTACTTGCAATTTCTATAGAGATAGAAACTAGGGTTTTTGCCAAACACCCAACTTCTTGAATACTTGTTCTTCCTTGGTGGAATACCTCTAGAGGCCAAACACTTGGGTGGCTAACCTTGATCAAAGGAAGGAATCACACCGTTGAATTCGAGGAGAACACGAAGGACTAGGAGTTGAACTTGTACCCGAGGAAGCTTTGTTCTATGAGGGTATAATTCTTATTCTCTTTCTCTTTCGTTTATATCATTAATTGAGCACACTGATCGATCATGGTGATGGTTTGTATAAAAATTTTAAAATCCGTTTTATCGCGCTTCCGCACTATTTATGTAATTTGATTGCATGTTCGCGCTATATACAAACGTAACAGTGAATACTTGACCAACGAGTTTCTAAGTTGTCTCAAAGAAAATGGTATAATCTAACAATGGACTCCACCAGGGACGCCACAGTTGAATGGTGTATTTGAAAGGAGAAATCGAACATTGTTGGACATGGTTCGATCCATGATGAGTTTTACCAACCTTCTAGTATCCTTCTGGGGTTATACCCTAGAATCGGCTGCATACCTACTTAACAAGGTACCTACCAAATCCGTCCCAAAGGCCCATATGAGATATAGACAGGGAGGAAACCAAATCTTAAGCATGTTAAGACCTGGGGTTGTCTAGCTTATGTCAAAAGGTTTGAGCATGATAAGCTGAAGACTAGATCCTGAAAGTAGTATGCACACAAGCCAATCATATTTGATATGATGTAGCATATACTTTGTAATCTTATTCGGTTATTAAATACATTTTATATTATCTACATGGTACTGTTATATTAAATGTGATAAACCCATAGTTTTGAGCAATTCTTTTAGAATCATGATGGGGATCATGCTAATGAGATCTAAATTCTAGATATCTCACAAACTTAAATTGTTCCTAATCGATGGATTACTAAAAAGGGGATTAGTGAATCTGGATAGATTAGTACATACGTTGCTTGCTCTTATGAAGAGAATGATTGATCTCATAATCATTTGTGTGGAGACACTAAAGCAAGTATGTAGGTGTTTATTAGAGAATAAGTTCACTGAACGTGGCTCGCTAAGGAATACCTAATGGAGTTTTACTCGCCTGTCAATAGAAATTCCTCTAGTGATAGTAGTACAAGTGATCCTTGGACTTGAGATCATCATTGTATCTTGTATATGATGAGTTATACTTTGATATGTCCCTTAAGACCTTTAGGGTATATCAAAGGGTATGATTGGGTATAATAAGTTATACATGGAGATAGGTGAATGATCAATAAAGAATCTACCACTTCTAGTAAAAGGAGAGAATGTCCTATGTGATTCGATAAATGACGACTCAGAAGTCTTTGGCCAAAGCATAATGAAATTAGAAAGGAGTTTCTAATTTGCATTAATTAGAGTTGTGCATTTGAGAATCGAAATACATATAATTAAATAAAATAAGACTTGACAGTAATTCCATGTCTTTATATTTAAGTGGGACATTGTATTGGTAGAAAGATTGAATTGTACGGTAACTATGCACTTAAAGGTTCTTTTATGATTAATGTTGAAATCTATATTATCTGGAAAGTCGTTGATCGCTAAGGGGGCTTACCCTTATTGTAGAATAAATATTATTTATTTAAATGAATTAAATAGTTTAATTTATTTATTTAAATAAGATTAGAATTGTTTCTAATTGATTTATTCACAACCGGTTTAATATGGAGAACCTAAGGGGTCACACCGCAAAAGGAAAATATTTATTTAAGAAGTAAATGGCATAATTGTAATAATAAGTTAAGTGTATTTAATTTAGTCTATGGAGATAGAATAAATTAAATAGCTTAATATTTATTATTTAATATTTTAGAAATATTAAATATAAATTAATAAGAGGAGTCTTATTATTATTATTACTATTACTATTATTTAATTCCTAATAGGGATTGAGAATTAATTAATAGAAGTACTCTCACATGAATTCCTAATTAGATTAGGAGTTTAATTTAAGGAGTTTAATTAGAATAGAAACCCTAATCCTAAATAGTTTAGGGAAGGGTTTTCCTACATTTATAAATAAGAGAAGTCTTATCATAGATTAGGGTTACACACTCTTACATAAGAATTGTAGAGAGTACTTACAATTTCTATAGAGATAGAAACTAGGGTTTTGCCAACACCCATCTTCTTGAACAAGTATTATTCCTTGGTGGATCACCTCTAGAGGCCAAACACTTGGGTGGCTAACGTTGATCAAATGAAGGAATTTAATCGGTGGAATTCAAGGAGAACGCGAAGGAATTGGAGGTGAACTTGTACCTGAGGAAGCTAGAATTCTACAAGGGTATAATTCTTATTCTCCATCTCTTCCGTTTAATTAACAATTGTGCATAAAGAAAGATCATGGTGATGGTTTGTATAAAATTTTAAAATCTGATTTTATCGCGCTTCCGCTTTATTAATGTAATTTGATTGCATGTTCGCGTTATACAAACCTAACAGTGGTATCAAGAGCCAAACTTTATGCGAATTATTAATTGATTTGATTCGGTATATACATTGATATGTGTTTAGAACAATTTAATTGGGCATAATTGTTTGTGTAAAATTATTTTATTCATATATGGAATAGGATTCCATGTTTCCTAGAATAAAGGAGTTTATTCATATATGGAATAGGATTCCATGTTTCCTAGAATAAAGGAGTTTATTCACATATAGAATATGATTCCATGTTTCCTAGAATAAAGGAGTTTATTCACATATGGAATAGGATTCCATGTTTTCTTAAAAAAAATAAAGATGTTTATTTTGATAAGGAATAGGATTCAACATATTTTATTTTCCAACAATTTTAAGTTAAAAATAAAGGTGTTTATTTTAAACTTGAAATTGGTTTCTATATTAATTAAAATAAAGGAGTTTATTTTGATTTGGAATTTGATTTAAAATAAAGGAGTTTATTTTTTATTCAAAAAAAAATTAAAATTAAAATAAAAGAGTTTATTTTGATTTGGAATATGATTAAAATAAAGAAGTTTATTTTAATTGAAATTGGATTTCATGATAACTAATTAGAGTTGGAATTGGATTCCATGATAACTAATTGGAGTTGAAATTGAATTTTATACTAGCTAATATTGCCCATTAAATGATATCAATGCATATATGGAATGGTTTTATTATTCATGGGATGAATGTTATTTATTGATACATATAGAGATATGTATGATAATAAATAGGGACTGATTATGGACTATTGACCAATGTGTGATTGGATTTATTTTAGTAGATGCTTGAATGTATGGGTTTTTATAAATGGGGTCTGCGTACCTCGTCTTCTCTAATTTTTCTTAATGTAAATTCTATCTCCCTCCTATGTATTTCCCCTTGACTGCTGATCAAGGTTTCTATTTATTGTAAATAGTTTTTGTAATAGGACTAGTTAGAATTAATTTTGAAGAATTGAAGACAAAGAAGCAAGGAGCGCTTGAAGACCTATTTGTAATGGAGCCCGGGTTTAAATGTAATAGTTATATTTAAATTTAATTCTTGCACCCTAGGTTTGACCTTTTGGTTCACTTGGTGGCTCTAGTGAACCAAACTAGAATAAAAGTCCATAATCAATCCGGGTAGAATATAGTATTCTATATGTGCATGCTTACTATGTATATATTATATATTATACAACATGCTTCGCATGTCAAATAATATGACGCGTATTTTATATATATATGTGCATGCGCGCTAAACAAGATGAGACTAATAATAACAAACCTCTCAAAGAAATTATATTAAGTCCTAAGCGTTTAAAGATATTAGGAATAGCGAACGTCGCCTTCTAGCATGGTAAAACAATAGAGTATTAAATATTTAATATGAGTTTGTTGTGCACACACAAGGCGAGTATTAAATATTTAAGATGTTGTTTTATCACATTTGATGCTTATAAAGAGACTGAACGATGCTGTTTAGTTGTGCACACACAAGGACAGTGTTTTTCTTTCGAATATATGGAAGTTCTAGGTTGGACTTAACTTAGATTATTTTAGTTCGGGTGTGCACACACTTGACCATTATAATCTAAGAGGCAAAATACAAGGAGTTACATAGTGATGTAATTGACAATAGTTGTCTACCTATTTATTTATATATAGTTTGTTATGCACACACAAGGCTATATACATTTGAAATGGGATCCTTATTCTCACTAGCAAATCTTTAATTAGATTTGCCGAACTGTATATTGAGGGTAATATAGTTTGATGAAAATAGTGGGAGATACCAATTTAAAATAAAGACCTAATTTATTTTGGTAATTAATTAAAAATGAATGTATGCTGAAATGTTGTTAAATTACAAATTCATTTATAGAATTTTACAATGTCTAATTTACTATCACTGCGGAGCATATTAGATGCTAATTAACTGGACCAAATAACACGGAATAGTTAAGAAATTTGAAAATAGTTCTCAAGGCTGAAAAGCTATCTTATATCCTTAATATGCCTATCCCTGCAATGGTTGCAGACAATGCCTCTGAGGAAGAGATTGCTACTTTTAGAAAGTGGCAAGATGATGCACAGTTGGCTCAATGCATCATGCTCGCATCCATGAGTAACGAGCTTCAGCGTCAGCATGAAACTATGGATGCTCCTACTATACTCTTGCACCTTCAAGGAGTTGAAGGGTGAGGAAAGTAGGACTATTAGATATCAGATATCGAAGGAGCTCTTCCGATCTAGAATGACCGATGGCACTACAGTATAGACAAATGTCCTAAAATAATCAATATGATTGAACAATTGGGACAACTGGGTTTTAATGGATGGAGAGTTGATCCAAGATTTGATCTTGCAATCACTTCTGGACTCTTTCTCATAAATTGTTGTGAATTTCCACATGAACAAGTTATATGTCAGCCTGCCTGAGTTGCTTAAACATGTTGAAAACTGTAAAGAGTCACTTTCCAACCAAGAAAGACCAAGTCTTACTGGTAGATGATTCTTCCAGGAAGCGGAAGAGGGCCAAAGGATCTTCTTAAAAGAAGAATAATTCAAAAAAGGTAAATGGAAGGGCAAAAATAAAGGACAATAAGAACAAGACTGATGCAGATAGCAAAGGAGTTTGTTTCCACTGCAATAAGCCTGGATACTAGAATTAAAACTAGAGGGTAACCAGAAGAAGCTTAGTGAAGCTTCGGTTACAAATATGGATTTGTTCATGATTGAAATAAATTTTTTCTATAAGTCAAGGTTCTACTTGGGTATTGGATACCGGCTGTAGTTCTCACGTATGCAATCAATGCAGAGACTAAGCAGAAGTAGAAAGCTAAACAAAGAATAAGTAATCTTACGCGTGGAGAATGAAGCAATGGTTGCTGCATTAACCGTAGGTAGGAACTTATAGTTTAGCATTGCCTACGGGCAAGTCTATTAAGTTAATAAGTTGTTATTATGTTCCAGTTCTCTTTAGAAACATTATTACTTCCGTTGTTGGACAAGGAAGGTTCTGGTATTATATTTAAGAACAATTGTTGTTCTATTTATAATGATAATGTTTTGTTTGAAACTGGAAGATTACTTGATAGACTTTGTATACTTGACTTACATGAAAATTATTTTGCAAATTGAACAAACTAGTAAAAGAAAAGGGGGTGGTCATTCAAAGAGTTGAATGTGTGTATTTGATGAAATACAAGTCTGAATCATTTGAAATGTTCAAAGAATTCAGAAGTGAAACATATTGACAGAGTATTAAGATTCTTTGATCAGATCGAGGAAAGAATACTTGTACAATGAGTTTCTAGATCATCTCAAAATGGTATTTTCTCATAATGGACACTTCCTGATACGCAATAATTGATTGGTGTATCTAAAAGGAGAAATTGTACCTTGTTGGACATGGTGCAGTCCATAATGATTTTTACCGACATTCTAGTATCTATCTGGGGGTCAAACCCTAGAAAAAACGGCTGCATATCTACAAAATAAGGTAACTTTAAAAATTCGAGCCCAAGACTCCGTAAAGGTTATGGATAGGAAGGATTCCTACTCTTAAGTATGTTAAGATAAGGGGTTGTCCAGCTTATGTGAAAAGGTTTCAAAGATAAGTTTAGGACAAAATCTGACAAGTGCAGATTTGTGGGATATCCTAAAGAAGTTTAGGGTACTATAATCCTACATGCTACCTTCTTAGATAAAGGTGTTTATCATTGAAGGAGCTAGTGGGAGGGTAATAGATCTTGAAGGACTTCAAGAACCACAAAGCACTTTAAGTCGAACCGAGGAACCTGTAGATAGACCTATTGTACCACAACCGAATCGTAAATCTGGAAGAGTATCGAAGATACCTTGGAGGTATGGATTCATCATAGAGGATGATGATGAGGTACGCATCATAGAGGATGATGATCCAGTTATATACGATGAGGCTATGAGTAGAAGACACTCAGAGAAATGGCAGATGGCCATAAAATCTGAAATGGACTCTATGTATAAGAACCAAGTATAGACTCTGGTATATATGGGTCTTTAAGAGAAAGACTAGGGCAAATGGCAAGGTAGACACCTATAAGACCAGACCTGTTTAAAAGGTTTTTCAAGTCAAGGAGTTGACTGTGATAAAACCTTACTATCGGGTAATGCTCAAGTCCATTTGGATTTTGCTTGTGATTGCAGCTTATTACGAAATCTGACAAAATGGATGTGGAGACGTCCTTCCTCAATGAAAGCTTAAGGAGAATGTATGTATGATACAGCCAGATGAATTTGTTTCAAAGGTTGAAGCAAATCGTGTTTTAAAGCTACAATGATCCATTTATAGATTGAAGCAAGCTTCTCAAAGATGGAACATTCATTTTGATGAGACAATCAAAAGAGTTTGATTTTATCAAAAATGGAAATGAACCTAGTATGTACAAAAGGGTCAGTTGGGAGCGCTGTGACATTCTTGGTATTATATGTTGATATACTACTGACAAGGAATAACACACTAATGCTACAATCAGTAAAGATAAAATTGTCTAAACATTCCTCCATGAATGCCTTGGGAGGAGCATCCTATAAATTGGGGATATAAATCTATATAGATAAATTTAAAAGGATGTTCGGCTTGACCCAAGGAACGTATATTCATTTTATGCTAAAGGCGTTTAGCATGACAAACTCCAAGAGAAGTCTCATGATGATGAGTCATGGAGTGTATCTCTCTAAAATTGTCTCCAATTAAAAGAGAGATCGCATGAGTTACTATCATGTATGCAGTGAATATACAAGGCCTGATGTTGATCAGTCATATTCTGGAGATGATCACTATAAGACGGTGATAAACATCTTTAGGTACTTAACCGGTACTGAAGATGTGATTATGATTCATGGTAGGTCTGAATTAAAACTAGAGGGCTAAACAGACTCAAGTTTTTCAGACTGACCAAGACGATAACAAATCCACTTTAAGGTAAATCGTTACTTTGAAAGGTGGTGCAGTGAATTGGAAAGGTTCCAAACAGGAAAGAGTTACTGGTTTAGTGACAAAGACAAAGTATATAGCTATAAATGAAGCTGCAAGTTGATTGTTTGGATAAAAAGTTCATCACAGAACTAGGAATAGTTCCTAAGTCTCATCTTGGATTCAAACATGTGTTGCGGCACTTTCATTTGATTAGTGGAATCATTGAAAGAGGATAAGTCACTATAGAGATAGTGGACTCTCAAGACAACATTGCAGATCCATTTACTAAAGTTTTAACTCAACAGCAGTTTGATCGTCACTTAGAGAAGATGGGTATTAGATACCAAGGCGATTGGCTTTAGTGCAAGTGGAGATTGAAAGTAGTATGCACACAAGCCAATCATATTTGATATGATATAGCATATACTTTGTAATCTTAATCATTTATTAATAAAAGAATTGATTTTCTTAAAAGGCATTTTATATTATCTACATGGTGTTGTTATATTAAATGTGATAAACCCATAGTTTTGAGCAATGTTTTTAGAATCATGATGGTGATCATACTAATGAGATCTAAATTCTAGATAGCTCACAAACTAAAATCGTTCCTCATCGTTGGATTACTAAATAGGGGATTAGTGAATTCGGATAGATTAGTACATACGTTGCTTACTCTTAAGAAGAGGATGATTGATCTCATAATCATTTGTGTGGAGACACTAAAGCAAGTACGTAGGTGCTTATTGGAGAATAAATTCACTGAACGTGGCTCGCTAAGGAATACGTAATTGAGTTTTACTCGCCTGTCAATAGGATTTCCTATAGTGATAGTAGTACAAGTGATCCTTGGACTTGAGATCATCATAGTATCTTGTGTATGATGAGTTATACTTTGACATGTCCCTTAAGACCTTTAGGGTATATCAAAGGGTATGGTTGGGTATAATAAGTTGTACATGGAGATAGGTGAATAATTAACAAAGAATCTACCATGTCTAGTAAAAGATGTGAATGTCCTATGTGATTCGATAAATGACAACTCAGTAGTCCTTAGCCAAGGCAGAATGAAATTAGAAAGGAGTTTCTAATTTGCATTATTTAGAGTTGTGCATTTGGGAATCGAAATACGTATAATTAAATAAAATAAGACTTGACAGTAAATCCATGTCTTATATTTAATTGGGACATTGTATGGTAGAAGGATTGAATTGTACTGGTAAACTATTCACTGAAAGGTTCTTTTGTGATTAATGTTAAAATCTATATTATCTGGAAAGTCGTTGATTGCTAAGGGGGCTTACCCTTATTGTAGAATAAATATTATTTATTTAAATGAATTAAATAGTTTAATTTATTTATTTAAATAAAATTAGAATTGTTCTAATTGATTTATTGACAACCGGTTTAATATGGAGAACCTAAAGGGTCACACCGCAAAAGGAAAATATTTATTTAAGAAGTAAATGGCATAATTATAATAATAAGTTAAGTGTATTTAATTTAATTTATGGGGATAGAATAAATTAAATAGCTTAATATTTATTATTTAATAGTTCAGAAATATTAAATATAAATTAATAAGAGGAGTCTTATTATTATTATTACTATTACTATTATTTAATTCCTAATAGGGATTGAGAATTAATAAATAGAAGTACTCACACATTAATTCCTAATTGGATTAGGAGCATAATTAATTAAAGGAGTTTAATTATAATAGAAACCCTAATCCTAAATAGTTTAGGGAAGGGTTTTCCTACATCTATAAATAAGAGGAGTCTTATCATAGATTAGGGTTACATACTCTTGCATTAGATTGTGGAGAGTACTTGCAATTTCTATAGAGATAGAAACTAGGGTTTTGCCAACACCCAACTTCTTGAATAACTATTCTTCTTTGGTGGATCACCTCTAGAGGCCAAACACTTGGGTGGCTAACGTTGATTTAGCAAAGGAATTTAGTCGGTGGAATTCAAGGAGAATGCGAAGGAATTGGAGGTGAACTTGTACCTGAGGAAGCACGGTTCTACAAGTGTATAATTTCTTAATCTCTATCTCTTTCGTTTATATCGTTAAATGAGCACATAGATTGATCCGATTTTATCGCGCTTCCGCTTTATTTATGTATTTTGATTGCATGTTCGCGTCTTATACAAACCTAACAGGAAAATGATTGTATCTCAGTATACAGCCAAGTTTAACGAATTGTCTCGTTTTGCCCCACATCAAGTTCACTTTGAGACAAGAAAAACTAGGAGATTTGAGGAAGGGTTGAAACCTCAGATAAGGAGTAGAATATCGATCTTCCAGTTGAAGACGTTTTCAGAGATTCTTGAGAAGGCTATCATAGCCGAGACCGAGAATGAAAACCTTCTCAAATTCCATAAGGATAAGAGGAGTCAGAATGAAGGAGGAAAATTCAAGGGAGAAGTCAGTACATGGGGTGTTAATAACAACAAGAGGAACTAGGATACCACTTTTTCTACTAACTTTGGTGAGAAGGGGAATAATTACAACAATAACAACAACACTACCAACAGAAACTAGAATAACAAGATGGAGCGTTGTGTCACATGTGGAAAGAACCATTTGGGAGTATGTCGTAGGAAGGTGGTTACCTATTACAGCTGTGGTCAAGAGGGGCATTATTCCAATGATTGTCCCAAGAAGAGTACTAATAACACCAATCAGGGCAATCAAAATTATAAGTGTTATAATTGTGGCGCAACAGGTCACATATCTAGAAATTGTCCAAAGAATAGGAACCAAACCGGGGGAGGAAATCAAACCACAAATAACACCCTCAAACCAATAGTAGCAGGAGTTGGAGGCCAGAGTCGTCCAACCGCCAGAACATTTAATATGACGATGAGGGATGTTGTTACTTCACAGGACGTGGTGACAGGTATCATCCCTATCGACACTTTAAATGCATATGTGTTATTCGACTCTGGTACTACTTGTTCATTCGTGTCTAATAGCTTTGCTAAAAAACTTGAATATGCCATGCAAAAACTTAGACATACCTTTTAATGTAGAGATTGCAAATCGAGAGATAATTCCCGTTAAAACTGTATATAAAGATTGTAACGTAGAGATTAAGGGACACAAGTTTCTTGTGGACCTCTTTCCTATACAGCTAGGGAAATTCGATATAATCTTAGGCATGGATTGGTTGGTTAATCATAATGCAATGATTGACTACCATCGGAAATGTGTAAACCTGTTGACTAAGTCGAAGTCAAAGGTAGTATTCAACGGTAGTTGTTCACCTAAGCGATCTCGATGTCTGACAATAATGCAAGCAGAAAGATTACTTAGGAAGGGTTGTACAGGTTATTTAGCATATATAGTAGATATTCGAAAGAAAGGAGCAAAGTTAGATCAAATACCTGTAGTTAGAGAATTTCCAGATGTGTTTCCAGATGATTTACCAGGACTACCTCCGGATAAGGAGATCGAATTTGTTATCGATCTTGTACCTGGTATGGTGCCAGTTCCGAAGGCACCGTACAGGATGGCACCAGTAGAGTTGAAGGATTTACTTGTGCAGTTACAGGAACTCTTAGACAAGAAATATATACAACCCAGTGTTTCACCTTGGGGAGCACCAGTGTTGTTTGTAAAGAAAAAGGATGGAACGTTGAGATTATGTGTTGACTATAGAGAATTAAATAAGTTGACCATAAAGAACAAATATCCTTTACCACGAATTAATGATTTGTTTGACCAGCTGAAAGGGGTCGAACACTTTTCGAAGATCGACCTACGATCAGGTTATCATCAATTAAAGGTAAGAAAAGAAGATGTGCCGAAGACAGCGTTTAGGACACGCTACGGACATTATGAGTTTCTTGTGATGTCTATTGGATTAACAAATGCACCGGCAGCATTCATGGACTTGATGAACCGAGTGTTTAAACCATGCTTAGACAAATATGTCGTAGTGTTCATCGATGATATTTTAGTATACTCGAGAACAAAAGAAGAGCATGTTGAACACTTAAGAAGCGTATTAAAGATATTATGCAAGGAACAACTTTACGCAAAGTTTTCTATGTGTGAGTTCTGGTTGGAAAGAGTCCAGTTCTTGGGTCATGTAATTGACAAGAATGGAATAGCGGTGGATCCAGCAAAGATAAAGGCAGTTGTAAATTGAGAACAACCAAGAACTCCAATAGAAGTACGAAGTTTTCTCGGTTTAGCAGGGTACTATCGACGTTTTATATAAGATTTTTCAAAAATAGCAACCCTGCTAACCAATTTAACTCAAAAGACAGTAAAGTACGTCTGGACAGATAAATGTGAAGAAAGCTTATGAGAATTGAAGAAACGATTGAGCATGGCACTAGTGTTATCTTTACCAGATGATACAGGAGGCCTTGTCGTTTATAGTGATGCATCACACAAGGGATTGGGTTGTGTGTTAATGCAACATGGGAAGGTGATTACGTATGCCTCACGACAACTCAAAGATTATGAGAAGAGGTATCCTACGCATGATGATGAGTCAATTTTATACCTATAAATTGAGTATTTTTAGCTTGATGATTTGTGAGTTCTTGAGTAATTTATATTCTTTTTTATGTGTTTTTATCTTATTATTATGAAATATGTCTTTGTATCACTTTTATGTATTTTTACTTTGTTTTGCAGGAAAAAAGAATAAAAGGGTATTTGGATCAATGTCCATAATTTATCATTGACATAGCAGCCCATTGAGGCCCAATTTCGTCCTTCGTCCAACCAATATCTCTCAAAGCTCAAAGAAGGAAAGTTGTAAATCTATTTCTTAGCTTTCCGGATCATCTTGAAACGCCTTAATCAGAGCTCGGATGAGAGAGTTATGACTATTTTACCAACGAACGTTGAAGCTGAATATTCCAGAAAATTACTCGGTTGGACAGATTGACCTCTGGAGCTTCATTTACGATTTCGATGGTGTTAAAGTTTCCAAATGAGAATGTGTTCTTATTGAAGATTTTAGTAGACTTCTCAAGCTTTCCGAAATGGTATGGTGAGCAAAAATCCAAGTTCATTTGGGCCTCCAAATATTGCTTTTTATACAGCTAACCCGAATCCCGCCTAGACTAAATTCCTGTTCGGACCAGTTGGAGTATTTGGGTCATAACTTGAGCTTCCCAACTCCAAATCAGGTGATTCAAAATCCCAAATTCATTAGAAACTCCAGTGCTACAACTTTTCTTCTTTGCTCAAGTCCAAATTCGGCAGTCTACTAATTCAAAATCAACTTGCAAGCTGCTGATCAGTTTTGGTGTCAGATTTTGACTTCTTATGAGGAGCACGTTTTTGGGTTTTTGATTGCATTAGATGGCTGATTCACATGACCCAAATTAGTTGTTGGATCTTGAAATCTTGTACACTTGAGTGCCTATAAATACCAAGTGAAGCTATGCTTGTATTTTGCCAATTCACACACTAATTCACCTCCAATTCATACACCAATTCCTTGTATCCATTCTCTACATTAGTTTGTTAGTATAGGAGTAGGGAGAGGAAGTAGACCTCCAGGGGGAGGCTACTCTCCTCTCCAGTTTTATAGTTCAAGAGCAAGCAAGAGATCAACATCTATGGAAGCGAAGAATCGAAGGCGAAAGTTTGGAGATTGAAGATTGTGATCCGAAGTGACAGCCGGATGTCAAAACATAGTTTTTCTTCTCTAAACTCTTCCTTTATTTTTTATATTCTATTATTGTTGAATATCTTGTAAATTATATTTGCATATTTGCTATGAACTTTTCTCTTTTCTTTTATTTAGTTCCAATGGGATGTTGAACTTTTTATACATTATTTGTTCCTTCTTATATGAAGTTCATTCTCGATAATCAGTTTTAACTGTTGAATGATATTTATTTTGATTGATTTAATGTGATCAGTTAAGTTAATTTGATTAATATCATCTGCTAGATTAAGGGACAGTATTACGTGTAATTGATATTATTCCTAATCACAAGTAACAATTAGTGATACATGATTGTGGTCAAGCTTTTGAGTATTGCTATGATTATTGGAAGACAAGTTAAATAATCCGAGCTTGTGTGATTGTTGCTTGGAATAGTCTAATTCCCTAGATCTTAATGCTGCTGTTATATTAAATCTAGAGAGCTTGTTCTAGGTTATATAATGGTTAGAATCTTGTGAAGAGCTTATTTCATTGAGTGATAATTAAGGGGAGTTTCGGGTAGCAGAGCTTGTTGTTACCTAGGGCTATTAATTTTATTGAAGGATAAATATTGTTATGATAAGGTGATATTGAACGGAAGAACTAAAGTCTTTATTTTATTCTTATTACTTTAATTCTGTTTTAGTTAATTAGTTAAATAAAATTCCAACCCCCCCTTTGGTTCACAAAGTATAAATTTAGACTAATCATTCTCTGTGGGATCGACTCTTACTTGCACTACTACATTAATATCTTTTGCAGTAAGGTTTTATTTTTGGGTGCTTGCGATAGCACGCCAAATTTTGGCGCCGTTGCCGGGGAATGATTTTAGTTTTATTTTGTGCTTTTGTGAACCTTATTTCATTTTAGCAATTTTTTATCTTAATTTAAACTCATATTGCTTTTTAATTTTGCAGGGACTCTTGACTTGTCCATGGTGATCTCAAGGTCTCAAATAAGAAATAAAGAAGTCGGGCTGACGACTATAAACCAAGCGCTACTTAGGAGGCAACCTAAATTTCGCATCTCTTTCATCTAATTTTATTTCACTTGATTTTATTTTTGTTAAGTTTTATCTATCGTGTTAGGTCATTCTACAGTTCCAACGCCCCACGATAATTGACATAATTTCAGGGAAGTCCTTTGCATTTGATTCGTTTATTGCTTACATTGAGGACAATGTCAGTTTTAAGTTTGGGGGTAGTATTTAATATTTGTGTTTTTTATGGTATTTAGTATTTGTGTGTTTTTATAAAAAAAAATATATGATTTTTTAAGGGTCATTATTTTTAAAATGTATTTCTTGAGCATTGACTTGATTTAGAATTATGACCAATGATAAATAAAAAAAAAACAAAAGAACTTGATTGAATAAATTGTAACTCATGAAAAATGGACAAATATTGCTTAGTCTGTGTGGTTAACTTTTTTGTTGGTTATTACATTACTTGTGATCCCTACCTCATTTGAGCACTTATCCATTTGTAATGAACTAGTGGTACACTTAGAGAAGACTTATATATGACCGAATGCTTGTGGGAGATATCAATAAACTCTATAACTCGTTTAAACATCACTCGAAGCAATGTAATCAAGTTGATTTGTTGGTCATGTGGTGAGTTGAGATGGAGCGTAAAACGCACTCACTCATAAACACGTGCTTAGGGGAGATAGAGCGTAAAACGCACTCACCTATATAAAAAAAAAAGAAGAAGAAGAAGAGGAAATTAATCGCAAATCTTGCAATGGGATGAGATGGAGCGTAAAACGCACTTGCCCATAAGAGATGACTTATGATAAGATGGAGCATAAAATGCACTTACCTAGAGTCTTTTGATCTCAATTTTTGTAATTTCTGATTTGTCTACATTAGCAGTGAGTGATGTGTTAAGCATGTAGTTGTTGGAGTTTAATTTCCTTCATAAGGTAATGTGGTTAGATAAGTTCATCCGAGTTATACTTAGTTTAGTGCAATTGGATACACACACACACACACACAGAAATGATTTAAAGTGAGGTATGACTAACAAGCAAGTTAAAATCCTAGACGTTGCGATATTTTGAAAGTTTTTCTAAAGTTATAATGTGTTGATATCTTTGAGGTCATTTTTCAAACTTTATGTCTCATGGCTCAAGTTAGGTTTTATTAGAAGAGTTTTAAGTCTTATTTTTGTATTTGCTTTGCTTGAGGACAAGCAAAGATTCAAGTTTGGGGGTATTTGATGAGTCAATTTTATACCTATAAATTGAGTATTTTTAGCTTGATGATTTGTGAGTTCTTGAGTAATTTATATTCTTTTTTATGTGTTTTTATCTTATTATTATGAAATATGTCTTTGTATCACTTTTATGTATTTTTACTTTGTTTTGCAGGAAAAAAGAATAAAAGGGTATTTGGATCAATGTCCATAATTTATCATTGACATAGCAGCCCATTGAGGCCCAATTTCGTCCTTCGTCCAACCAATATCTCTCAAAGCTCAAAGAAGGAAAGTTGTAAATCTATTTCTTAGCTTTCCGGATCATCTTGAAACGCCTTAATCAGAGCTCGGATGAGAGAGTTATGACTATTTTACCAACGAACGTTGAAGCTGAATATTCCAGAAAATTACTCGGTTGGACAGATTGACCTCTGGAGCTTCATTTACGATTTCGATGGTGTTAAAGTTTCCAAATGAGAATGTGTTCTTATTGAAGATTTTAGTAGACTTCTCAAGCTTTCCGAAATGGTATGGTGAGCAAAAATCCAAGTTCATTTGGGCCTCCAAATATTGCTTTTTATACAGCTAACCCGAATCCCGCCTAGACTAAATTCCTGTTCGGACCAGTTGGAGTATTTGGGTCATAACTTGAGCTTCCCAACTCCAAATCAGGTGATTCAAAATCCCAAATTCATTAGAAACTCCAGTGCTACAACTTTTCTTCTTTGCTCAAGTCCAAATTCGGCAGTCTACTAATTCAAAATCAACTTGCAAGCTGCTGATCAGTTTTGGTGTCAGATTTTGACTTCTTATGAGGAGCACGTTTTTGGGTTTTTGATTGCATTAGATGGCTGATTCACATGACCCAAATTAGTTGTTGGATCTTGAAATCTTGTACACTTGAGTGCCTATAAATACCAAGTGAAGCTATGCTTGTATTTTGCCAATTCACACACTAATTCACCTCCAATTCATACACCAATTCCTTGTATCCATTCTCTACATTAGTTTGTTAGTATAGGAGTAGGGAGAGGAAGTAGACCTCCAGGGGGAGGCTACTCTCCTCTCCAGTTTTATAGTTCAAGAGCAAGCAAGAGATCAACATCTATGGAAGCGAAGAATCGAAGGCGAAAAGTTTGGAGATTGAAGATTGTGATCCGAAGTGACAGCCGGATGTCAAAACATAGTTTTTCTTCTCTAAACTCTTCCTTTATTTTTTATATTCTATTATTGTTGAATATCTTGTAAATTATATTTGCATATTTGCTATGAACTTTTCTCTTTTCTTTTATTTAGTTCCAATGGGATGTTGAACTTTTTATACATTATTTGTTCCTTCTTATATGAAGTTCATTCTCGATAATCAGTTTTAACTGTTGAATGATATTTATTTTGATTGATTTAATGTGATCAGTTAAGTTAATTTGATTAATATCATCTGCTAGATTAAGGGACAGTATTACGTGTAATTGATATTATTCCTAATCACAAGTAGCAATTAGTGATACATGATTGTGGTCAAGCTTTTGAGTATTGCTATGATTATTGGAAGACAAGTTAAATAATCCGAGCTTGTGTGATTGTTGCTTGGAATAGTCTAATTCCCTAGATCTTAATGCTGCTGTTATATTAAATCTAGAGAGCTTGTTCTAGGTTATATAATGGTTAGAATCTTGTGAAGAGCTTATTTCATTGAGTGATAATTAAGGGGAGTTTCGGGTAGCAGAGCTTGTTGTTACCTAGGGCTATTAATTTTATTGAAGGATAAATATTGTTATGATAAGGTGATATTGAACGGAAGAACTAAAGTCTTTATTTTATTCTTATTACTTTAATTCTGTTTTAGTTAATTAGTTAAATAAAATTCCAACCCCCCCTTTGGTTCACAAAGTATAAATTTAGACTAATCATTCTCTGTGGGATCGACTCTTACTTGCACTACTACATTAATATCTTTTGCAGTAAGGTTTTATTTTTGGGTGCTTGCGATAGCACGCCACATGATCTTGAGTTAGTTGCGGTAGTATTTGCCATGAAAATCTGGAGACATTACTTATATGGGGATAAGTGTGAGATATACACAGATCGTAAAAGTCTGAAGTATATTTTCACGCAGAAGGAATTAAATATGAGGCAGAGGAGATAGCTAGAGTTGATAAAGGATTTTGACTATGAAATTTTATCACCCCGGGAAAGCCAACGTCGTAGCAGACACGTTAAGTAGGAAGAACCAAAAAAAGTTGAATATAATAACTAACAACGAGGTACTGATAAAAGAGTTTGACAAACTTGAGATCGAGGTAAGAGTTCCAGTGAATTCTACCCAAAAGTTATTTGTTGTGGAAAATGGTTCAACTTTATTGGAGAGAGTCAAGGGACTACAGGAGACTGATGCAGAGTATCAGAAGTGTAAGACTGAAATATCCCATAAGAAGAATAACAAATTCATAGTGGATAAGGATGGGGTACTGAGGTGCGAAGATAGAATTTGGGTACCCTCAGTACAAGAACTAAAAGATGAAATACTGAATGAAGCCCACAGTTCTAAATTTGTCGTACATCCAGGGATTACAAAAATGTACAAAAATTTAAGCCGACACTTTTGGTGGTCTAACATGAAAAGAGAAATAGCAGAGTGGGTAAGTAAATGTTTAACGTGTCAAAGGATTAAAGTTGAACATCAGAAACTGAGTGGATTACTACAGCCCTTAGAAATTCCTAAGTGGAAATGGGAACACATTACTATGGATTTCGTAGTGGGTCTTCCAAACACCCAGAAGGGTCACAATGTCATTTGGGTAATTGTAGATCGTCTTACCAAATCAGCTCATTTTCTACCCATAAAAGTCAACTTCAGTCTTGACCAGTTAACCAAACTTTACATCAATGAAGTTATTTCTAGACATGGAATCCCTATTTCTATAGTATCAGACCGAGACCCACGATTTACTTCAAATTTTTGGACAAGTCTTCAAAAACATTTAGGAACCCAATTGAGATTAAGCACGACTTATCACCCACAAACCGACGGTCAGAGTGAGAGAACAATTCAAACATTGGAGGACATGTTGCGCACTTGCATCATGGATTTCAAGGGAAGTTGGGAAGATCAGTTACCTTTGGTAGAATTCGCCTACAACAATAGTTACCATGCCAACATAGGAATGCCACCATTTGAAGCTTTGTATGGAAGGAAATGTAGGACACCTTTATGTTGTGACGAGGTCGGTGAGCGACAAATGCTAGGACCCAAAATAGTTTACCAAACCGCTGAGGTAGTTCGAATAATACGAGGAAGATTACAAGCATCTCAAGATCGACAGAAGAAATATGCGGATCAACACAGGAAGCTACAAGATTTCGATGTCGGTAGTCACGTGTTTTTAAAAGTTTCTCCGTGAAAAGGCAAAATACGTTTCGACAAGAAGGGAAAATTGAGTCCGAGATTCATTGGACCATTTCAGATATTGAGAAGGATAGGTGAAGTAGCTGATGAGATAGCCTTACTTCCTGAGTTAGAACATATTCATAACGTGTTTCATGTGTCTGTATTACGACCATACAAACCCGATTATAAACAAGTTATAGATTACGAGCCTATTCAGATCGAGAAAGATTTATCATATGAAGAAGTTCCTATTGAAATCATAGATAGGAAAGAACAAAATCTAAGGAATAAAGTGATACCTTCAGTCAAGGTTATTTGGAGAAATCAAAACATAGAGGAAGCTACGTGGGAGCTCAAGAGTAAAATGCGAGACAACTACCCACATTTATTTTTATAACATGTACTATAATTTCGAGGACGAAATTCTTATTAGTGGGGGTGAATGTAATATTCCGAACCCTAATAAGATTTGTATATGTAAATTATGTGTTTATTAAATGAAATTTCTTATTTTGACTTTGTGTCATGTGATGATATATTCTGATGAACGGCTGTTCAAGTAATCTTTGAAAACCTAATACGATTCGAAAACATTATCGTATACGTTTAGAATTAGAACGTATAACGTAAAACTAGATATCGAGAAGTTTAAAACCTTAAACCCTAATAAGATTTGAAGTTTGTAACATATGTGCTCAATAAAGATTGAAATGATATTTCGAAGCAGGTGTTTTGTGATTATATTATGTAAATGATGAATTAAATCAAATAAAAAAATTTTGTCAAGCTGTTTAGTCGTGCTTACATTGACAAAATGATTTATCGTGCTTTCCACGATTTCACCAAGAAGCATCCTAAGAAATTATTTTTGACAAGTTGCTGTGTCGTGCTTGAAAATGACAAAGTGATTTGTCGTGCTTAAGGTAACAAGCTGCATTGTCGAGCTTGGAAGATATTTTCATTGAGGAGCTTAGATTGCAAGCTGCATTGTCAAGCTTAAAGATATTTTCATTGAGGAGCTTAGAAGATAGGTTCAATTACAAGCTGCATTGTTGAGCTTGGAAGATATTTTCATTGAGGAGCTTAGAAGAATATTCTAAGAATATGCTAGGGTGCAAAGTGTAATAAGTCGAGCCCCTAACGTGCAATTAGTGAAACTTGGTTTTTCTATAAATAGCAAGCTCAGTTCATTCATTCCTTACTATTTTTCAAGAGCAGTTCAAGAGCAAAAACACTCTATATTTATATTCTGAGAGATATTGTGAGGTAAAAATTACTTTCTAAGCATCGAAGCGCTGCGCGATTGGAAGTAAAGCTAGCAACTACAAGAGGTATTACTCTAGTGGTTATTATTTTTATTTTTCTTTATATATATTTAGTAAAAATATACTTTTATAAGCAGTTATAATGCCCAAATTATTTTAAGTATATAGGACAAAAGTCCTATTTACAAGCAGTTATAATGCCCAAATTATCTTAAGTATAGAGTACAAAAGTCCTATTTACAAGCAGTTATAATGTCCGATTTATTTCTCTTATATATTAGAAAATATTCTTTTATAAGCAGTTACTATGTCCGAATTTCTTCAACTATTTAGTAAAAATATTTATTTTATAAGCAGTTATAATGCTGAAATTTTCTCAAATATAATAGTCGAATATTCATTTTAGAAGCAGTTATAATGCTTAAATTTTCTCAAATATAATAGCCGAATATTCATTTTATAAACAGCTATAATGCCCGATTTATTTCAACCATAGTAACCGAATATTCATTTTTCAAGTAGTTATAATGCTCAATTTATTTTAAATATAGTTGAAAAATATTCATTCTGTAAGTAGTTATAATGCTAAAATTATTTCATATATTGTAGAAGAAGTCTAATTTATATGCGGTTATGATACCCGAAATAAAACTTAAAAGATTTAATCGTTAAACGCTTATTTTTCTACATAAACTTATAATCGTGTAGGATTTACGACGAACGTTTAGACCGTTATATTAACTGTAAAAGATATATGATGAGTGGGTTTTATACCTACGAGTTGGATGATTTCTAGGCTCAATTCTCGGCTATCTTTAAGCATTTATAGCACCATTTCATTAGTTATTTCATTATTGTGCAGGAGGCGGCTCTAAGTAGAAAATTGTGGAATTGTGGAACTTTTGGAGCAAAAATGCAAAATTCCAGCAGTAGGGTCCATCGCCGGGGCGATAACCCCGGGCTTATTTCAGCGCCGAGGCGAAGCCATCGCCGGGGCGACGTTATCAAGTCAATTCCCATCGCCGGGGCGGCGTCCCAAGGCTTAATTTTGTCGCTGGGGCGACAGGTCGGGACATGAAATGAGGCTGGCTTTTGTCACATCTGCTGGTTGTGGGGATTCAGTTGAGCAAATTCAGGAGCACGATGGAAATGGGAGGAGAGAGAGTAAGCAGATTATTAGGCATCCAGGGAGTATTTTGGAATTCATTCAAGCTTTGCTACACAATTTGGAGGCTAGGGTTTGAGAGAAAAAGAAGAAGTACAAAGGAACAAAGGGAGTAATCATCTGAATTTCATCAACTCAAGGAGGCTAGGAGCACGAAATAGGAAGGCAAGAGCTGGAGAAGAAGGACTACGCCACACCAATTCGGGAACCTCATTACAAAAGGGGTGTTTCTTCATATGTTTTAGTTCTTTATTCTTATTTTGTCATTCCAAACCATGTACTATAATCAGATTATGATGTTATTGAGATTGAATATGAGCTAAACTCTTCATTCTAAGATTGCAATGGAACCCAACTTGTAGTTTAAATTGAATGCTCTCTCTTTGATTGGTAGTTAGTCATTACATGAATTGGAGTTCATAACCTTTTGCTTAAAGATTAATTGCTTGGCCCGTAATTACCTTGGTAGCTTATATGGAATTGAGAGAGGAAGTATAAGTTGAGACCTAGTTATGAATTCATGTGAAAGTTGGATATTCTTTATGGATAATGCATGATATTATGTGACGTGAGTCTTATGTATTATTCTTGAGGGTTGATAAATTTGATTGTATTTTAGGATAGACATATACCTAAATACCACATGTATCCAATTGAGAATCCTTGCTTAGTGATTTTTATTGTGAAAGTTCGTAATTGATAGAACGGTTAATGAGATTTTACGTGACATGTGTCTTATTGATTGTTCTTGATATGAAATTCTTGCTAGTGTGTAGAATAGAAATATATCTATACACCACAATAGGAAATACGTATTCGACCATCGAGAGAGGCTTATATATACTTGTGATTTATCGGATAACAATTTTTATGTTCTAATTTACTAAACAAGAGAGAGTATGACGTTTGAATGAAGAGTTGGGAGAAATTGTAATCTTAGATCTTTCTATCTTGAACTTTATCCGTGTGTAGTTAAAACGTGTATTATCTTTATTTAGTTTTAATCAACAACAAATCCAAACCATATTGTCACTGTTTAAATTAGATTAATTTTTCATGCAATTGATATTTGGTAATTATTTAACATAATTCCTCGTGGGTTCGACACTTTACTTATCTTATATTACTTGTGGACCGCGTATACTTGTGCGTGTTTTATTGATTGCGAAATCAAGCAACAATATACGAGGCAAGTCTTCTAACCTTGTTATATTTAAGCAAGTCTATTACATCTTGCTATCAATTATTGTGAAGTTATTGCTTCTTATTCAGCATAACTTAAGAAATGAATCATTATTCATATATTGTTTATTCGAGCGTAAATTGTTGTGTTAAACCAAATTGTTTTGGTACGATATCTTATACTGAGAAATGGACCACCTTGATGTAAGGTGAACTGAAACACCTTGATATAAGGTGCTGGTACATGTTTGATTATATATCGACACAAAATTGTAGGATGATATGCATACTCCTAGGATATTGGTTAGGCTGATCCCCTACCAGATATCCGAAATTCAAACGGTTTCTAAGTCATTGAAGACTGATAGAACTAATTAAAATATATGGTTCATGTACAGAACCCTCAATTATACATCATTGACATATTTCAAATCAAACACATTTGTGTTTACGTTTTCAAATGAAGTTGTTGAGCATTTGTAGCTCATTCTTGCATATATCTTCTTTTGTAGTTTTAAATGATAATCCCGACAATTCTGGGACAGACAAAGGAAAATGACATGTTTACTAGTTTTATTTACTGTTTTTGAATAATTCAAGTCTTTTATAAGGCTTTGTTGTAATAACTTAGTACTGAGAACGATGTAACCGGACTTAATGATATGTAATATATTATCATCCTTTATTACATCGAATGCGTTATACTCTGATCTTTACTTTATTTAGTATAGTTGTACTAAGTAAATACAGTATCTATACGAACTATACATCTGAATGAGGGTATTTGAATGATATTGAAAGTCCTATAAGCTCTGAGGTTACACTTAATGAGCGTCGGTAAGGTGCCATCTTTACCGGAATGCGCCCCTATGTTCTATGGACAATCTTATCTTTAATACTGTGAATGTCAGATAGATAGGGAATATCGATATGAAAGAGGTATTCATGAGATATGAATCTATACATCCAAGTGAGGATATCCAAACACAGATAATGTTATGGCAGGAATTATCATCTATTATGGGATACTGTGAACATTGGATAGATAGAAGTCATATTTTATTGAATATTTATAGTTGTATACTTTCACGTGAGCACCAGATCTGCTACAGAGAAGTGTAGAGAATTTGGGGGCTTCACAATACCTTATATAATGAGCTTCCTACAGAACCTCTTCCCTTAACTTCGGACCCATTGGTATCCAGATTCTCCCTTCAAACCTTAGCAGCCCTATGCTATCAATTTTGTACTTCAATTCCTCTCTTTCTAAGATTCGCTCCCTTATGGCAACACATTCATGATCCTTTTTTTGAGCCTCCTTTATCCTGTCTAGTAAAGTCGGACTCACCTCTACTACAAACAGTTTCTCATCTGTAGTTATCGAATACTTGACTTCTAACTCCAGTCTTTCCATATCCTTTATCAGTTCTTCTTGAGCTATCAGCATCATCAACTTATCTTTGCCCTTCCTACTTAGAGCATCAGCTACTACATTGGCCTTACCGGGATGGTATAGAATCTCACAATCGTAGTCCTTGATCAACTCCAACCATCGCCTCTGCCTCATGTTTAGTTCCTTTTGAGTGAAGATATACTTCAGACTTTTGTGGTCTGTGTATATTTCACACTTCTCCCCATATAGATAATGTCTCCAAATCTTCAGAGCAAACACCACTGCCGCTAGTTCTAGGTCATGAGTCAGATATCCCTTCTCATAGTCTTTCAGTTGTCGTGACGCATACGCAATGACCTTCCCATACTGCATCAATACGCACCCAAAGCCTTTGTGTGATGCATCATTGTACACCATAAAACCCCCTGTATTATCTAGCAGTGATAACATAGGTACTTCACTAAGTTTCTTCTTCAACTCCAAGAAACTCTCCTCGCACTTATCCGTCCACTGAAACTTCACGGCGTCGCTATCTTCGAAAAATTCTGAATAAATCTCCGATAGAAACCTGCTAATCCCAAGAAACTTCGAACTTCTGTCGGCGTCCTTGGCTGCTCCCAGTTTATTACTGCTTCTCCCTTGGCAGGATCCACCGATACACCATCCTTATCAATTACGTGCCCCAAAAACTGCACCCTTTGTAGCCAAAATTCACACTTGGAAAACTTTGTATATAACTTCTCCCTTCTCAGCGTTTCCAGGGCTATCCTCAAATGCTCGACGTGTTCCTCCTCCGTCTTTGAGTAGACTAGGATGTCATCTATGAAAACGACAACAAATTTATCTAGGTATTGCTTGAACACTCTATTCATCATGTCCATAAATGTTGCTGGTGCGTTTGTCAGCCCAAACGACATCACCAAAAACTCAAAGTGTCCATATCGAGTTCTGAATGCTATTTTTGGAATATCCTCCTGCCTCACCTTTAGTTGGTGATATCCAGTCCTCAAGTCAATCTTCGAAAAGTTTGCCATATGACTTCTTGGCTAATTTGAAGTCCCACGAAACTCCGGTGGTCCTACTAATTTGAAGTCCTTAAAGTTTGCCATGTGACTTCTTGGCTGATCAACCACTACGGCTGGTCTGCCCTGCATCGCTTCTGCTAATAAGTTCACCAAAGTCCTTATAGGGTCTGCCTAACCCTCCTCGTTATTCACCGACTCTTCCACCCTTGTGTATCGGGATTGTCTTCTCGGCGGCATTGTCTATTTAATAGAAAACACTTAACGTTATAATCCCGTCATACCTTGTACGCATCTATTCTAGAGCGACAATAAAGCAACACACGTAACACAAACGTTTATACTCATGTGCTAACAGTTAAAACATCACACATGATTACTCTATAGCATACCGCTATGACTGACATCACTCATCCCTTCACACCACAAAAAGGTGGGGATTTACTACTAACAACCACCCCAAACATATACTAAGGTTGGGGTTTACAAATACAAATCACATACTGTTAGGTACACAAACAAAAATAGTCTGACCAAGCATACTGCGCTCCACAGCGCTAACATACTCCTCCTGCCCTAACTGGGTCATCAACTTTCGACTCAAGGTGAGATGAGTTTGTCCCTCCTCAACTGGATGATGGTGCACGCCATCCATCCACCTACTACTCGCTATGCTAAATGTATAGCCCATTTTATTTATCCTTCTCTAACTGGGTTTGCCGAGCCTCCACCTCTACTTGTAAACTCGTTCCCCACTGCTCCGACTGCTCTAGTCTACTACTCCACTCAACATCTCTCGCCAAGAGGTGATGTGAGAGAGTATTCAACTAAATAGGGGGATCCCTGCCCCAACTCGACTGGCTAAACTTAGGCATCCTACAGCTACAATAAAGACATCATAGACAATCAACACAGATAGTACCATAACTAAATACATTCATTGATGGGATGAATTTATATTTCATCATGTACAAACTCGGCTTGATGAATTTCCACAATTCACCTCCGAACATAACTCGACTCAATAGATCTCCTCGACCCATCATCCAGCGTACTCTATACAAGTTTAATACTAAGGTTATAACCTAGGTTTCACATTCCTAAAGTTTATCACCTAAAGCTTTGATACCAACATGTGACACCCCCAAATTCAGGTACCAATACCTTGAATTTTGGTGCTCACGATAAAAATACATCCATGCACCTCTAAACAAAATAAATTAACTAATGCAGAATAAATAAACATATGTTGTTCATTACAAAAGGTTTACTACGGTCCCAAGGTCTATAACCTTAAATAAAGTACATCGCAGAATACGATGATATTACAAAACGATTCCACGATTACATAACGAGATAGTTCATATAATTATTCCTTAAGCTTTCCTTTGCCTTTGTCCGCTTTCGAACTCCCCGGCTTAACTGCAATAGGTTCATGATATAGCAAGGGTGAGTAACTACTTTGCTCAGTAAGTTTAAATACAAGAATGAAGATATATCATGAATGAATAAGAATAATAGCCGCATAGATTAACAATTTATGAACATTGATGAAGTAGCTGAAATGACATAATCAAAGTTCAAATGAAATAATGAATATTGATTATTTACTGCTGAGTGGTCCAACCGACCATGAGTTTGGCCAAAGAGTCAATCATTTAACTAACTCTTTTAAAAACCTAGCCCCATCAGTTGTACTCGAGGGGATCAGCCGTACACCATGTATATGCATAACATTTAACTCTGACTGCATCGAATAATCGACACATTAAAATCCCCTAAATAAGGGTTGCTCTCTCAGTCCAAGAATCCATACCAACAACTGGTTTAGATAGCTTTTAAAATAATAACCTGTAGATGTCTAGCCGAAAAAAATAGCGTAAACTATTTCCTTAAACAGTTCATGAATGAAGAACTTAAACGTTTCATAGTCCAACAACATATAATGAATTCAAATGCACAAGGTGCGAATATCAATAATTATCTTTGATGTGGAGTAATTTATAATAATTAATCCACTAATATGTTTTGAAAGTAATAACTCCATTTGAGTTATGAAACTTGTAACAATATAGAATACTTGCTCAAACAATAACTTGAATGAAGTTTAAGAAACTTGCACAATATACAACACTTGTACAAGATAGGAAACCTGCTCAATTATAATTCGAGTAAGGTTAGGGAAACTTGCATTCAATATGTAGAAAGAATGAAGTTAGGGAACTTGCCTAACATATACCTATTTGCACGAAATAAAAATAGTGCATAAGGTTTAGAAACTTGCCTGATGCGCTGCTACAATATTACAACACACGCTCCTTAATATCCTATACAATTAGGTACATATTCACATAATAATTAGTCACATACTGGATACCAAATATGTGTGTATACAACTATATAATGTCCCATTCAAATAAGAAACAAAATATTAAGCAAGGTTATGCCCATTAGATACGGCATTACGACGCTTGTGCGTGGGTACGCCCAAACTTGCCTATTCGAATGCCCAAGTGACACGTAATTGTGTATGCCTAGCACACCCATCCAATTTATCTAATACTCATTGGTTAATGTTAAGTATCATTATAATATAAAACATTCATGTTTTAGGACTTAGAACATTGTCTTTTATTATCGGAAGCATTACACGTGGCACACGCACATGACCAACGCCCTTCGTTTGCACAATAATCCTAAAAACAGTCAATTTCATAATTGATACATGTGGTAAATTTCAATTATAATTAATTAAAATTGTAGGTCTATCTCTAATCTTTCCGGATCATCTTGAATCGCCATAATCCGAGTTCATATGAGAAAGTTATGGTCATTTTACTAAGAGGTATTCATGCTAAAAATTTTTGATTCAGGCAGTCGGCAAGGCCTCCGTGAGAATCAGGGAGGCTGCGCCACAAGGGCAGCAAGGCCTCTGTGAAATCATGGAGGCTACACCAATGACCAGCTAGCTCAGCAAGGCCTCCGTGAAATCACGGAGGCTGCGCCAGTGCCCAGATTTGCAGATTTGCCTCGTTCGTGCAATCCGAACTTTCTTCACTCCAACCTCCATAACTTCTTCTATACACGTTCAAATTGGTCCGTTCTGGACTCTATGGACTCCTAAGACATAGAGCTACAACATATAAAAAATTTAGAATTATCCATTAATAGTAACATGGCCAAATCTTAGGCCAAAGTATCAACTCATGCTATATTTTCGCGTTCTTTGTATTCTTCGTGTTCTTGGTGCTCTTTACAAAAATCATCACCAAATCTTTGTTTTAATCCCTTTTTACTCTATTCCAATTGGGTTAAACTCATAACCCATGGATGTACACTATCATAACAACAAACGAATTAAACAAACATGAAATCATAGCTACAAGGTCCTCTAAATCGTCTAACAGTCCAAAGTCCATGTTTTGTCCATTATTCTTGCTCCATTAAGCCAAGGTACAAATTTGTTCTATTTTTGTTCTACTTTGATGTTATTAATGTCTTATATAACCTCTTAAAAATATTTACAAACATCCAACACAAACAAAACAACAAGAATTGCCAGAAAATCGAATCACAAGCTCAAGAGCTCAAAAACCACAACAACTTGAAAACCTTAACAAGCAATCGAATGGATTTGATTGATTGTTTACCTCTATAAATCTCCTTCTTTAGATTCTATGAAGCTTATCTAGGTCTGGTGGCTTCTCCTTGCTTCTCTTCCTCCTCACCCGCACCTTCTCCTTCTTCTTTCTTTCTTCTTCCCGCGTGACTTCTTATTTCCTCTGCACTCTCTCTCTCTCTAACAGCAGCTCTCTCTCTCTCTCACTCTCTCTAGTTGCAGCTAGAATAACTTGGAATGGAAGAGCAAAGGAAGTGGCGTGGGAGGAAATGAAATGGAAGAGGAGAAGTGGAGGAGTAATTTAGGGAGAAGTGGGTTTGAGGCTCAAGGGAGCTTGCCGGCAACTCCCCCCACTCTCTCATTTTCCTAGCTTTTGATTGGTTGAAAGTGGTTTGGTTGGTTCCCACTTGGAGTAACAAGTCAAAATAAATACCCAAATACACAAAAATATATCCGAAAACTCCCACTTTTGTACCAAAATTGGTAAATAACTCTACCCAAAATCAAAATAGGTACTCCCATAAATATTGGGATGGGTAAAAATAATTATTATGGGATTTGTCCAAATATTCGGAACACCCATATAACACATTTCGGATACGGATAAAATCACGTATCAGCTCAAATAAAATTTCCGACGCTTGGAAAAATTATTCGTACGCATACACGTATTTATGAAATTTATTAAAATTGAAAAAGACACAAAAATATTATGACGTGAATAGTGCCTCAGAAACGTGCCCTGTGAATAGTGATTTAGCGACGCTACGCGAAATCAATTATTCACTTAAATAAAATTATAACACGTAAAATTTCATGCATCCACATAATCCAAGTTGTCACATAACCTTTAAATACGTAACACAAAATAATATTAATAAAATATAATATATCCATTAATATTCAAAAATTCAAATTACAAGGCAAATCTAAAATTCCCGATCGTTACAACAGCTATTTGTTTAGTCTTTGTGTAGCGATTATGGGGACAGAATCTTTGTATGGGGAGAATATAACGGGACGAGTTAATTGAGTCATGATTCTGGGGACAGAATCCTTTTAAGGGGGAAAAGATGTGACGAACGAGGATTTTATAATTTAATTTAAATATTTATTGAATTAAATAAATATTTTTTGATGATTTAATTATTGAATTAAATAATTAATTAATGAATTTGTGGTAAATTAATTTAATTATATGTGTTATATTAGTTAAATTGATGTGAAGAATTTTTATATTCAAAGTATGTGTTTAATTGAGTTTATTGATTAAATGCATTATTTAAATAAGTATAATGTCATTTCTAATTAATTTAATGATTAATTAGAGATTTAATAATTTGTCATTATTAATAAAAGAGAATTTTATTTATGTGACTATGTGATTTAATGTGGTATTATCCTATTTTACTTAATTGATTTAAATGAGATTATTTAATGGATTAAATATGTGACATGAACTATATTATAAGCAAAATATTAAAATAAACTAGAAGGGAAGATAAACTGACACCATGTTCTGTCAGTTTAACTGACACCATGTTCCTCTATGTTATAAAATGAATATTATTCACTTAAATAAACTAGGAGTTGGTCCCAGTCATTAACTGGCACCATGTTCTGTCAGTTTAATTTCACGTAGTTTCATCATAAGCATTCCAATATTAGTTCTTTTAAAAGAGCTAGAGAGAAAATTTGAGAGAAAAATTTGATTAAGAAGGAGGTTGGTGAATCAAATAAGCTTACTAGCAATCTAAACAAATAATCAAAGGTAATTTCCTAATCCCAAGCTTCAATTTATGTTTTAAAATTTTTCTCCATGAAAACAAAAATTTTGAGTTCTCTGTAACATAAATTTTGTTGACTATATGATTTTCTGTTTGTTAATATATGTTTTTTTATCATCTATGCATGTTTTAAAACAATCAAAACCATGTAATTATGCCTTAATTGAATTTTCATATGTTACAGAGTATGAAAAACTTGTATATGACTTTTATGTATAAATTGTATGCTCTAAATTGTTTATTTAACTTAAAATTGATTGTTGGGTATGATTATACATGATTTAGTAAACAATACAAAGTTCAAACAGACAGATTCAGAGTTATAACCAATCTTTAACATTGAAATTCATGAATTGTTTCAAAACTTTACGAAATACCAAAAACAGTGAAGTTAAAGTTTTAAAATTGTGTAATTATGTGATTTAAGTTGATAAAACCATGCTATGATTGTTATTAAACGTTTCTGTAAAGTCCAGAAACTATGGGTAGTAATTTAATCGGTGAATTGTGAAAAACTTCGGCCAAATTTGGTATTTTTCTGCGTTATTCGCGAACTGCAGGAACTGACATTTGGGTCCACCGCCCCGGCGGTGGAATTGCTCTATGATTCCCGCCCCGGCGGTGTCACCGCCCCAACGGTACAAATGAACTGACTTTGTCGCCCCGACGATGACCACCACCCCGGTGGTGGAACAAAAAAAAAGAGTAAAAAGAAGAGAGTAAAAATTTTCTTCTTTCTTTGTGATCATGTTATGTTATCGTAGACATATCTAAAGCTTAGGCTAACATATTAATTGAAGTATTAAATGAAATTAGATGAGAATGAGTCCTGAAGTGTTTATAATATTGTAACTAATTATTGTTATTGTTTTATAAACGGAATGTATAGGTTAATTAAAGAACGTGAATTTTAATTTATAGTATACGCACGAGGTAAGTATCTTATCCTTACTTTTTATATTTACGCAACTACCCTTGATCTATTATTTCGTTGAAAGCAAGCTTCGTAATAATAACTCTATTTCAATTAGTTCCTGAACTTAATTCTCTTATGATATATGTTTCATAATGCTATTACTTACTCGAGCAAGTTATTATTTCTATTCCATTCAATTTCATGGATTCAATGAGACGTTTTAATTTCCTCTTTGTAATACTTCAGTTATACAGAACTTATCCAATTGTACCTTTTGTGAGATTTATTTTTTGATTCTCGAATTACACATTTTAAACCTTGATTGACTAGCGAACCCTTATTGATTCGACTAGTCCATAGTTGATGAGCGTTCTAAATTCTAAAAACGTTATTGAAGTAAATCCAAACCAAACTTCCTTTGGTACAGACTCTGATGTCAAACTGAGATGAACAACCCTTATACATAGGATTTTATTTACGCGTCAGCGTTAAGATGTTGTGCACATACATGGTACAAAGGGTTGATCCCCCTAAGTACGAGAAGTAAGGTCCATATAGTCTTATGACTGTTAAAGGTTTTAAAGTAGAAATACTTTATAACCTAGGACATAGTTCGTGGTCTTAAGACCCTCAGATGTTCTTTCAAATCTTGTCTTATAATCGTGACTCAAAAGCTGAATATTCGATTATTCAATATTCGTTGATTATTTCGCATGTTATTATTATTGTTGTTGTTGTACTTGCTGGGCAATCATTGTTCACCCTTGCATAATAACATTGCAGCTAAATTTGAAAGAGTTGATAAGCCATCCACTAGTAAGGGCAAAGGAAAAACAAACAAGTGATGAAGACTTATTTTATTTGTTTAAATGATGTTTATATAATAGACTTATGTTATATTTCCGCATTAATGTTTTATTAAGTTTAGACGGCCTGGGATTTATTTGTTAAAGATGTTCTAACCCTTTAATGGGAGATTTCTATTTTAATTAAGAGTTTTCATTTATATTTAAATGAGTAGTTAGATGTGATGTGATGTATTCGGATAGTGGACACCAAATTCTAAGGAAACGAAGTACCCGGATTTGGGGGTGTCACATCCATGTATGTGAACTTTCTAGTTGGCAAATTTTTCTTTGTTGCAAAGAGGTGGTTTGTTTCCTCCACCTAGCTCAGAGCCATTTTCGGTTTGTGCCATTGATCTACTCAAGCGAGTTAAGCTTTATTAGTGAGAACATACTCTGATACTAATTGTTAGTTTTTAGAGGAACAAAAGATAACTAGAAGGGGGGGTTGAATAGATTCTTTAAAACTTTTTAATACTTTTTAAAAAGAATTAGTAAATAAGCAAGTTAATTAAGCACAACGGAATATATGATTGATTTTAATCCCCCTTAAAGATATAACAGCTAAAACGCATATGATGAAGTAGTGATATAACAAGTATAGCAGTTATGGCAGTTAGAGTGCAGAGAGAGAAAACACAAGGCTTTAAGTGGTTCAGAGCACACAAAACTCCTACTCCATTGATCTACTCCTCGAGTAGCAAATCCACTAAGGATATGTTTATAACTTGAATCACTAAAATTCCTTCAAAGCCAGCAGCCTCGGAACGCCAGTACACTGAGTATTCTTCAAAGCCAGCAACCTTGGAACTCTAGTTCACTATTGAACTTCGTCAAGTCCAGTAGACTTGGAACACTGTAGACTAAGACTCGCAGCCTTAGAATCACTTAGTACATTAAGTACTCTTCAAGTCCAGTAGACTTGGAACTCGTTGGTCACTTGTTGACCCTTTCACTTGATTGAGAGTGTTTGTTTTTGTTGCTACTAAGTTGCTAGAAGCATATGGTCTGATGAACTCAGCAGCGAAGCAAGATGTTTCTCTTTGATCGTAGAGTGAGACATTAACAGATTTGATATCTTTATAGTTGTACTTGCTTTACTGTTTCTCCAAATCTATTTGCCTTATAAAGATGCCTCTGAATTCTTCTGTTGGAATGAGACTGTTGCATCTAATATTCCTATTTGAGATTTGTTGCTGAACTTAGAAATAATTTATTCCTTAATGGCGCACAGTAGTGGGGTGAGTCAGCATCCATTAGCTTAGCCCCAGATAGTGGCAGGAACAGTGCTCAGAATTTCTGCAACTGTAGTTGTTTGTTCCCTACTGACCTTGATTCTTCGTTCAGATCAATTAAGTATTCAGCAACTGTCTTGGGCAGGTCACTCTACTGATATGGATGTTAGTAATCCATTATGGGCAATATAAAATATTTAGTTCTTGGTTGCTTCGTCTGAATGAGGATCGTAGAGTATTTAGCTGACTATACGATCCTTTAGTGAGACTTGATTCTTGTAGATGTTCATTGTGATCTTTCATTTTACGCTTAGATCACTTAGAGAAAGTAACAATGTTTTGCTTCTTTAGCTTTTTGAGAACTGCCTACTTACTTATGCAGAGGTGACTCTATAATCATGCTTGACTGTTGATAGAATTAACTCTACGATCTACCGAGCCACTCAGCATTTGCCTGGCTCAATTCTAGGATGTGACTGGTCGAGCTTCACTTTACATTTTCCTTGCCCAACTTTATGGTGCGACTGGCCGAGCTTCACTCTACGTCTGTCTGGCACAACTCTACGATGCGACTGGCCGAGCTTCACTCGGCGTCCGCCTGGCACAACTCAACGATGTCGAGAGAGAGAGAGAGCTCTGCGACTGACCGTGCTCCACTCTACGATCCTTCACTGGATGCTTTATGATGACTCGTGCAGTACTCAACGATCAGTCTAGCTGATAAGTGGTTTTTATACCTACAAATTGGGTACTTTTGACTTGATGAATTTGTATGTTCTTAGGTACTTTATGTTTATTTTTATGTATTTTTATCTATTTGTTATATAATGTGGCTTATATTACTTTTATATGTTGTTGTATTATTTGTATGTGTTTTTACGTTGTTTTGTAGGAATTGAAATAAAAGCCTCTTGGATCGATGCATTTTTGGCTTGAATTTGGCATTCCAGCTACTTATTTCTCAATTTCACTCATGATCCAATCCGAATCTCTCAAAAATCAAAGAATGAAAGTTGTAGATCTTTGTCTTAGCTTTCTAGAGCATCCAAAATCATCGAATTTGAAGTTCGTATGAGAGAGTTATGGTCATTTTACCATCGGATTTGGCATGAATTTTATATAGTAGTTACTTCGACCTCAATTTGAGACTGGCTCCTGCTATTATCTCGACGAACTCCAGTTATGAAAGTTATAGAGCTATTTCTTAACTTTCCATAGCCTCTTTAATCGCCTTAGTCTGAGTTGGGACGAAGAAGTTATGGTCATTTTTCCAACTGACGTCGAAGCTGGAAATCCAGACTCTTAAACCCTTGTTGTAGTGCGAATTCCTAGTGTAAATGGCCACGCTGCAATGCCAACTAGCAGTAGCCAAAGTCATAAACCACGCCGCAACGCGAGTTTTAGGCCAAATGGCGACGCCGCAGCATGAGGCACGAATTCTGGGCAGAACAGGGTTGATAAATGCCTAACCTAATGACCCAAAAACATAAATCCTTGAATTCATCTACAACCTAGAGGTAGAAAGAGAGAGAGGACACAGGAGATAGACCTGGATTTTCTCTCATCTCCATATCTTAGTTTTAGCATTTTTTTCTCTTTAGCTTTGTAAATAGCTTTAGTTAACAACATAGATTAGGGAGAGGATTGGAATTCCTTGGAGCATCAAGAGCACTTAGTAACATGGATTGGAAAGCATTACTGATTGGTTTTCTTGGAGATTGAAGAAGGCTTGACAGAGTTTATTCTTCTCTAGTATTTCCTTTGATGTTGTAATCTATAAATGTTGTATATATTGCTGCTTATGTTTAGCTTAAAAACTATGAACTAAATATTTGCTCTAAGATTATAATGGAACCCTTTGTTATGTTGAATTGAGTTTCTTATCTCTTTGTTTGGCATCATATGGTTTGTCCAATATATCTATGCTTAATGATTCTTGCTACGGAATTAATGATGATTTTGGTAATCTATAAGAAATTGGGAAATGGATTGTAGATGTATACCTTGATATATTAGCATGTGATTATGATTTATCTATACCAATGGATTGCATAATTTGTGTGTAAGATAGGAATATACTTATATGCCATGTGTGACCTAATCAAGAACCTATGCTTTAATTCCTTGCTATGGTTAATTCACATAGGAATGTGTAGGATTATTACCTAGCTTGGATGTTCTTTTCTGTTCTATTCCCTTTCAGGTGGATCTAGAGAGGATATGTTTATACATACCTCGGAAGAGGTGTATGAATACTTGTGAGTTCTCAATCGACATTCCATCGTGACCACTAAGACCAAGGAGAGAAAGTTAGATGGTTTGATGAAACATAGCACACCAAGTGTTTAACAAAATACTAGTATGGGGTGAAGTTATGATCTTAGCTTGTAGCACCTTAGATACCAGTCGTTATCCATTTACTTGCTTTAATAATTAGAATTAATTAGATTAATTTCATATCTTTTATTTAACTGTTTAAATAAGATTGAAGCGATATAAAGTTGGTACTTGGTAAATATTAGCTATAATTCGTCTTGGGTTCGACACTCTACTTCATTATATTACTTGTTAGACCACGTATATTTGCGCATGTTTTATCGGTTGCGAAATCGACTAACAAGTTTTTGGCGTCGTTGCTGGGGAATTATTTATTCTAATATTGTCCAATATTGATTTCAATCAATTTAGTCTTGATTTGAACTTGTATATCTGTATTTAATCTCTTTTTGCTTTGTTTTGTTTTTAAGTTCTCTCAGGATGGACGAAATTTTTTATCAATGGTCTTTTGAGAGGACGACACAACCAAGATTGGAAGAAAGACTTGAGCATTTGCAAGAACAAATTGCAAACCTCTTAAGATTTCCTAACAATCTTGAGTGTCAGTCCACTTAGAACGTCTACTGTCAGGAAATAACTGACAATGAACCGACTTAGTATCATCCAAACTGTCAGGGTCATCCAAACTCATGGGACTACAATCAAGAGTAGTATTGTGATCTAAATCTTTCCTATCAGACAGAATCCGAATATCATTGTCCGCCACAATATGAGGTGACATCTCAGTTAGACCTGAGCCTTTCCATGAACTCTAAACGAGAAGAAGAGAGAAGGCTTGAAGAGCTCCTGACCAACTTTATGGAGAGAAATGAGGTTCGAATGGCGAACCAAGACGCCTTATTGCAGAGCATTGAGAGCCGAACGGGACAACTTATCAGTTCGATCATGAATCTACCACAAGGCAGTCTACCTGTCGTTATTGATCACAACGAGGGGAGTGAAGAGCATTGCATGGTGGATACACAAAGAAAAGGCGACGAATCTCACGAACCTGTAAAGGGATATGTCGAACTTTGCGTTGACAAATCTGAGGATTCTGAGTTAGAAGAAGAGACAATCATGAGGGGTTGTAAATTCAAGACTGATGAAAAGTTGGAAACCGTGCTCAAGGTTGTTGAAATCCCAGAGGGCCCCCTAGTGCATGGAGAACGATTTCATTTTGATGAGAATGGAGAATTAGTGGATAACTCAAACAACGAAAAGTTCTTCGTGCCAATGGATGAAGCGAAGTTTGGAGGTGGCCAATCATCTATGTCCACCGTGAACATCAAGGAAAAGACCAATAGGCGGCATGATATGGTCATCTTTGCATATGAGCCAGACTGAAAGTAACTGCGTAGAGTCGGGCCGTCGACTTTAAAACAAGCGCTCGATGGGGAGGTTATCCCATCTCAGTATCACTTTTATAATTCTGTCATCTTCATAATTTTGTTTTCATCTATTTTTTAGCAGTTTAGTAATATATATGGTTATTGTCATGCTTTTGTTCGTTTCAGGATAGTAATATGTGCATATGCTATTTATAGCATCTTTCCTTTATTAAAGATGTTAGTAAGTAGGGTAGCCTATTTCTAAAAGATTTTGGTAACCATTAGTTCATATTAGTCTCAGTAGCCTTTTTGAGTAACCATGATTTATTAAATCTTAGTGGTTATATAAACATTTTGGTAGAATTTCTGTCAATTGCATGGGATCTTTTAGAAGTGCAGTTTTCACATTCTTGTTCATGTACTTCTAAGTTCCACGGATAGAAGTCTGTAACTTGTGATTTCTTATTTTGTGTTTGTAAGCATTTAGTTTTTAGTTATAGTTTGTTTTTGGTTAATGGTTTTATAGGCTAAGTGTTGATTTGAGTCACGCTGCAACGTGAGTTTATAAGGCAAGCTTGGCGCCGCAGCACCAACACCAAACCCTCTCATGCCAAGACTCCACGCTGTAGCGGAACAAATTCACGCTGCAGCGGCAACTAAACACAACACACTGGAGAGTTACGTTGCAGCGTCGCCCTTTTCGCCTTCAAGTGACACCGCAGCGAGCCTTTGTTATTGCGTATTGAAGCCTCATACTGCAGCATAAATTTACAAAGCAAGCATCACGTCGCAGCGCCAGCAGCGAGTTTTTTATTTTTTAAAATTCGACTACCTTAGGCTAAGTTACCCATGTAGCAAGCATCTGACCCAAGCTCACTCCAAGCCACTATAGTCCTTCCCATCCTACCAATTGCAAATCAAGTCCGATCAAGCAAAGGATTTGAAGAGTTCAATTTGCTGCAGTTCAAGTTGGGGGTGAGAGGGGGTTCATGGCATAAAGGCTAACCCTAGTTCTGTCAACACAAAAAGGCAGGCGAGGCACACAGCAGTGATTGCTCAAAGGCAGGATATAATGTTGCAGTATGAGGCAGAGCTCGCTAACACTATATGAGACATCTACACATCCTTCACGGGTGAGAAGGCTGACTACATACCATTCCCGGAGCCCCCCGTCTTCGCGCCATTTCCACCACCATCACCTACTGCAGAGGAAGGCAATGAGGAGGGTGACGATGAGATCCCAAATGATGATAGCACATATTGATTCTCCTTTCCACCTACTCAGCCACTGAGGGCATTGGCTATCTGAAGTTTGGGGGTGTTATCAGCTTTTATTAGCTTTTCTTATTTATTTTTGTTATTATAACTTTCATGTACTAGGATGCCATTAGTACTCTAGTATTGCCATCAGTACTTTTTGTTAGTTTTTTTTTTGGGCTGCAAATTAGGTTATTAATTGCAGTCATGGATTATGACTATCAGTTTTGATATGCATAGAGTATGTATGAATGTTTATTGCTTATTTTTATCCATGTTACAGTTTTAGTAGTTACGAATGGATGCATATCTATATTTATATTTTTGTGCCATGTTTAGACCTTATTTTGAGCATTTATTATTGTTAGGGTTTATTTATCGGGTTGGGCCATGAGATGATTTTTGATTGACCCTATCATGAACTGTTTATCTAATTGGTGGCTTTGTCAAAGAGGTCAAGCATTTATGAATGAGATTTTAGATAAATTTTTGTTTAAGACTGTTGTTGATCTTTTCTAGACCATCGAGCACATGTCAACTGTTATAGCTATTTATGCATCCAATAGACTTATTGGTATTGTTCTGTGGAATTTTTGCATTAACTCTTTTTAGCTTAAGTGAGTTTATGATAGTAAGATTTAGATTCTTATGCAAGTTCGAATACATTCGTCGTGTTTAGAGCATTTATAGAATAAAAAAAACAAAAAGAAAAAAAGAAAGAATAAGTTGAAAACCTCAGTTGACTAAGTTTAATTTTGTGGCCCTTGTTACTTGAGTTATTAGATCCTTAGAGATGTTCTATGCCTAATGCCCTAAAGTTATCTGGCTTGCGAGTCATTGATCAAAAGCTTGTTACGTGGGTAACTCTAAATAGCCTAATGTGATTAGACATTGCACAGCCATGCTTGAGGTTGGATTAGTTAAAATATGTCGAATAAAATTCTAGTTTGGCTTAAGTTTGGCTACGTGGATAGTGTTACTTGAGTTATTAGATCCTTAGGGGTGTTTCTACGCCTAGTGCCCTAAAGCTATCTATCTTGGGAGTCATTGATCAAAAGCTTGCTACATAGGTAACTCAACCTAAGGTAGTCGAATCTTGCACAAGTCAGTTCTAGCCGTTCTCATGCTAATACCGAGTGATCTATTCTCGCA
Source organism: Aralia elata (assembly GCA_034770075.1). Classification (NCBI taxonomy): domain Eukaryota; kingdom Viridiplantae; phylum Streptophyta; class Magnoliopsida; order Apiales; family Araliaceae; genus Aralia; species Aralia elata. The sequence continues at coordinate 60,736,882 of CM068382.1, forward strand.
TTTGTATCTTATTCTGAATTTTTGATGTAACTTGAGCGTATAGAGTTGTCATTTTTCTTTTTCTTTTTGCAATTGTCTATGCGTATGAATAATTAGTTGGAACAGTTGGTAGTCACACACAGAGATTTGGATCTTTAGCAGTCTAAGCTAGAAGTTTGATTAAAGCCTTATTTATGACTTTGCTTCTCCTTTGAAATCGTCATTCTTATAATTGAGGCCGCAATGCTACTATATAGTTGTTGGATGTGATTTGCAGTTATATATTTACTTTTGATTTATTAGTAGTTTTGCTTGAGGACAAACAAATATTTAAGTTTGGGGGTATTTGATGAGTGGTTTTTACACCTCGGAATTGGGTACTTTCGACTTGATGAATTTGTATGTTCTTAGGTACTTTATGTTTATTTTTATGTATTTTTATCTATTTGTTATACAATGTGGCTTTATATTACTTTTATATGTTGTTGTATTATTTGTATGTATTTTTACGTTGTTTTATAGGAATTGAAATAAAAGCCCCTTGGATCGATGCGTTTTTGGCTTGAATTTGGCATTCCAGCTGCTTATTTCTCAATTTCACCCATGATCCAATCCGAATCTCTCAAAACTCAAATAACAAAAGTTGTAGACCTTTGTCTTAGCTTTCCAGAGCATCCGGAATCATCTAATTTGAAGTTCGTATGAGAGAGTTATAGTCATTTTACCATCGAATTTGGCATGAATTTTACACAGTAGTTGTTCGACCTCGATTTGAGACTTGTCCGGCCATTATCTCGACAACTCCAGTTATGAAAGTTGTAGAGCTATTTCTTAGCTTTCTATAGCCTCTTTAATCGCCTTAGTCCTAGTTCGGACGAAGAAGTTATGGGCATTTTTCCAACTGACATCGAAGCTGGAAATCCAGAGTCTTAGACCCTTGCTGCAATGCGAATTCCTAGTGTAAATGGCCACGCTGCAGCGCCAACTAGCAGTAGCCAAAGTCATGAACCACGCCGCAGTGCGAGTTTCAGGCCAAATGGCGACGCCGCAGCGCGAGGCACGAATTCTAGGCAGAACAGGGTTGATAAATGCCTAACCTAATGACCCAAAAACAAAAATCCTTGAATTCATCTACAACCTAGAGGTAGAAAGAAAGAGAGGACACATGAGATTTTCTCTCATCTCCATATCTTAGTTTTAGCATTTTTTCTCTTTAGCTTTGTAAATAGCTTTAGTTAACAACATAGATTAGGGAGAGGATTGGAATTCCTTAGAGCATCAAGAGCACTTAGCAACATGGATTGGAAAGCATTATTGATTGGTTTTCTTGGAGATTGAAAAAGGCTTGCTAAAGTTTATTCTTCTCTAGTATTTCCTTTGATGTTGTAATCTATAAATGTTGTATATATTGCTGCTTATGTTTAGCTTAAAAACTATGAACTAAATATTTGCCCTAAGATTATAATGGAACCCTTTGTTATGTTGAATTGAGTTTCTTATCTCTTTGGTTGGCACCATATGGTTTGGTCCAATATATCTATGCTTAATGATTCTTGCTATGGAATTAGTGATGATTTTGGTAATCTATAAGAAATTGGAAAATAGATTGTAGATGTATACCTTGATATATTGGCATGTGATTATGATTTATCTATACCAATGGATTGTATAATTTGTGTGTAAGATAGGAATATACTTATATGCCATGTATGACCTAATCAAGAACCTCTGCTTTAATTCCTTGTTATGGTTAATTCACATAGGAATGTGTAGGATTATTACCTAGCTTGGATGTTCTTTTCTGTTCTATTCCCTTTCGGGTGGATCTAGAGAGGATATGTTTATACGTACCTCGGAAGAGGTGTATGAATACTTGTGAGTTCTCAGTTGACATTCCATCGTGACCACTAAGACCAAGGAGAGAAAGTTAGATGGTTTGATGAAGCATAGCACACCAAGTGTTTGACAAAATGCTAGTGTGGGGTGAAGTTATGATCTTAGCTTGTAGCACCTTAGATACTAGTCGTTATCCATTTACTTACTTTAATAATTAGAATTAATTAGATTAATTTCATATCTTCTATTTAACTGTTTAAAGAAGATTGAAGCGATATTAAGTCGGTACTTGGTAAATATTAGCTATAATTCGTCATGGGTTCAACATTCTACTTCATTATATTACTTGTTAGACCGCGTATACTTGCGTGTATTTTATCGGTTGCGAAATCGACTAACACTAGACTTATGATTTTAATATATTAAATCAATATAACAAGTTTGATCTTTTCTATCTAAGTATTTGTATATCAAATCTTTGTAAGGACTTTACAATTCGGCTACTACAATACATATACATTAATATCACAACATCAAATCTAAACATGTGATTCCTAACACAAAATATTTAAGAGAGAGGGAGAGGGGGCTGCCATAACATAGAGGAAGAAGAGGAAGTTTGTGTATCATCAAGCTTCAAACTTTGGAAGGAGAAGAAGATTTTCAACAAGATCAAGGTATAAAAACCCTCTAAAATCAAACCCTAAGTTAGTTTATGTAATGTTTTGAGGATGTTTTTAATTTAAATCATCAGTTTATGATAATAAAGCTTATAATACTAGATCTATATGTTTTAGGATGTTTCATGCCTTGATCATGCCATTTTAGGTATTGATTAGCTTGAAAAACAAAGAGATGAAAAAACTGTTTTTAAGGTTAGAAAACCCTAATTTCTGCCTAATTTGAGGCACTACCATTTGAAATATAAAAATTATTTTTGCGATCCGTCAAAAGAGGTATGTTAGATCCATAAGATACCTGATGGACCCAAGTGAAAACACTCAAAATTATTAAACGAAAAGCCATGGCATGCGTTTTGGCAAAACTGTTCGAACAGCCAAAAATCTGGAAAAATCTAATGAGCCTATTGTCTAGTTTTTGTAAAGGCTGTTTCGACTACTTAGAAGGCTCTAAATATTCCGAGCTTTTGTAGTATGGTAATATGTTAAGTTAATAGTTGCTGTCCAAAATTTGGAATTTCTCGATATCCTGAGATGGAGTTATGGCTTTTACAAGAAAATACAATTTTAAAAGTAAACTATTATAACTCAGTGTATACAGTGCAGAAAATTGTGCAACTTTAAGTGGAATCAGTATATAGTAGTATGAGTCCACTGCATAAATTTCAGAATGTTTGGATAAAAGAATATTTATGATAAATATAGTCATTTTAGACAGTTTTAGCCTATTTAAAAATAGGAAACGAATTTAGAAACTTGCAGGAAAATTAATTTTCACTAAAATATCATATATTAAGTTTTTCCGAAAGATAAAAAAATAATAAGCTATTTTGATATTTTTCATGTCTATATTTAAGTTAAGAATTAATGAGTAAATTAAGTTAAATCAAGTTGTAAAACTTGTAGATGTGATTTTATTTATTAATGATCATTACATGATGTATTAAAACTTTATAAGGGTATTTTGATAATTTTAATTAAATGTTATGTGTATGTCATGTTATGTGTGTAAAATAAATTAAATAGTAAGAGATAAACAATTAAATTAAATTGTTTAAAAGTTTATAAATGATTAATAATATTAGTAAATAAATAAAATATTATTCAATGAATAATAATATTAATCAATGATTAAAATATTATTAAATGATTAATAATATTAGTAAGAGATTAAAATATTATTAAAGGATTAATAATATTATGAGGTGAATAAGATATTAATAATATTATGAAGTGAATAAGATATTATTAAGTGATTAATAATATTATGAGGTGAGTAAGATGTTATTAAATGATTAATAATATTTGTGAAGGAATAAAATTAAGTGGTTAATAATATTAGAAAGGAAATAAAATATTATTAAGTAATTAATAATTTTAAGAAGTGATGGAATATTGTTTGACATTAGATGGTAGTTTAAGATGATGGTTGTATGATAGAATATTATCAAAAGATGATAATATTACTAATAATTTATGGTAGTATCTAATATTTGATTGTGTGACTACATGTTAGATAATTTATTAATAGTGTTATGAGTTAAAATATGATATGCTAATAGAGAGCTCAATCTTATTAATGATAGGTCTTTCATAAGAGATTATATTAAATTGCGTAGCCGTAGTCATCGAACGACGCAAGTTTCCTAACTCAAACTTGAGTTATTATGTTTCAAGCATGCTAGTGGATTAATTATTGACAATTATTCCACAACTATAATATTTATTGATATTCGCACCTTGTGAAAGTTTTTATTGATATGCAAGTTCTTACATTCATTTATTTTAATTCTTATGATTGTTTCCCAATGTTTGAAATTCCAAAATTTGTTCAATGATCTTACTTTAAATAAATTCTAGAACTTATACAAATCTTTTATATTTGTATAAGTATTCAAGTTATCTTTTAAAATTCAATTATGCCTAAATTGTTATTGAAGATTGATGGCATTTGTTTCGGCTGGATTAATATTAAAAAACGTTCTAATATATGTGAACTGAAATTGTTATTAAAATCTATGCCACTTGATTCGGCTAAACCGATATTGAAATATTATGTTGAAATTATAATATTTCTTTGAAAGGAATCCAAACCATATTGATGTGGTACAGACTCATGATGTAAGACTGAGATGAACAACCCTTATAAAAAGGGGAACTTTATTGTCGGACATTCGACCCGCGCGTTATGTTTGAGTATTATGTATAATCACGGGTACAATGAAGTTGATCCCTTCACGTACTTGTAGAAGAGTATAATTAGTTTCTTATAACTAACTCATACTCTTGAGGCAATTTAATTTTATTAACTAATAATTCCTCTAGCAGTTCAAGATCCATTGTGATCACTCAGCATGAAATTTGGGAATATCTCTTTTTATTGAATATTATTGCAGTATTGCTAATTCATCATACTACAAGAAAAAGGTTTATTTCCGACGGAATATATTTCCAACGGAATATTCTGTCGGAATTAATCCTATTCCGTCGGAATTAATCCTATTCCGTCGGAATTAAGTTAATTCCGACGGAATAGTCTATCGAAAATTCGGCCGGAAATAATGCCCTCGGAATTAAGTTCGTCGTAACTTCCGTCAGAAAAAATAGTATTCTGACGGAATAATTCCGACGGATAGTTCGTCGGAAATGTATTATTTCCAACGGAATAAATTTCGACGGAATATTTCGTCGGTACTAACCTGCCACGTGGCGTTTACCAGGACGTCCATAAATAAGGTATTTCCGACGAAAAATCTGTCGGAAATAATATATTTCCGTCGGAAATAATATTTTTAAAAAATAAACATCAATACTTAATTCCGACAGATCTTCCGTCGAAAATACCTTATTCCGTCAGAAATAACATGTTTTTTTTTTAAATAAGTTTTTTGTTTTTTTTATTTTCCAGGTTTTTAAACCCCATTTTTGTACCTGTAACTTGTTTTATCTCAACAATACATATATTACAATACCAATAGCTACATCAAATAACAACATATATCATAATCAACCCATAACATTAAAAACTATAAAGAATAACTCATTATGTGCCGAAATATTACATCGATTTACAAAGAATCAAACTAAACTATACAATATATGATTTACAAAACATCTAAGTAGATTCTAAATACAAAACACCTAAGCAAACTAAACTATATATACAATGCATGGCATGGACTATAGTGTATGCAAATTCACGTTATCATCCCCTCCGCCATCATCACCCTGTTGATACAATTAAAAATATAACGCATTAGTCCGTATGAGAGTATTAATTTAATAACATGCAGATTAAATAAGTAAAAGTAAATATAATACCTGAGTAGGCGGTGGTTGACTCCCAATCAGGCCAAAAGCCTCTGATAGTAATGTAACCACCAACCGAAGCACCTCGTCACGTATCGCAATGAACTGCTCCTGCGGGATACCCGTACTATCGACGGTGGTCCCTGCTACAATATCCTGGGCGAGCTGGTGAAGGCGAGCTTGGCTGGGCAACTCTTGACGACGGATGACTGGATCCGCACGGAACGTCTCCGACACCGCAGCCATGACCCTCTAGAAAATCTTGTCGTCCAAGCCAGCGCCTGTATGAGATGGTCCGACAGAAGCTCTCGGGCACTGACGCTGGCTAGAGCCTGCGCAAATAAATATACCATTACGAATAATATATGTAGTTACTTAATCTTAACTTATTAGAAATAATATTACCTCCAGGTAATGTATACGTTGGTATCTTTGGCAATCCTAGCACTCAATATCTGCTAGTACTGCTAGTAGGGGGATCCTAAGTCGCGACCCATAGTCCCAGCTCCTCATCCCGAGATAATTCAATCCCGGGCGGAGGAACAGTGGAATCTAACGTCTTAGAATCCCCCCTAGCCACCTGCAACTCAAATACACGCTGGTCCCGACTAGCATGAAATCGGTCCTATAATTTATGGCTTATACATAAGTTAATTATATCATTTTATGAACTAACTAATATTAAATATTACATAAAATTACGATTACACTTACCCATATAGCTAATGTTGCGGGAGACATAGTAGAGTCCTTTGGCGTGTGGGCTCTATCCCAGAACTCTAACATAGACGGAGGTCAGCCTAAGCTCTGTCGCATGGCCTAATAAATACATTCATAAAGTAGTTATGAAGTTTACTTGTGAGAAATGAGTAACTAAATAACTAAGTATATGACACTTACCGATTTCGCCTCCTCAAAAGACTGCGAGCCAGTAGTGTGTACGACTCAGAGCTGATGACGGTTCTTCTTTGCCTGCTCTGACTTCTTCTTGAAGTCGTCAGCATCCCAGTGCATACACATAGCCTCCCACACTGGATCAGAGACTATGCGGGGCTGGTGATCTCTAATCGTGGTCTCGGGCTGGTCATAAACTGTCCGGGCTGCCCTCTGTCGCATCTCATACAGCCAGCCAGCGTAGTTCTTGGCGATGTGTGCAATAACAACATCATCGCCGACTTCCTGAGAGATGCCCTCATCACATCTAAAATATTTCTATAACAAAAGTTTAAAAGTTATGAACCATTAAATTATTGGGCAACGACTTTATACGTGTAATTTTCTAATTTATAAGAAAATGAACTTACGTGAAACTCCCGTAAGACAGTGACCATAAACGCGGGGTCGTACTGGCTGTACTGGCTGAAGCGCATGCACCCAGTCGGGAGGTGCGTCAAACAGATAGCGTGTATGGTCGCCTTAGCGACCGAGTCTAGTATACTACAGTAAAAACAATTGAATATTGTTACGTTAAATGTTTAATGAAACAAATTATATAAATTTAACTCTTTATTTTTTTAATGTCAAAGTAGAATACTTACTGGGAAGAGCCGACATCCACTCGGACTACATGTAGAACTGCCGGTGGACGACCGACGAGACCGAGGTTAGTCTGTCGATCTCATCGACGACGAGCATCTGTAATTATATTATAAAACTTTAGTCAAAATACATAAACTAATGCATATTGGGATATATTATACGTTTACACGAATCAGACCACTTACTAGCTCCTGAAGACGAGCCTCCAGCCTGGCTCGCGTCTCCAGATCCTGATCGCCCACCGCTGCGACGACTGCCACCGCTATTTCTAGCTATAAATGTGCTACTGAAATAACGAAAATCTAATATATTAATATTATTTAAATCTAACATATTAATATTAAATTATTTACTAATTTGAAATACGTTTAGAGGTTGTACGTCGTCAAACCCATCAGATTCAACATCAATATCATTATCGGATTCAGTCTCTTCCTGCTCCTCATCATCATCGATATCAGATTCGTTGTCGTTATCATCTTCAACGATAATGTACTCATGCACAACCTCCAAATCATCGACTTCCTCATCGTCGGGTACGTCAACCACATCATTTGTCATCACATTTTCATCATTTAGCAATACCTGCCTGGGATAGCAAACATCTTCTTGCAACGCCTCATCCATCCCCAACATATTAGCACTATCAAATGCATGTGCTTTCGTTGTGACAACTGTATACTAGGGGCTTCTACTATTTATTACGTTAGGAGCGTAGTACACTTGAGTTGCTTGACTGGCTAACACGAAAACGTCATCAGATTTGAGTTTTGACTTGATATCTACTATGACGATTCTATTACGATCAACTTTATCACTGTGACGCCCCCAAATTCGGGTCTCCAAATACCCGGATCTGGTCATCACGATCCAAAACAAATATTCACCTTTAACAACATATGATATCTAAAAGTGCGGAATATAATAAACATACGTTGTTCATTACAAGGTGTTACTAGTCCCAGAATACGAATAACCTTAAATGTTTACACAATCCATACCCTAAATAGCTAGCAGGGTTTAAATTACATTAACAGAAAAGTAACTAACACATGAATCTAAGGTCAGCTACGAGACGTTTATCATTTCATCTTTTCTTTCCCTTTGTTCTTCCCTGACGTCTCGGGTTTAGCTGCAATGAAGTCATGATATAGCAAGAATGAGCAACGAGTTTGCCCAGCAAGTTTAATGTGCAACAATAAAGATATATCATGATGAAGGAATATTAAAAGGATTTCAACAATAGAATAATCAGAAGCAAGAACATTAAATGCTTTTAGAACAATTGATAGTCAGATAGACTTTGAACGATAACTTCCAGAGGAGTCAATAGCTGGTTGACCCTCTGGTTACTGGCTACAGAATAACGTACTTGAGGGGATCAGCCTCGCGTACCCTATGTATATGCATAACATTTAATTCTGCTATTTGTACCTTATATACGGTACGTGGGGTACTCCCCTATAAATAAAGGGGTGTTCATACAGTCTAAGAATCCTTACCATTGATTGGTTCGGATAGCTTTTATAAATTCTCACATAATTGTCTGACCGAACAAGGGTTCAGACTTAACCATGAATGGTTTATAAATTCCTGAATTTAAATATACGAATTTCAAATGCACGAGTGCGAATGTCAATAAATATACAGATGTGGAATAATTTGAAAGTAATTAGACCACTTAAAGCATGCTTGGAGGAAATTCAAGCTTAAAGAATAACTTGCAATAATGTATACCTTTTTGCATGAATTAAAATACTGCATAAGGTTTTAGGAGTATTGCTCAATGTAAAAGTTGGGTAAGGAAGAATTTGCAATAATGTAAGAAGTTTAGGGTTAGGAACTTGCCTGTTTGCTCAGCTACAATTTAAATCTTAGCTTTAATTAATTGATCCCGAGTGACCTATCATCGGGTAAAGTCGATTTATCAATTAACAGTTGTATATTGGCACCTCTTACTATACCTTTTACTCAACAGGTAAAATTCATCATCTATATTTAATTACTAATTAACATTAGCTAAACAGAAATTTATTGATGATCTTTAGCTATTAACAATAATTGTTAGCTAATCATGATTACTATTCTTGAGGGTTCAGATTATTACCCTTATTGTCCCTAATTATGGGTCAACAACCTTTATTTATTAGAACAATAAATTCATCATGGTTTAATGACAACTAACTAATAGTTGGTTACTTATTTAATTACACTTAATTACTATTTACTATTAATAAAATAATCTTTAAGTGTTTATCCTCATTATTTAATAAGGACCAAAATAAAAAAAAATCAGCTTATTAATCCCCCTTATACTTAATCATTATTTCAGCAACGATTAAGTAATTCTCATCCTTATTACTCAACAACTTTATTCATACTTAATTATTAAATAATAATATTTATTATCTTTATTTATTATTTAATAATAAATAATAAATAATTATTCTATTAACTTTATTCATATTTAATTATTATTATTATTAAATAATAATTAAATATTTATTATCTTTATTTATTATTAATAAATAATAAATAATTATTTTATTAACTTTATTCATATTTAATTATTATTATTATTATTAAATAATAATTAAATATTTATTATCTTTATTTATTATTAATAAATAATTATTTTATTAACTTTATTCATATTTAATTATTATTATTATTATTAAATAATAATTAAATATTTATTATCTTTATTTATTATTAATAAATAATAAATAATTATTTTATTAACTTTATTCATATTTAATTATTATTATTATTAAATAATAATTAAATATTTATTATCTTTATTTATTATTTATTTAATAAATAATGAATAATTATTTTACTAACTTTATTATTATAGTTTTAAACAATAATCAAGGATTTATTGTCTTTATTTATTATTTATTGATAAATAATAAATAATTATTTACTAACTTCACTCATGTTCGATTATTGTTTAATACCAATTATCCAATAATTAAATAATTAACTTTGTTTACACCTACTTATTATAATAATTAAATACTCATTATAATACATAGTTGGTAACATTTTATCGGTGCATTATTAACTCCAATAATAACACCAGAACTTCTTAATCGCAATGAACCAACATAGTGCAATACCAACTGATGTCAAACCCTAGTTAATTTGTTTCACTAACAAAGATCATTACCCCAACACTGATACTGACAGAAAATTTAGCAAAACCTGCATTTAATCTTATTGAGTTCCACTCAATAACCATCCGGTCATCATGGTATCAAAAAGGGAAACTAAAACCTGATTTGAGTATCAGTTTGAACACCAAATGAGCATTTCAGAGTTTGACAGTAGATTGTATTCAACACATATCTGAAGGCCAGAACCATTAAGGTTCAACCGGTTCCTAATCAACATACACTTACACACAGTACGAATCCCAAATTCAAGCTCAATCAATAGGATGCATTTCCAAACTTTTAATCCAATACCATAAATACTATAACCAATTACAAGATGGGAAATTAAACAAACCCATCACAGTTGCTATAAACGAATCCAATAACTTATTATCAGGTTTCCCAAATTAAAACCAAACAAACTGATAACAGATTTTGAACCCCAAAATTATAATAAGGTTTCCAACAATACAATTATACACTGTGTAAATGCAAATTGATTAAGCTAATACAGTCGCTCGATACCTTGGTGTAGACCGGTTTGCCGTCTTCCTCCTCCTTCCGAAATAATCAGTGTAATGTTGGGGCATTTACAACCAAATTGCCTAACTAATTTTTCTTTTTTTTTTTTTTTTCCTTTCTGTGTGGCTCACTCCCAGTTTGTACCCACAACACTGAAATTGGGTTTAGGGTTTGGGGGCTCAAATTTATAGACGAAATTGGTGACTCAATAAATCAGGTATTACCCAAATCGGTTCATTAAGACCCACCGGTATGAGGGGGTGAGCTGTCGACTGAGGCTACACATCACCCATCAACTCTGTGACTTACCGGCAGCTCCTTGGGCCACGCGTGACCTCACCAGTCAAGTCACCAGTCGCGTGTTATCCCTTGGTCCGAACTTCGAACTTCCGGTCGCCCGTAGCTCTCCCACCTTGTCCGCTGATCGTTCCGTGGAATCGCCGGCGCCCTTCTCCCGTCACTGATTGATTGGGCTGCTAGGTGCGGCTGGCCTACTTCCTCTCCTTAGTTGATTCGATTTAGATGGCTAGGGCTTTAGAACCTCCTTCTGCCGCTCGTTCGACTGATTGACGGAGAACTTGGCTATTGATTTGAGAGGGTTTGGGATTTTACTCGTTGGTTCGACTGATTCCCCAATTTGATTTCGTTTTCTTTGAAGCCCTTCCCAACGATTTCGCCGGTTACTTCCTTTTAATCAAAACAGATCCAACCCGCCTTAACAGGGACGGGTTCGACCCGGATGGAAAGGGTTTGACCCGGCTGGTTTAGAGGTTGGGTTCAGCTTATAATTTAGTTTGGCCCAGCAGGGAATTAAAATATGGACTCAGCCCAATAGGAAATAAAAGGAAATTTGGGTTCAACTTAGGAGAAAAGAAATGGGCCAGGCTAAATAAAATAACCTAATACCCTTATTATTTTAATTGAATAATTAATTCAATTAATTAGTTAAATATTTGTTTTACCAATAATTCTTGATTCGAAGTACTTAATAAAATAGGTTTATTTATTAATCTTCTTCCAATTTCTTCCAAATAATAAAAAAAACTTGGGGTTAACCTACTAATTTAAATCGCAATATTAATGGGCCCCTTAATGTAAGAAAATTATTGGACCATATAATCATATAATTAAATATAATTCTTACATAAGTCCAATTAAATTCATAAAAGTTCATAAGATGAATTTTATTTATCAAAATAATTTGATACAACGTTTTGAAAATTCCTGGACATTACATCCTCTCCCCCTTATAAAAATTCCGTCCTCGGAATTTCAATCTAAGGTTACTCAAATAACTGAGGGTAATTCGCTCTCATCTTCTCTTCGAGCTCCCACGTGGCCTCTTCCACCGCGTGATTCCTCCAGAGAACTTTCACCGAGTGAATGATTTTATTCCTCAACTTCTGCTCTTTTCTATCCAGTATTTGAACAGGAATCTCCTCGTACGATAAGTCCTTCTCGACTTGAATTGGTTCATAGGAGATGACATGCTTGTAGTCTGGCTTATACGGACGCAACACTGATACATGAAACACGTTGTGGATGTGCTCAAGTTCAGGAGGTAACGCCACCTCGTACGCCACTTCGCCTATTCTCCTTAATATCTCAAAAGGTCCTATGAACCTAGGGCTCAATTTGCCCTTCTTCCCAAAACGGATCTTCCCTTTCCAGGGTGATACCTTCAGAAACACAAAGCTACCAACTTCAAAGTCTCGTTTCTGGCGATGTAAGTCGGCATACTTTTTCTGACGATCCTGGGCTGCCACTAACCGTTGTCTTATTACTTTAATAATTTCCACGGTTTGTTGTACCAATTCTGGTCCCAACAATCTCCGCTCACCAACTTCATCCCAACACAACGGTGTTCGACACTTCCTTCCGTACAATGCTTCGTACGGTGGCATACCAATACTAGCGTGATAGCTATTATTATAAGCGAACTCTACCAGGGGCAAGTGATCGTCCCAGCTGCCACTTAAATCCATTACAACTGCCCGGAGCATATCCTCTAGGGTCTGAATTGTTCGCTCACTCTGACCATCAGTCTGGGGATGATATGCCGTACTCATTCTTAACTGTGTTCCCAGTCTCTCCTGTAGGCTTCTCCAAAAATTTGACGTGAAGCGCGGATCCCTGTCAGACACAATAGATACCGGCACTCCATGTCGTGATACTATTTCCTTCACGTAAAGTTTCGCCAGCTGTTCCAATTTGTACCTGATCCTGATTGGTAGAAAGTGGGCAGACTTGGTCAAACGATCTACGATCACCCATATGGCGTCTAGACCCTTTTGCGTTGCTGGAAGTCCCACCACAAAATCCATTGTGATGTGTTCCCACTTCCATTCGGGAATCTCTAAGGGTTGCAACAATCCGCTCGGCCGTTGGTGCTCCGCCTTGATCCTCTGGCAGGTTAAACACCGGCTGACGAATTCTGCAACTTCCCCCTTCAAATGCGGCCACCAATAATGTTGACGAAGATCTTGATACATCTTGGTGCTACCCGGATGTACCGAAAATCTCGTATTATGGGCCTCCTGTAAAATTTCTTCCCTTAAGTCTGGTACATAGGGTATCCAGATCCTTCCCTCGAATCTCAGCAATCCTGTGCTGTCAACCTTATACTTTGAGGCTTTTCCCTCCGATAGCTGTTTCTTAATGTCAATGCATTCCTCGTCAAATTCTTGAGCCTCCTGTATCTTATCCAGTAGAGTTGGACCTACCGTCACGGCGAACACCTTTTCGTCCACCTCCATTGGATACCTAACTTCCAGCTCCAGACGTTCAAAGTCCCGTATCAATTCCTCCTGGACTGTCAGCTGCATCAATTTCACCTTGCCTTTCCTACTTAAGGCATCAGCCACTACATTTGCTTTGCCCGGATGGTACATAATTTCACAGTCGTAGTCCTTGATCAATTCCAACCATCGGCGTTGCCTCATATTTAGCTCCTTCTGAGTGAAGATATATTTCAGACTTTTGTGATCTGTATATATTTCACACTTCTCCCCGTATAGGTAGTGCCTCCAAATTTTCAAGGCAAAAACTACGGCTGCTAACTCCAAGTCGTGAGTCGGATAACCCTTCTCATAATCCTTCAGCTGACGCGATGCGTATGCCACGACCTTGCCGTGTTGCATCAGTACACAGCCAAGACCCTTGTGTGATGCATCGCTATACACTACGAAACCCCCAGTGTTGTCTGGTAAGGTCAACACTGGTGCTTGGCTGAGTCTCTTCTTCAACTCCATGAAACTCTCCTCACACTTCTCCGACCAAACAAACTTGACTGTTTTCCTGGTGAGATTGGTCAACGGCGATGCTATCTTTGAAAAATCCTGGATGAATCTCCGATAGTATCCCGCTAATCCCAAGAAACTCCGGATCTCCGTCGGCGTCTTCGGCTGTTCCCAGTTGATAACTGCTTCTACCTTTGCTGGATCTACCGAAACACCATTCTTGTCTATGACATGACCCAGAAATTGTACTCTCTGCAACCAAAACTCACACTTAGAAAACTTTGCATACAACTTCTCCTTCCTAAGAGCTTCTAATACAATCTTCAAATGTTCAGCATGCTCCTCCTCCGTCCCCGAATACACCAGAATGTCATCGATGAATACAACTACGAACTTGTCCAAGTACTGCTTGAACACTCTGTTCATCATATCCATGAATGCTGCTGGCGCATTCGTCAATCCAAGTTTAAAACCTAGTTTTGAAGAAGATGATTGTGTAGAGATGATTAAACACTTTAACCTAATCTTTGTGTTAGAAATTAAATGTGTAAAACGATATGTAAGGGATTGAAACCCTAGAATTGATAAGGTGGTATACAGAGATATATGGGTATACAAACATGTATAAGCTAGATGGGGTTAGAGAAGCTACCCTAGAAACTTTCCATAAGTAGAAAGTTTAAAGAAGCAATGACATATTTGTGTATTATGATTTTAAGTGATCAATGAAGATGGATTTCTGCGATCTAATCAATGTGTTATGTGATACGATATAAGCATTAATGAATCATAGAGGAAAAATATTTTCTTAGAAAATAACGCAGGAAACACTATTCACGCGAAAAACGCTTCTTCGTTCTTTTTGAATTTTCACATTCCCGAATAGCGTTTATATGGAGTATAAGTGCGTATTTACTATTCAAAAATACGAGAGGAGAAACTTTCCATAAATGGAAAGTTTGAGAATTCTCTATAAAAGGAAAGTTGTGGTGTATAGATGTCCACCAATAAGAAGAGGTTAGGGACCTTCCATAAATAGAAAGTGTAGGATGAAGGGTAGGATGGTAATGATCCAAGCCTAGATGAGTAATTAATTAGGTTAATTAATGAGAAACAAGATAAAACTATGTTATGAATTAACATAGCTTGAATGTTGGCCTTGATTGGCAAACGAGAAGGGTGATCATCATTAGGTAATTAACTAGTGTGATTAATGTAGGGAATTTGAATAAGAGGATTAATTATGGTAGCCCAATATGGGATTGCCTATATGTGAAGTGGGTAATTTAAATATAAGCCCAAATGTATGATAATTGATAGTCCAAGAGGGATTTATTATAAGCCTAAGCTATGAGTAAGGATTTAATGTGTTAGGATTTTATGAGTAACCCAACAAATTAGCCAAAGGATGAGTAAACTAGGTTGACCATATTTTAACCAACCTTGAGTTAAAGAAGACCAAAGAAATGGAAGGGTAGAAACTTTCCATAAATGGAAAGTTTGGAAACTTTTCATAAATGGAAAGTTTGGAAACTTTCCATAAATGAAAGGTTTAGATAACAAAGAGAGAGAATAGTATGTATTGGTGTATTTATATATATATATATGTATTAGTATATTTATACATATATATAATTGTGCAAGTATTCTTATTAAAAGAAAAGGAAAAAAATTAATTAAAACAAGTGCGTAGACTTTTGCTTTTGTTTTATCCAAAGTTGCATTGGTAGGAGCAAAAAGGGAATGAAAGTGACAAGTTGGTGATGTGTGTAAGTAGTGTAAGAGAGCTATGATGGGCTAGGTTGGTAGCTTGTGTTGGAGAAATGAAAGGTTGTAGAGAATTAACCAATGTAAGGTTAATTGAATAATCCTAGTTGGTAAACAAGAGAGGGCATTGAACAAATATTGGTTAAATGCTAGATAAATGAATGTGATGATGAGAATTAATCATAGATGGTTTAATTGAGTATCCCTAGGTAGTAACTAAGTTAAAGCTTTAACCATGCATTGGTTAGTTGCTAGCAAAATGTGTATAAATATATAATTGTATGTATACATGATAGATGAGACTTAACTAAGGTGGAGTTAGTGAATTCACTCTAGGTTAATTCTTATAAGGGAATAATTGATCAACATGGAATTAGTAAGTAACCATGGGATTACATGTTTGTAGAGAATTAACCATACCTTGGATAATTGTTGGGAGAAGGAGAATAAGTTGATAACTAACTAAGGTTGATTGAATTCTGACCTTGAGGTAAATGTTAGAAAGTTAACTACAACTAAGTTAAATGGTGGAGGGATTAGATAGATACACATATGTGTATGTAATATTATTGCAAGTATACTTATATATAAATTAAATGAATAATAAAAACAAAAGTGTGGGGAAATGGAGCATGGCGAAACCGCCCATCTTGGGCCAAGAGAGGGCTATAGCTAGCCTCTCACCTCTTACAAAGTAGCCCCAAATGTCTTGTCCCATCTACTTTAATAAATGTCTTGTCCCATCTACTTTAATTAATGTCTTCTCCCCTAGTTTATTTAACCACATTTGGTTACCTAGCTTTGGTTAAGTGGTGGGAGAAAAGAATAGATATACATTATGTATGTAATGTTATTGCAAGCATAATTGCAAGAGGAGAGAGAAGCTTGGTTGATTAACCAAGGCCTGACAATTTTATTTCATTCATTTTCACTTCTTTTCTTTAAGCTAAATAGCTAGAAAAATAGAAAGAGAAGAAAAGAGAGAAGGCTACCAATAATGGAGAAAAAGGAGGAAGAAGAAAGTTTAGGAAGAAACCATGGAAGAAGATCCATGGAAGGAAAGAAAGAAAAAATGAAGAACGCAAGGTATAACTCAAAACTTACCCACTTTATTGTGATTTAACTTAGATCTAGTGTTGGGTTGTTGTGATTAAACTAGATAATGATAGATCTACATGATTTATAATGATTCATGGTTGGATCTAGAGGTTTGATGGGTTATTAAACTTAGATTTGAGAAATAATTTCTTAAAACTCTAAAACCGTCACTTTCCTCTTTGATCCTTAGATCCGCATAGTGGGTATTGATGAAAAATTATATAGATTTAATATGTTGTAATATTATAAGTTATGAATTAATAGAACTTGAAATCATTTGATTTGGTTGTGTAAAACTCAAAATATGAAAATCGAAAGGAGAGAAGCGAAGGTTATTTTCCTCAAATTAAATGATCTAGTGAGCTGCTGTCCAAAAATTAAAAATTCGGGACTAGCTATATTTCTCTAAAAATTCTGGGCTTTTGGTATGCTATAGTTCATTGAATAAGCTTTTCATAGACTCCGGAATGGAGTAATTCCGACTTCGGATCAAAGAGTTATGACCAATCTAGTTTGTCATGCAAAACTGTCCAATGAATTTTGGTCAGCCCCCTTACGTGCGATTCCTGTATTGATGTGTTGGGAATTGGAACAATTTCAGTAGGACAAAGTTGTAGATACGGAAGTTAGCTTCGCGTGGCCGCTAGAATCACCCAAAAATTGTAAATAACGAAGAAGTTATGACTGTTTAAGCGAGCTAGGGTCTATCAGCCAGTTTTTCTCGCGAAACAGTTTTAATTTAGTCATTCCTTGAGAGGTGTAGCCTCGTGTGTTTGGAATTTGAAGAAACTTAAAACTGTAAAGTTGTAGATATTGAAGTTTTCTAGCTGGACATGTGAAACTAAGCCATTTTATGGAACGGATCATGTTCGAAATAAATTATTTATTAAAGCTGTCCAGAAAATAAAATTTTTCTAGACTAATTGATGAAATTTCAGAATCTGTTTTAAATGGTTAAGGGTCTGACTTTAAGGCCTAGATGAGGTTGTAGTACACTGAGTAAAGTTTAATTTGATATAAGAAGGAACAAAAAGAGTCATGTAACGAAGGAGTTGCGTTAAAAACGAAAACAACGTTTTGTTAAAGAAATTGTGAAAATGGATTTTATAATTTTATTTGAAGTAAAATGTTGGAAAATGATATATGTTATCATGTGATGACATACATTGACATGTTGGGGATCATAGTGAATCCGGTGTATAAGGATAGATAAATATTGATGTTATGTGCTTATATGTAGTTCATAACATGTAAATTGTTAATGAATGCATACAACATGCTCGATAAAATGCCTAGGAGAAATTGTATATCTAAACATTGAGACTTAAAAGTATCCAAGTAATGGTATTAAGTGCTTGGAGTAATATATAATTGAAGAATATTTTAAGTATATTAATATTATTTAATTATAATATTAATATATAAGTGACGATTATTTTAAGTATATTAATATTATTTAATTATAATATTAATATATAAGTGAAGATCATTTTAAGTATATTAATATTATTTAATTATAATATTAATATATAAGTGAGGATTATTTTAAGTATATTAATATTGTCGACGCCGGGTTTTTTTTCCGTCTCGTGTCCTCTTTTCCAATTTTAGCCTTTTGGTTTAGATGATTTTTTGGAAAAGGTCGGCATTGATGTCGACGGGGTTTTGAAAGATCGGTTTTATGATGAGCCAATTAACCAGAGTCGCCAGTTGGTATATTTGAAATGGATGTACCAACTCATCCGGGTTTTCATTTTTTATAAATCACTGGCTCATATGTGACTCCGAATTAATTGGTCTGCGAATCGAGATTCATAGAGTTCGGGGGCTTGCTTAAGCGAGGGGAAGGTGTTAGGCACCCCCCGACTTCCGTAAAACACGGTTACCGCAATCTCGATGCTTTTCCTATCCTTTAATTCATGAAAAGTGTATGCGTGCGTATGTGTGTGTGCGTGCCTAAATGAATGTTGTGGTGAGTTTGTGTGATAGCATCATTTGGATTTTTAGGGAAAATCGTGCTTTAGTTTTGAGAGTGTTTAAAAATGTCTTTTCGATATTCACGAGAAAGCCTTATTTGTTGAGAAAGATTTGATTTTAAATTGACAAAATCTATGAGATTTTTTATTAAGTGTTTGCTTTGGTAAAACGTGAGTTTGTTAAACCTTAGCAAAAATAGGAATCGAGATTTATACGTTGCTTTCATAAATGATAGGCAATTTCTAGAATCTCTTTCGCCCTATGTATCAAGGTTTAGTAAAACGTTTATTTCTCTTTATAAAACCATTTTTTGTGACATTTGGAAACAACTTCCTTTCGGCTTTCTCGTAAAATAGGAATCGACTTTCATTAACACTTCCAATTTTTAGCCTCGTGATGCTAATATCCTATTTTGATTAATTTTAGCAAAATCTTGATTGTTTTGGTTTTGAAATCATTTTGTTGGATGATACAATTCGAACTAAATATCAAACGCGTAGGGGGCTATTCATGGGCATGTAAGCCATCAAAATATCCCCTAACGCCAACAATCACATATTTTACTATTACGGGGCCTTAAACCCGATTCTCGCTCTAGCGTCGTTTTAAGGCCCAACGATTACATGTTACAACAACACGAGTACCTTGCATCCATTACATGTATCAAAACGTCCATCATCGGATTTGGACCACGGGGTCGCATTCCTAGGCTCACACCCAAGATTACTACATACCCGCAAAACGAATTCTACGAAACTAAAACAACACACGGATTGCCTAATACACCATGATATCCGAAAATGATAGTCTAACTAAATTACATCCAAGCAATCACCATAAGTAAGCTAGAAATTCCACCAATTGGATATCCTCGGGTTATTAGGAAGAATTTTGTTCCGATGGAACCCTCACTAATAATCCCTAATCCATGATTTCACAATACAACGCACAAAAAGGATACATTTAAGAGGATTCGGATAATAAGAGCCTATCAAAATGGTACGAGCAAATGCCAAAAACAAAAGATTTTCACCTTGCAAAATGATCCCCACAATATGTAGGAATTTGTGTATTGAGTAGAGTAGAAAATATGAGATATAATCTCACAAAATTGGTACAATTCCTCACTCTTTTCACTCTTTTTCTCTCCTAATTGCCCTTATTTTGTTGCTGTTTTCTCCCTATTTCCGAGCTGCTGCTGCTGGATTTTTCTTCTTCCTCTCCTCTTTTGTTTCTGTATGCGAACTGGCCTGATAAGGGACTGCCAAGGGCAGCCGCAGATTGATCTGCGGCTGGCCGCAGATTGATCTGCGGCTGGCCCTTGGTTCTCCCCCCAGCCGCGCTCGAGTCCCGTGCGCTCGAGTCCCGTGCCGTCTCGAGTTCCGTCCTTGGCCGCGGATTGATCTGCGGCTGACTGTGCTGATTTTCTCGTTTTCCGCACCTTGTCTCGATTTTCGTGCCGTACCGTTGCTTTCCGTTGAAGGGCTCGTACTCTGCAGTCCGGGAATCCCCGGGAGACGCGCCACCTCATTCGGGGATGTCTGTCTCGGATGGCCTTATTGTCACATCAGCTTTGATTGCCAATCCCTGCGGTGGTGTCGGGCGCTCGCCCTTGGGCCCACTCCTTCACTCCCGCAAGCCGGTTCAATTGACGATTTTGCCCTCCTGTCATGGTTAGTACAGGGAACGCAAAATTTGGGTGTCTACAGCTGCCCCTCTTTATCATGTTTATGAAATGATGAATGAAATGAACAAGATAAAGAATAGACACCCGATGCATGAATGACAATGCACATGGATGACAATACATACGTGATGCTACACATATGCCTTACGATGCAGCGTATGATGCAATGGATGCAATCATATTCGTAAAAGGGTATCAACGCAATGCGGATGATCGTCTCGTAACCCCCGGTTATCGTCGCCGGTTGATTATCTTGTCGGAGCCGGTTATCGTCGTCGGACATCCATCTCGTAATCGCCGGTTATCGTTGCCGGTCGATTGTCTCGTCGGGGCCGGGTATCGTCGCCGGTCACCCATTTCGTAACCCCCGGTTATCGTCGCCGGTTGGTTATCTCGCCGGAGCCGGTTTTCGTCGCCGGACATCCACCTCGTAATCGCCGGTTATCGTCGCCGGTCGATCGTCTCGTCGAGGCCGAGTATCGTCGCCGGTCACCCCTTTCGTAACCCCCGGTTATCGTCGCCGGTTGGTTATCTCGCCGGAGCCGGTTTTCGTCGCCGGACATCCATCTCGTGATCGCCGGTTATCGTCGCCGGTCGATCGTCTCGTCGGGGCCGGGTATCGTCGCCGGTCACCCCTTTCGTAACCCCCGGTTATCGTCGCCGGTTGGTTATCTCGCCGGAGCCGGTTTTCGTCGCCGGACATCCATCTCGTGATCGCCGGTTATCGTCGCCGGTCGATCGTCTCGTCGGGGCCGGGTATCGTCGCCTGTCACCCCTTTCGTAACCCCCGGTTATCGTCGCCGGTTGGTTATCTCGCCGGAGCCGGTTTTCGTCGCCGGACATCCATCTCGTAATCGCCGGTTATCGTCGCTGGTCGATCATCTCGTCGGGGCCGGGTATCGTCGCCGGTCACCCCTTTCGTAACCCCCGGTTATCGTTGCCGGTTGGTTATCTTGCCGGAGCCGGTTTTCGTCGCCGGACATCCATCTCGTAATCGCCGGTTATCGTCGCCGGTCGATTGTCTTGTCGGGGCCGGGTATCGTCACCGGTCACCCCTTTCGTAACCCCCGGTTATCGTTGCCGGTTGGTTATCTTGCCGGAGCCGGTTTTCGTCGCCGGACATCCATCTCGTAATCGCCGGTTATCGTCGCCGGTCGATTGTCTTGTCGGGGCCGGGTATCGTCACCGGTCACCCCTTTCGTAACCCCCGGTTATCGTCGCCGGTTGGTTATCTCGCCGGAGCCGGTTTTCGTCGCCGGACATCCATCTCGTAATCGCCGGTTATCGTCGCCGGTCGATCATCTCGTCGGGCCCGGGTATCGTCGCCGGTCACCCATCTCGTAACCCCCGGTTATCGTCGCCGGTTGGTTATCTCGCCGGAGCCGGTTTTCGTCGCCGGACATCCATCTCGTGATCGCCGGTTATCGTCGCCGGTCGATCGTCTCGTCGGGGCCGGGTATCGTCGCCGGTCACCCATCTCGTAATTCATTTTCACTAGACACATCAAACGGTTGCAAGGGAGCCAAGGGGACCCACCAGGGCCAGCCGCAGATGGATCTGCGGCCAGCCGCAGATTGATCTGCGGCCAGCCGCAGATAGATCTGCGGCCAAGATCGGGTTTTTAGGCGGCTCGCCACTTCCAGATCTGTCACTTTCAACTTCGTACCCCACATAGATTCTTGCGATTTTGCTCGTTTGCAAGGACCTTTTGTCGAGTTTCCCAACTTTTCTGCAAAAACTGCTCCGGTAGGATCGTTCTACGCGCTACAGGTAACACTTTGACCGTTCACTTTTCAATTTCGTCAACATTTTGCTATACATTTGGCTATTTGCATGTTTAGAGATAGAAATGTATGCTTTACAATGTTATGCTATGTATTATCATATATACATGCTATGTAGCAATTGTGTGAGTCCTATTTTATGCTCATGATGTGGTCCCACATACTGTTATTCCTTTTCTGTAAGAAAATCATGCATTACTGTACTCTACATGCTGTAACTACACATATGAATGCAATTTTGATCTGTTTGAGGCTTGGATTGATTGAAAACACGTTTGGCTTATGCCTGAGATGTCCATTTTACAAACGGAACTCTGCCGAATTTTTTTTTTTTTTTTTTTTTTTTTTTTTTTTTTTTAACATACCATAAACATGCATCATGTTGCATTAATTATATGATGTGGGTAGGAATTTAGAATATTCGTGACATAATTCAAAAGGGAACTTACCTTTCTCCTTGCCTATTCTGTTCCAGCTATGGATCCCGATGCTCATAGTAGCTCTTCCGTGTCCCGGACCTCGGGTGTTCGCCGCCGTAGGGCTGCACCTACTCCTGTTCCTCCTCGGACCCGTCAGGCTCGCCGCTTGGCGGAGGCTGTCATTCGTCCTGCTCATCCGGACGTTGAGGAGGCTGTTCCTCCGGAGGTCGCGGCAGAGGGACCATCCTCCAGCACACCGGCTCCAGCTCCTCATAGTGCCCCGTCTGGCACATCTGTGCAGATCCCCGATCTATTGGGTCGGGATCTCAGTCGTCATCCCTCGGCATCTCTCGCGGCTAACGAGGTATATTCGGTTTTATTCTGATTTTATTCTCAATTTCCCAATTCTTCTCCTTTTTATCCGGACTGACCCATTGGTGATTGCCCCAGGTACCCGAGTTTACTCAGCCGAGGGGCAACTGGTTCAACATCTACTCCCTTTACACGGCTTTACACAATGACTACCGGGCGGTGGTGGATTCTTGGGGCTTCCGTCACTTCTTTACCATCATTCCCCGCCAGTGCCCCTGGGGTTACATGAGGGCCTTATCAGAGCGCTGGTTTCACCAGACGCAGTCTCTTCACCTTCTTGACTGCGAGGTTGTGCTGACCCCCTGGGATTGGAGATACATTACGGGCATAGAGTTTGCCGGGTCCCGCATTCCTCTAGATCTCGACATCACTCCTGTGGAGGTCCGGGCTTTATTGGGTTTCGGTGCTGAGGATCGGGTCTTTAAGGCCCGTAGCATTCGATCCGGCGCTTTGGCTGTCGATGCTGTTGGGGGTCTGTACGCACTGCCCATTCCCGCGGATCAGGGCACCGGGGACATTCTGCTACGACGCCTGTTCCTGACCATCATGAGGGGTTGTTTTTTCCTGGGGAACAAACTCTTCCACCATTCATTTCAGCGTCGTAGGAGCGGTCAGAGACGTGGACCGCATCGGTGACTATGACTGGGGGTCATTCACCTTTGCCTATTTCCTCCATGGCATGCGTCTACGCTCGGAGGGCCAGACAGACGCTTGGCTCGGATTCTATCATTTTCTGCTGGTGAGACTTCTTCCTTTTTTCTTAATGTATTTCCCGTCAATTCATTTCTTTTCTTTCTGCGTCTGTCGGTTTCTCATGCTTTTCACTATTTCTGTTCGCAGTTCTGGGCCTACGAGCGTCTTCCATGCCTGAGGCCTGTCACTACTCTCGGCCTTGATACTTATCCCCGGGGCCGACGGTGGCATCACAGCACTTTGGAGGAGGTCCCGATATCAGGCAGCTTTGCACACTGCCGCATCCAGCTGGAGCTGATCACTGCTGTAGATGTCGTCTGGATTCCCTACCTCTCCGAGCATTTGGCTGAGGGGTTCGATGCTGGGAACCCTTCTGGCCCGGAGTTCGAGCTTTCCACCCGTCGCCTCACTTTGCAGAGTATCGGAGGATGGGTGATGTATCTGGGGGAGCGCGCATTCAGATGCGTCACAGGAGAGATCCGCATCCCGCATTCCCTTCCTATCACTACTTCCTGGCCGCTGGACTCTCAGCCTTCAGAGATCATGCTTGCAGGGGAGGACGGCCGGATTCTTTCTACGGGTCCCAGTACGAGCGATGCTTTCCGTGCTTGGTGGGTGCCCCGCACTATCGGTCCTCAGACCCGGGCCACATTCTTCCTCGGGGATATGGTCCCCGGCTCGGTGTTGATGACTGACTGGGCAGCCTGTGTTCGGAGCCCTACCCACACTGAGCAGATAGACACTTTGACCCCCCAGGTGGAGCAGTTGTCGCTATTTCTTCGGGTGTTAGGCCAGACCCCGGAGGAGGCCTATACCTATGATCCTGATGGTACGGGTTATGATGCGGGGCCGAGCTCATCTGATGCCACCGCGCGGCCATACATCCCCGACATGAACTTTGGGCCCTCGACTTCGGCGACCCCCGGGGACCAGTTTGAGGATCCCGCCTTCATAGATGAGATTGATTTTATCTAGATCAGGATAGGATAGGGCTCTTGTACCTGTACCTGTTTAGATTTATTTTTCATTTCATGCACTATGTACTGAACTCATTTATTTATCTATGCACAGTTCTTTATCTTTTATCTTTATGAAATTCATTTGCTTTATTATTGTCTGTACGATGCATGCTCTTTATTCATGGATAGAAAATGACCCCTGTACAGTCTTTTTGATACTATTTTTTCACAGATGACGTCCTCAGATGTCGTGGTATGCTTGGATTCCATTCCTCCTACAGGGTTGGTTGGCAGCCTCCTCCGTTGGTTGGACAGTTTATCGCCGGCCGACAGGGTCATCGCAGATGGTCTTTTGGGCCATTCTCGGTCCTTATTAACCTTCCAGGTGCCAGCGGGCTTTGTGGATGGTATTTTGAGATATTGGGTCCTTGCTCGTCAAGTGTTCAGGCTAGGGACAGTAGAGCTGACCCCCACCCTCGAGGAGTATGGTCGCTTCACCGGTTTGCCTTTGGATAGACCTTGTGCCAGGATCACATCTGGTCCCATGCGCCGTCAGTTCTTGACCTTTACTGGGTTGCGGAGGGCGGTTCTGCTATCGGCGATCACATCAGATCACCTGGTTCCTCTTCACTTTTTGATTGACCGATTCGGCTCACCTAACAGTTTTCGCCACTTCTCTGGGGATTTTTCTGTATCGGAGGAGCGCTGGGGCGTTTTGAGGCTAGACGTTTTGATGGCCTGTATCCTCTCAGTTCTGTACTTGCCAGCGGGACCCGATCATTTTGGACATGCGGGTGGTCGCGGCCGTTAGGGCCCTTCAGGAGGATCACACCATTCTTCCCATGATACTGGCGGATACTTATATGTCAGCCTCATACTGTCAGTCCTTCCGAGGCCGAGTATTCCGAGGGAGCTCGACTTTGTTGTATGTGTGGTTCATGAGTCATCTTAGTCCCATCGGCCACCTCCGTCGCCAAGGGTTTTGCTTCAGTCATGGCATAACCACGCAGTTTTCATTTCGTCCTGTGAGCTGTACTGATGCGGCCTCCTGGACAGCATTTCTGTCGGTCATCGAGGATCCCTTTCATCTCCTGGTTTATTCGGGTTATTGCTCCTTTATGAGCTTCTTGACTCATGTGCCCGACCTGGACTTCATTCCCATTGCTGGCTTGAGGGGTGTGACGACTTATCATCCCATGGCGGTGATGGGGCAGTTTGATCAGACACAGGATTTCCACCTCTTCACGGGCGCGACCGACTACCGATTCCCTATATCATCCCAGACAGAGAGATATCTACTGCGGGTATATGATCTTTGGCCTCGTAGGATCCTGGCCGAGTATAATGATAGTTGCCCCCTCCAGACATTCGCTTATGTGCAATGGCTGCGCGGAGATTCGGATGCGGTTGGTGTGAGTCAGACTGGGACTTTCGATGACTCTGGAGTGACTTTCCCAGACGATACCATATATCACTCGATCTCAGCCGACTCTTTCCCTAGTCAGGACACTGAACATAGCCGGGTCCGTCTGTCTTTGATGACTATTGAATCTGAGAGGGATGCCACCATTGCTGAGAGGGATGCTGCTATTCTAGCCAGAGACGCTGCCATAGCTGATAGAGATGCCATTGCTCTTCAGGCTAGGACAGTCATAGATGCACACTCTGGGACTGTCAGCCGAGCTGCTGCCTTGTTGGACCGCATCGACATGATGGGACAGCAGATTTCAGGGGATGCTGATGCCTCAGATCTATCCACCACCCTATCCATCCTGCTTCAGTTAGTTGCAGATTTGTAGATTGTTTTATTTCCTGCATAGACTATGTTAATTTCATCGGTTATTGAGAAGGACATCTTGTAACAAAAGACTTATATATGTAAACAGGTATTTAAATTTAGTCATTTTCCCTCTTTGTTGTATCGTTGCCCTTCATTGGATCATCATTTTATCCGGTTGATCATGATTTTGACATTTCGCTTTCTTTCTCTTCTCAAGTCTTGATGGAGATTTGACAGATATTGCCGTACCCCTGTCGATTTCATTGGATTGAGTTTCAGACTTTGGCTAACTGTTTGGTTTGATCAGGGTTATGTCAATTTGGTATGGAAAGGATTGGTCGGCTGGTTTCGGGAAAGTTTTGAGGGTTTAGGCAGGTTTATCGGGCTGTTGGGGATTGGCTTTGTTTTAGGGGAAGGATTATTTTTTATGGATCGGACCGCGCCATGATGGCTGCCTACGTACCCCCACAAGTTGGGAGATCAGGTCCTACGTAGTTCGCTCCTCAAAGGGAAAAAGGGAATTGATGATTTAAGCGTAGAATCGCTTCACTGAGTCAGAATTTAGGGGTTGTGGAAATGTCTCACCATCCATTTCTTGCAATATGAGGGCTCCTCCGGATAGCACTTTCTTAATCACAAAAGGTCCCTCCCAGTTTGGGGCAAACTTCCCCTTGGCTTCGTCTTGGCAAGGCATGACTCTCTTTAGCACCAGGTCATTCTCCTTGAATTTCCGAAGTCTTATCCTTTTGTCATATGACCGAGAGATCCTTTGTTGATATAACTGACCGTGCCAAACAGCAGCCACCCTCCTTTCATCAATTAAGGCCAACTGGTCGTATCGTCTTTGCATCCAATCCTCCTCGCTTATCTGAGCGTCGATCATTATTCTGAGGGATGCCATCTCAACCTCAATTGGCAAGACGACCTCCATCCCATACACCAACGCGTAAGGGGTTGCCCCTGTAGAAGTACGCGTTGATGTTCGATATGCCAGCAGGGTGAGGGGTAGCAGATCTGGCCATCCCCGATGATTAGCAGACATTTTTGCCATGATCTTCTTGATGTTCTTATTGGCAGCCTCCACTGCCCCATTCATTTTGGGACGGTAAATGACAGAGTTGAGGTGTTTGATCTTAAACTGGTCGCACAATCCCTTCATGAGGGCGTTGTTCAAATTCTTAGCATTGTCGGAGACCAAAACCTCAGGTTGCCCGTATCGACAAATGACATTATTCCTGATGAACCCCACGATAATCTCCTGAGTGACTTTGGGGAAAGAGGCTGCTTCTACCCATTTGGTGAAATAATCGATCATGACGGAAAATGAATCGGTGCCCGTTGCTCGCTTTGGGTTCTATTGGTCCGATCACGTCCATTCCCCACATTGAGAATGGCCACGGGGAGGTCATACAGTGCAGTTCATTGGGGGGCGTATGGATCACATTACCGTGCGCCTGACATTGGTAACACCGTTTGACATGATTCATCACAGTCAGCTTTTAAGGTCAACCAATAATGCCCTGTTCTCAAAATCTTTTTGGCCAGCATCGGTCCACTCATGTGTGGCCCACACACTCCACCATGTATTTCGTTCATAATCCTTTGGGCCTGCGTCTCATCCACGCACTGCAACATTCCCAAACCGGCATCCCTCTTGTAGAGTGAATCCCCACTCAAGTAGAACTTCATCGCCATTTTTTGAATTCTCATCCTTTCAGTTCGACTCGCCTGGTCGGGAATGGATCTATCTCTCAGATATTCCCTGATATTATGATACCAGGGCTGCCCTGTCAACCCCACCTCGTCTGATAACACTGCCACATGTTCCTCATATGCCGGGGCATTCTGTGCGGCTATCTCAACCTGCGGAATGTCTTTTCTTTTGATTATGTGGATTAAGGAGGCCAGGGTTGCCAATGCATCTGCAAAATCATTCCGACCCCGGGGAATATGTCGAAAAGCGATATCTTCGAACTCTTGCATCAGCTGGGTAACACAACGATGGTATGGGAGTAACCGAAGCTCTTTAGTGTTGTACACCCCGATTGCCTGTCTGATTACCAATTCTGAATCCCCGAACACTGCTAGCCTCCTCACTCCCATGTCGCGGGCCAAGCGGAGTCCCAAGATACATCCCTCGTATTCAGCGGTGTTGTTCGAATTGCTGAAATGCAGTTTAGCGGCTACGGGGTATTGTTCTCTGGTGATAGAGACCAGGACTGCTCCGGCTCCTGCCCCTTCAGCATTCATGGCACCATCAAAATACAACTTCCAGAATTGTCCCTCATCATTGCATTTCGTATCTGACACCCAGAATATATCTTCGCCCGGTAGAGGAGTTTCTAACGGTTCCATCCCTCCTGACGGCGTCTCGGCCAACTGATATGCAATTCCTTGCCCTTTCATGGCTTTCTGAGTTACGTATACCATGTCGAACTGCTGTAAGATTAACTGCCATCTTGATAGTCAACAATTCAACATGGGCCTTTCAAAAATATACTTCAGGGGATCCATTCTCGATATCAGGTACGTAGTATGCCCATGGAGGTAATGCTGTAATCTCCCTGCAGCCCAGGCCAGAGCACAACAGGTCTTTTCGATGGGAGTGTAATTATGCTCACATTGGCTAAATCTTTTGCTGAGGTAATAGATGGCCTGCTCTTTACCTGCCTCATTCTTTTGTCCCAGAATGCATCCCATCGCAATGGCATTGACCGATATGTACATAAACAGGGGGATCCCATCCTTTGGGGGTACCAGCACCGGTGCCTCAGTCAGCTGCTTTTTAATGGTCTGAAAGGCCCTCTGACATTGCTCATTCCATTTTTGGGAAGCACCCTTCCTCAGCAACTTGAAAATTGGCTCGCACGTAGTTGTCAAGTGGGATATGAAATGGCTGATGAAGTTTATTCTTCCCAGGAATCCTCTTATCTCCTTCTCTGTGTGAGGTGCCGGCATATCCACAATGGCTTTAATCTTTGCTGGATCCAACTCAATGCCCCGATCACTAACCAGGAATCCCAAGAGCTTACCCGATTGTACTCCGAAAGCACACTTGGCTGGATTGAGTTTCAGGTTATACTTCCTGAGTCGATCAAATAGCTTTTTAAGATGGGCTATATGGTCAGATTCTACCCTTGATTTCACAATAATGTCATCCACGTAGACCTCTATCTCCTTATGCATCATATCATGGAACAGGGCCATCATAGCTCTCTGATAGGTAGCCCCTGCGTTTGTGAGACCAAAAGCCAATCGTCTATAGCAGAAAGTGCCCCAAGGGGTGATGAATGCGGTCTTTTCCCGATCTTCCTCCGCCACCATTATCTGATGATATCCTGCGAAGCAATCCACAAAAGAGTACATTTCGTACTAGGCTGTGTTATCCACCAGGATGTGTATGAAAGGCACCGGGAAGTTGTCCTTGAGACTGGCCTTGTTTAGATCTCTGTAGTCCACGCATACCCTCACCTTTCCTCTAGGTTTAGCCACTGGGACTACATTGGATAGCCATTCCGGGTAAGTGGACACCATAATGATTTCGGCCCTGAATTGTTTAATGATCTCCTCTTTCACTTTTAAGCTCCACTCAGGTTTCAACTTCCTTAGCTTCTGCTTGACAGGCCTGAAACCCTCCTTGATGGGCAACCGGTGGACCACGATGTCGGTGGACAATCCGATCATATCCTCGTGCGACCAGGCAAAGACATCCTCATATTGGCTTAGCAACTCAGCTATTTCTACTTTTTGGCTGGTGGTGAGGTCTATCCCTATCTTTAGTTCTTTTGGCTTGTCTGGGGTTCCAATATCAATGGTGATGGTTTGGTCCAAATTGGGTTTGGGTTTATCCTTGACCCATCCTTTGATCTCGTCAGGCGCATCATCGTACTCTGTCTCGTCTTGCTCAATGCCCATCAAATCGAAATCCAGCTCAATGTCAAAATCATAATCATCATTCAAATTTGAAAGATCGTTTGTTAGGCAAGGATTACTCAATTTGGTACACCTGACATGAAACAAAATACTTGTCATATATAAATCATTTTCCACGATGATCGCATTTTCAAATAACACGAAGGAACGACATAATTATGCAGAAATAAAACAACAACAAAAATAGAACTTCTTCATTCCCCCATCCTCTGGGGTCTACCACCCTGACGTCGGGTTTTACCCTTGTTTGGATATTATTGGCCTCACGGTCCAATTGTCGATGGTCAGGTCAGACGATATGTGCTTGATGAGAGGTGGCTTTATACCGGACACTTCCCCGATGACCACGGCCACATCGCCCGAGTCTCCCTTCATACCTTCCTTAGGGAATGACCAACCCTGCCCAATCGATGATAGGTACACTTTGTTGGGCTCCTGGTGCGGCAACATTCGTCCCCTCTTCATTGCTTATTAATTGTCCGGGGATATAGCATTGGGTTTCGAACTCTTCCGCGATCTCCTGTAGGAAACTTTCCCTTTTGGCTAATTCATTCATTTGTGGGGGACAAATCTTCACCCCCTGCTCTAGTCACAGGCTCGCTAGTCCCCTGCTTATTGTTGACCGGGGTCACCGGGCTGCCAATCAATCGAATCGGGTCCATGCCCTGACGGCTTCTCCATGTTATACCTCCATGATATCCCAAACCTGCCTTGCCTACCTGATGGGGCAGTTGAATGGGCTTGGTGATTCCTTGACTACTTCTTCCTAACCCTTGTCCAGGCTGGAACTTCATCCTTATCATTTCCTTTGCAACAAAAGTAAGTTCTGGAGAGACCCTTGGTTTCACGGCTGGAGCCCCCAAGCATCTGTATTGGGGAGTGCTAATCTCTAGTGCCTGAAAAACTGGCTGGTGCCGCCGACTCATCCACATTGATCACTGGTAGGCCACCCCTGGGAGGGAGAATGGTCATCACATTCGGCCGAGATTGTTACCAGATTCCCATTGATGATTAGCTTGATTTGTTGATGGAGCGTAGATGGCACTGCCCCGGCCATGTGTATCCATGGCCTCCCCAGTAACATGTTATAACTGGCGGTGATGTCTAGGACCTGGAAAGATATATCAAAAGTACAGGGACCTATTTCCACTGGTAATTCTATTTCCCCAATTGTATCCCTTCGGGAACCATCGAAAGCTCGCACCACCACGTGACTGGCCCGTAGGCGCTTGGGATTAATGTTCATCTTCTGCAATGTGCTGAGGGGACAAATATTCAATGCCGATCCCCCATCAATCAATACCCCATTCATGATATACCCCGAGGAGATTACCGCAATATGTAGCGGTTTCCGGTGTCCTCTTCCTTCCTTGGGTATGTCCTCATCTGCAAAGGATATCACGTCGCTCTCCATCAAACGGCCCACCAGCTGGCCGAAACCTTCCTCACTAATTTCCTTGGGCACGTATGCCTCCTCCAGAACCTTCGTCAAAGTTTTTCAATGCTTATTGGATGACAACACCAGGTCCATGACTGATGTTAAGGTTGACTCCTCATTTAAAATCTGAATCCCCCTCGTTTCCAGGTGATCCATCCTTCTCAAGAATTCTATGGCCCTGTCCTCGGAAATCTCTTCATTTTTTTTCTTTTGGCTTTCAAGGACTCGCCCGGGAAGATATAAGGGGTTCCCCTTTGTCGTCACAGAAGCACAACTGGCCGCTTCCTCTGGCGTTCCCCCATAATTCCAGGGTACCGTCTTTAGACTGCTGATAGAGATTTGCGTCCTTGCGGCAAGGATGAGGGGCCTCGGAGCTGTCAACTTGACAAGTCCCTCCGTGCTATTCGGATTCACCCCCATCAATCTGGTGGGCACTCCCCGTGCACTCCCATGCTCATGTATCACGTTGATCATCCCCTCAATTTCCTGCACATAGTTTAACCTCGGCGGCCCACCAGCTTCACTGTCATCCGTCATATTGACCCCCCTCCATCATGTCTTGGCAGGGGATTTGCTTTAACATTCGGGGAGTCTGGCTGTTCCACCACAATTTCCCCACTGTCAATCAGGTTTTGGATTCGATGCTTCAGCGTCCAACAGTCTTGTGTATCATGGCCAGGGGAGCTGGAGTGGTATGCACATCGCTTGCTCGGGTCAAACCTTCTACCCTTTGGGTCACTCGGTGGTGCCAGACCAACTATTTTCTTTTGGGCTACTAATACCGCTAATACTCGTTCAAGCGGCTCCCCGAGCGGGGTGAATACTCGATTTTGCGAGGCCTCATACCTCCTTCGTCCCTCTGCTCTTTGATCTGTGAAGTTGGGCTGCCGGGATGGCCCTACCCTCGGCACCTGTACCGGAAGATGGCTTTCTTCCTTTTTGGACGAGCCCTGAAGGATGAGGGAAACGTCCTCCTCTTTTTTCTTTTGCACCCTTCGGGAAGTGCTGCCATAATTACCGCTTTGGATCTGTTCTGCAGCCGTTTCTAAAGCCGTGAGATCCCGAATTTTGCCGGATTTCAAACCCATGTCCACCATTTCTCCATGTTTTAACATTTTGGCGAAAGGCCTACCAATCCCCGATATGACTCGTTCATAATACGGTGCCTCCTGAATGTCTACAAAAGTCATCACCATCTCCGATTCGCTCATCGGGGGGTTCACTTGCGCGGCCATGCCCCTCCATCGTTGTGCATATTCCCTGAAGGATTCCCTAGGCTGCTTCTTAACTTTTGTCATTTGGTACCTGTCAGGGGCCATCTGGGCCTGAAAGCTGTATTGGGTTAAGAAAGTATGGGCCAATTCCTCCCAGTTGTGGATTCGGGCGTTGTCAAGGCGGGCATACCAGATCCTCGCCTCCCCTGTTAAGCTTTTCTGGAATAGCTGCATCCTCAACCCCTCGTCCTCGGCATAAGACCCGAGTTCTCCAATGTATATTTTCAAGTGCATGTAGGGGTCTCCCTTTCCATTATATTTTTCAAACTCGGGGACTTTGAACTTTTCTGGATACCTGGTTCCGGGGAAAACACACAGATCCGAGTAATTGACCCTACCCAGGGAGCCTATGCCTCGCAGAGATTGGATGGTCTCCTCCATGTGTCTCATTTTTTTCCGAAGGTCGTCAGTGTCCCCTTCCTCTGGGATAGTAATCACTGTCTTGTTAGGTATGGGAACGGCCTTTGGAATGACTGGCTCGTCCTTGAGTTGGGGTCGGTCATCCTTACACAGGTTTGCAATATTTTTAGGAGGATTCTGGTCACCCCCTGGTGGTGGAATATTATGTGGTCCTTGGTTTGGCGGATCCTGTCTGAGTAGGAACTGCTCTTTTAGCATCGTGGCCATTTCCATCATCTGTTTTTTGAAGTCATCAAACTCTTCCCGAGATATGGAACCATGATTAGAAATATCAGCCATTTCAGATGTAGAATTTTGGGCTTTCTTAGACTGCGAACGGGTTTGAGGAGCAATCCTACAAAACAACGGTTCGAAGTTTAGTTCGGGGAAATGAAAGGATATGGATGCATGAAAAAGCTGTAACTTTTTGTGCTTTGGGTTTTTTAATCTTTCCCTGTAAAACAGAAAGTTAGTAGTCCTTTAATGCAATAACCACTGCTGAAACATGCTTTATTATGCTTCCCCAACTATTCCCTGCAATTCACAGAGGTTAGTAATCTCTTTTGACACAGGAAAGGGATATATGAATATTGAATGAGATCATGACATTTAGACATATAAACGTAAAAAGGCATGAAGAGACTTTTCCTGCGTTGGGTTAATCTGAGGATGACCTATCCTAGGGTTACTCTCACGGGCTTTTCGGCATGAAGGTCCCCAAATCTTCGCAATCTACTCGTTTGAGCCCTTTCGATTGGAGCGGATTTGGGTGGTGCGTTTCCTGAGCCATCTCCGGGGAGCAGCCCCTTCGAGTCCAGTAATAAGCAACCGACAGGTTCGCCTCAGGAGGAGGTACTCTCTCAACATACATTCACATTCATCGTCCTCACCGTATGCAAATGATTACTTCAAAGTAAAGCAATTCTATTCAATCATTCATCTATTTGGACAAAACACACAATCACACAACAAAAGAAACAAAAAAATCAAAATATCGCATGCACACACATTTTTATGAATTTTAAAGGATAGGATAGCATCAAGATTTAAACACGACTTAAGCCCTCTAATGTCCCCAGCAGAGTCGCCAGCTGTCGACGCCGGGTTTTTTTTTCGTCTCGTGTCCTCTTTTCCAATTTTAGCCTTTTGGTTTAGATGATTTTTTGGAAAAGGTCGGCATTGATGTCGACGGGGTTTTGAAAGATCGGTTTTATGATGAGCCAATTAACCAGAGTCGCCAGTTGGTATATTTGAAATGGATGTACCAACTCATCCGGGTTTTCATTTTTTATAAATCACTGGCTCATATGTGACTCCGAATTAATTGGTCTGCGAATCGAGATTCATAGAGTTCGGGGGCTTGCTTAAGCGAGGGGAAGGTGTTAGGCACCCCCCGACTTCCGTAAAACACGGTTACCGCAATCTCGATGCTTTTCCTATCCTTTAATTCATGAAAAGTGTATGCGTGCGTATGTGTGTGTGCGTGCCTAAATGAATGTTGTGGTGAGTTTGTGTGAAAGCATCATTTGGATTTTTAGGGAAAATCGTGCTTTAGTTTTGAGAGTGTTTAAAAATGTCTTTTCGATATTCACGAGAAAGCCTTATTTGTTGAGAAAGATTTGATTTTAAATTGACAAAATCTATGAGATTTTTTATTAAGTGTTTGCTTTGGTAAAACGTGAGTTTGTTAAACCTTAGCAAAAATAGGAATCGAGATTTATACGTTGCTTTCATAAATGATAGGCAATTTTTAGAATCTCTTTCGCCCTATGTATCAAGGTTTAGTAAAACGTTTATTTCTCTTTATAAAACCATTTTTTGTGACATTTGGAAACAACTTCCTTTCGGCTTTCTCGTAAAATAGGAATCGACTTTCATTAACACTTCCAATTTTTAGCCTCGTGATGCTAATATCCTATTTTGATTAATTTTAGCAAAATCTTGATTGTTTTGGTTTTGAAATCATTTTGTTGGATGATACAATTCGAAACTAAATATCAAACGCGTAGGGGGCTATTCATGGGCATGTAAGCCATCAAAATATCCCCTAACGCCAACAATCACATATTTTACTATTACGGGGCCTTAAACCCGATTCTCGCTCTAGCGTCGTTTTAAGGCCCAACGATTACATGTTACAACAACACGAGTACCTTGCATCCATTACATGTATCAAAACGTCCATCATCGGATTTGGACCACGGGGTCGCATTCCTAGGCTCACACCCAAGATTACTACATACCCGCAAAACGAATTCTACGAAACTAAAACAACACGGATTGCCTAATACACCATGATATCCGAAAATGATAGTCTAACTAAATTACATCCAAGCAATCACCATAAGTAAGCTAGAAATTCCACCAATTGGATATCCTCGGGTTATTAGGAAGAATTTTGTTCCGATGGAACCCTCACTAATAATCCCTAATCCATGATTTCACAATACAACGCACAAAAAGGATACATTTAAGAGGATTCGGATAATAAGAGCCTATCAAAATGGTACGAGAAAATGTCAAAAACAAAAGATTTTCACCTTGCAAAATGATCCCCACAATATGTAGGAATTTGTGTATTGAGTAGAGTAGAAAATATGAGATATAATCTCACAAAATTGGTACAATTCCTCACTCTTTTCACTCTTTTTCTCTCCTAATTGCCCTTATTTTGTTGCTGTTTTCTCCCTATTTCCGAGCTGCTGCTGCTGGATTTTTCTTCTTCCTCTCCTCTTTTGTTTCTGTATGCGAACTGGCCTGATAAGGGACTGCCAAGGGCAGCCGCAGATTGATCTGCGGCTGGCCGCAGATTGATCTGCGGCTGGCCCTTGGTTCTCGCCCCAGCCGCGCTCGAGTCCCGTGCGCTCGAGTCCCGTGCCGTCTCGAGTTCCGTCCTTGGCCGCGGATTGATCTGCGGCTGACTGTGCTGATTTTCTCGTTTTCCGCACCTTGTCTCGATTTCCGTGCCGTACCGTTGATTTCCGTTGAAGGGCTCGTACTCTGCAGTCCGGGAATCCCCGGGAGACGCGCCACCTCATTCGGGGATGTCTGTCTCGGATGGCCTTATTGTCACATCAGCTTTGATTGCCAATCCCTGCGGTGGTGTCGGGCGCTCGCCCTTGGGCCCACTCCTTCACTCCCGCAAGCCGGTTCAATTGACGATTTTGCCCTCCTGTCATGGTTAGTACAGGGAACGCAAAATTTGGGTGTCTACAAATATTATTTAATTATAATATTAATATATAAGTGAGGATTATTTTAAGTATATTAATATTATTTAATTATAATATTAATATGTTAGTGATGATTATTTTAACTGTATTAATATTATATAATTATAATATTAATATACAAATAAGGAGTATTATGGTTATATTAATAATATTTAAGCATAATATTTAACGTGCTTAATTGATGAATATTATTTCATTAAATTAGGTTGTCAATCGAAGGAAGAAAACAAAATATTCGATGCGAATAATATACGCGATGATCTACGGACTGAGGCAAGTTTTTCAGAACTTACTCTTATGTGTAAAATGTTATTATATGTTATTGCGATGTTATATTATAACATAATGTGCTATGAACCATTCAATTTGAACTTTATACTTTGCAATGAAAAACACGATGATATGTGATTTACGTGTTAATATGCTTACATGTATAATTGTCATACATGGAAATATTGTGAAACATGCATGATACATGATTTATGTGTTATGTGTAATTGTTAAATTTGCGGGCAAGATTGTTGCTCACCCATGCCACAAACAGATTTTTGCAGCTAGCGAAAAAGGATCTGGATGGTCAGAAGAAGATGACTGCAGGAAAGGCATTTAAACAAGAAAGTGAAGTCTATGTTGCGATATTATATTATTTTAATATCGTACTATTATTTACAAGTTGATATATTGTATACTCTGATTTAGAATGATGTGTACGATTAAAGGTTAGAAAACCTGGGAGTAGATTAAGATGTATTGTAATATTATAGAGATTATATTTATGTTGTAAGAATTGTATTGTTTATGTAGTATCGTGACGAACCGAACCGGGGTCAAGGTGACCCGGATTTGGGGTCGTTACATTACACATGAAACTCCATTATCAGAAAACTTACAGAATACTATCATGGAAGAATTTAAAACGTAGATTAAATTTAACTAGAAGAAATACCTTCAATTAGATGCTTTAAATAATGCAAGCAGATGAATGATAAGATTTCTTCTCAATTCTCTCTTTTTCTCTCTGGCTAAACTTTTAGAAACTGATGAACAATAATGTATGAAATAATAATACGTGAAAAACTAAATGGCAGAACATGGTGTCAGTTTAATAACTGGCACCAACTCCCACTAAGGCCATGTTTAGCTGCTTATTTATTCTTCCTTCTAATTTATTTTAATAACTTACTTATTATATAGTTCATGTCACATACTTAAATTAATTAAATAATCTTACTAAAATCAGTTAAATAAAGTAGAATAACTCTACATTAAATCACATAGTCATATAAATAAAATTCTTATTTATTAATAATGACAAATTATTAAATCTCTAATTAATTATAAAATTAATTAGAAATAACATTATACTTATTCAAATAATGCATTTAATCAAATAAACTTAATTAAACACATATTTTGAATATAAAAATTCTCCACATCAATTTTACTAATGTAACAGATATAATTAAACTAATTTACCACAAATTTATTAATTAATCAATTAATTCAACAATCAAATCATTGAAAAATATTTATTCAATTCAATAAATATTTAAATTAAATTACAAAATTCTCGTTCGTCACATCTTTCCCCCCTTAAAAGGAATCTGTTCCCAGAATCACGACTCAATTAACTCGTCCCGTTACATTCTCTCCCCTTACAAAGATTCTGTCCCCAGAATCGTTACACAAAGATTAAGCAAATAGCTGTAGGTAATTTCTCCTCATCTGATCTTCGAGTTCCCACGTAGCTTCTTCGGCGTTGTGGTTCCTCCAGATCACCTTAACAGATGGTATAATTTTATTTCGTAGCACTTGCTCTTTCCTATCAACTATCTGAACAGGCTCTTCTTCGTAAGACAAATCTTTTTCAACTTGCAGGGGTTCATACTCTATGACATGCTTGTAGTCGGGTTTGTTTGGTCGTAATACCGAGACATGGAAGACATTGTGGATGTGTTCCAACGCTGGAGGTAAAGCTACCTCATATGCGACCTCACCAACTCGTCTTAACACTTCAAAGGGTCTAATGAACCTCGGGCTCAGTTTTCCCTTCTTACCAAAACGAATCTTCCCTTTCCATGGAGATACTTTCAAGAAAACGTAGCTACCAAACTCAAACTCTCGATTCTTACGATGTCGGTCGACATATTTTTTCTGTCTATCCTGAGCTATTATCAATCTTGCCCTGATTACTTTGACGATTTCTGCGGTCTGTTGCACCAGTTCTGGTCCTAGTAATTAACGTTCGCCAACTTCATCCCAACATAATGGAGTTCTACACTTTCTGTCGTACAAAAGCTTCGTGAGGCGGCATGCCAATACTTGCGTGATAACTGTTGTTGTATGCAAATTTCACCAATGGTAGATGATCGTCCCAATTTCCTTTGAAGTCCATAATGCAAGCTCGTAACATATCTTCTAATGTTTGAATCGTTCTTTTGCTCTGTCCGTCGATCTATGGATGATATGTCGTACTTATACGTAACTGCGTTCTCATGCATTCTTGTAGTCATTTCTAGAAGTTCAATGTGAAGCGCGGATCCCTATCTGAGACAATAGATATTGGAACACCGTGTCTCAAAATAATCTCTTTTACGTATAACTTCGCTAGCTGATCTAAATTGAATCTGATCTTGATCGGTAAGAAATGTGCTGATTTTGTCAGTCGATCTACGATAACCCATACTGCGTCGAAACCTTTCTGAGTCGTCGGGAGACCTACTACGAAACCCATGGTGATGTGCTCCCATTTCCATTCTGGGATTTCTAACGGTTGTAATAGCCCACTTAGCCTCTGATGTTCTGCTTTAACTTTTTGACATGTCAAACACTTGGCTACACAATCGACAATGTCTCTCTTCATATTCGGCCACCAAAAATGCTGTCGGAGATCTTGGTACATCTTCGTACTACTCGGATGAATCGAATATCTTGAATTATGAGCCTCGCTCAAAATTTCCTCCTTAACATCTTATACTGGCGGAACCCAAATTCTTCCCTCGAATTTTAATACTCCCTCGTTATTGTTGTCCGATTAATATAACGACAATTTACGCGCAAGTATATGCGGTTAACAAGTAATAAAGAGTAAGTAGAGTATCGATCTCACGAGGAATTATTACTAGTCTTTTCCAAGTTTTAACCTTTTATCATCTCAATCTTATTTAAACAAATGATAATTGTTTTTGTTGTTTTGCATTAATGAAGATAACAAATAATCAAAGAACTATAAAAAGCTTTAATATAATGAAATCTAATATTAATAAGTCTAAGATTGCAATTTCCCCCAACACTTCATTTAAATATCCTAACTCTCTTTTCAACTAGTTAAATCACACGGATTGTTACCCGAGAAATCACAAGTATGTCTAAGCCTCTCTCGATGGTCAAATACGTATTCCCCATTACGGTGTATAGATATATCTCTATTCTACACACTAGTAAGATTCTCATATCAAGAACAATTAGTAAAGTGTATGTCACAAAACCTCATTAACTACTCCATCAATTACCAACTTTCGCAATAGAAATCATTAAGCATGAATTCTCCAATGGATACATGTGGTATTTAGGTATATGTCTATCCTAAATACAATCAAATTATCCATTTATGAGGGTAATAAATAAAACACACATCACATAATTTCATAAATTACCCATAAGAATATCTAATTTTCACATGATATCATAACAAGGTCTCAACCTATACTTCCTCTCTCAATTCCATATAAATTACCAAGGTAATTACTAGCTAGGTAATTAATATATAAAGCACAAATTATGATATCCAATCACAAATAATTAACCAACATCAAAGAGAGAGCATTCAATTCAAACTATGTATTGGGTTCCATTGAAATCTTAGAAAACAAGTTCTAGGTCATGGTAACTACAAATAACATCATATTCAATTTATACATCATGTTGGATTACAAAATAGAAGGGAAAACTAAAGATAATACCACTTTTGTAGATTTTCATATGATGTTTGATGGATTGATGATGAACCCTAGCTTCTCCTCCATGGTTTTGCAATCCTTGATGCTTTAGCTCTTTGGTCTTGCTTGATTTAGCTTGATTTTAGCACTTTGGCCCTCTAATTTGATGTATTGTGTAGCCTCCTTTCCCTAGAGTTGCTGATTTCTATCCTCTCTATTCTCTATTTCGTGCCTCCTCTGTTAGTATAAACCCCCTGGATGCCTAACCTAGCTTAGCACACCAAATTGGACCAAAATCCCGCACATTTTAGCTTTCTGCTACAGGCGATCTCGCCCCGCGAGGATTTTGGCCTAAGTTTTCTCGCGCGGCGAGAAATTTGTGTAGGAAATTCCCGCCCCGGCGAGCTCAGGTAAAATGGCCATAACTTCTTCGGCCGAACTCCGATTAAGGCGATTAAGGAGGCCATGGAAAGCTAAGACGTATCTCTACAACTTCCATAACTGGAGCTCGACGAGATAATGGTTGGATCAAGGCTCAAATTAGCCCGGAAGCATCTGCTGCGCAAAAGTAATGCAAAATCCGATGGTAAAATGACCATAACTCTCTCATACGATCTTCACAATCGATGAT
This sequence comes from Aralia elata, assembly GCA_034770075.1. Lineage (NCBI taxonomy): Eukaryota > Viridiplantae > Streptophyta > Magnoliopsida > Apiales > Araliaceae > Aralia > Aralia elata. Next base: position 60,778,526 of record CM068382.1, read on the forward strand.
TCAAGATGTTATGGAAAGCTAAGATCAAAATCTACAACTTTCGTTCTTTGAGTTTTGAGAGATTCGGATTGCATCATGGGTCAAATTGAGAAACAAGCAGTAGGAATGTCAAATTCAAGCCCAAAACACAACGATCCAAGTGGCCTTTATTTCAATACCTACAAAACAACGTAAAAACACATAAAAGCACACAAATACATATAAAAGTAATACAAAACTATATTACACAACAATAAGATGAAAACACATCAAACCAAACAAAATAGCTAAAGACTTCCAAATTATTAAGGCTAAAAGTACCCAATTTGTGTATATAAAACACACTCATCAGTTATCTACTTTGAATTTCACTTCATCACTTCCAGATATTCTTTTCTTTTCCTGATTTTCTCACATTCTTCGTCCTGCATTTGTGCTTCCTTAACCTTATCCACCAAAGTTGAACCGATTCTCAATTGAAATAATTTTTCATCACTCTCCTCCAAAAATTTTACCTCCAACTCTAGTTTCGCTATTGCTATAATTAGCTCCTCCTAAGCGGTAATCATAAACAATTTCTCTCGTCCCTTTCTGCTTAAGGCATCGGCCACCACATTCGCTTTACTCGGATGGTATAAAATCTCGCAGTCGTAATCTTTTATCAATTCCAACCATCTCCTTTGTAGCATGTTCAGATCCTTCTATGTAAAAATATATTTTAGACTCTTGTGGTCTGTATATATTTCACACTTCTCCCCGTAAAGATAGTGCCTCCATATCTTCAAAGAAAACACCACCGTGGCCAATTCCAAATCATGGGTAGGATACCCCTTCTTATAGTCTTTTAATTGTCGTGACGTATACGCAATGACCTTACCGTTCTGCATAAGCACACATCCTAGTCCTTTATGCGATGCATCACTATACACCATAAAATTTCCTATGCTATCGGTAGAGACAACACAGGCGCCGTACTCAACCTCTTCTTTAATTCTTGAAAACTTTCCTCACACTTCTCCGTCCAAACGAACTTCACCGTCTTCCTAGTCAAATTCGTTAATGGAGTCGCGATTTTGGAAAAATCTTGAATGAATCTCATGTAGTAACCTGCCAATCCGAGGAAACTCCTTACTTCCGATGGTGTTTTTGGCTGATCCCATTTAAGCACTGCTTCAACCTTTGACGGATCCACCGAAATTCCATCCTTGTCAATCACATGTCCAAGAAATTGCACGCGCTCTATCCAGAATTCACACATTGAAAACTTAGCGTACAACTTCTCTCTTCTTAATGCTTCCAATGTTAACTTCAAATGTTCTGCATGCTCTTCTTTGGTTTTGGAATAAATTAGAATATCGTCAATGAATACTACTACAAACTTGTCCAAAAACGACTTAAACACCCTGTTCATTAAGTCTATGAATGCTGCAAGAGCATTCGTTAGACCAAATGACATCACCAGAAACTCGTAATGACCATAACGAGTTCTGAACGCTGTCTTCGATACATCTTCCTTCCTCACCTTCAACTGATGATACCCACACCTCAAATCTATCTTTGAGAAATATCTAGCTCCTTTCAACTGATCAAACAAGTCGTCGATACTTGGCAATGGGTATTTATTCTTAATCGTGACCTTGTTCAACTCCCAATAATCAATGCAAAGTCGTATCGATCCGTTTTTCTTTTTAACAAACAATACCGACGCTCCCCACGGCAATACGCTCGGCTGAATATACTTCTTATCTAAAAGTTCTTATAGCTGCACCATCAATTCTTTTATCTCTACTGGAGCCATAGGGTACGGAGCTTTCGATATCAGGGCAGTTCCTGGTGCCAAATCGATTACAAACTCAATTTCCCTATCTGGCGAAAGTCCTGCCAAATCGTCTGGAAAGATGTCTATAAAGTCCCTTACGACGGGTATCTCTTCTAATTTTGGACTCATTTTTCGAGTATCAACTATGTAGGCTAAGTATCCCACACAGCCTTGTCTTAACAACTTCCTGGCCTGCATCATCGTCAGACAACTCGCTTGTCTAGGTGATTTGCTGCCGTAAAATACTATCTTTGACAGAGTCATAAGGTTAATACATTTCTTTTGGCAATCAATTATCGCTCCATAATTGAATAGCCAATCCATTCCCAAAATAACGTCAAATTCTCCAAGTTTGATTGGGATTAGATCTACTTTCATCACGTTTCCCTTAATGTTCACTCTACAGTTCTTATATACGTAGCTAACAGGAATTACTTCCCTATTCGCAATTTCTATGTTCAAAGGGTAATCTAATTCCTCCTTAGGCAAATCTAAGTTCTTAGCAAAGTCATCGGATATAAATGAACAAGTAGCACCCGAATCAAACAATACATAAGCATCTATATTATTGATCGGAATGATACCTGACACCACATCGCGAGACTATACGGCATCTTGCACGGTCATGTTAAAAGTCCTGGCGGTAGGTCGGTTTGTTGGTGCAGATCCGGTTATAGTCAACGTGCTACCACCACTGTTTCCCTTATTTCCTCCTGTTCCTGCTCCTCCTGCTATCTTCTTGGGACAATCCCTAGCCAGATGATCCTTTGATCCGCATGTGAAACAAGCACCCTTCTTTGGATTCGGACAATTCGGCACTATGTGGCCCTCTTGGTTGCAATTGTAGCAAACTCTCTTCCCCTTCAGGCAAATCCCCACGTGATTCTTCCCACATGTAACACATGGTTCTACCTTCTTCTTCTGACCTACTTGCTGATTTCCAGCAGATCCATTATCATTCCACTTCCTCTTCTGGTTGTGACCTCCACTATTACTACCACTCGCTTTGTTATTTTCATTTTTGCCTTTCTTCTTCTTCTGCTCCTGGTTATACTTAGTCAGAGCATCACTCCCACCTTCGGCGATAATCGCCTTCTCCAAAACTCCAGCAAAAGTGTTCAATTGGAACATTGACACCTTGTTGTACAACCACGACTTCAATCCTTGTTCAAATCTCCTCGCCTTCCTCTCATCCGTATTCACTTGGTAAGTTATGAACCTAGCCAACTCATTAAACTTCGATGCGTACTCCGGAACAGTCATGGTACCCTGTTTCGGCTCTAGAAATTAAATATCCATCTGGTTACGCGAGCTCATCGGAAAGTACATATCAAAGAACATCTCCTTAAATCTATCCCATGCGATTACACCCTGACCTCCTTGAACCTTATTTGTTTGCCATCAATAACTGGCCTCCTGCCTTAAGCATGAACATTACAAAGGCAGTCTTTTGGTCCTCACTAACCCTAGCAACGTCAAATACTTTCTCCATTTCCATCACCCAAGTTTGGGCTTCGATCGGGTTCAGGGAACCCCTAAATTCTGGCGGTTCTACCACTTTGAAATCCTTAAATGACGTCACTGGTGGAGCTTGCGGCTGATTCGCAAGGGCTCCAGCCAAAAGGTCCACCAACTGCTATACAGGATTAGCATTAGCGTCGTTGTTATTGGTAGAGCTCTCCTAAGCTTATTGACGTGGTTGGCGTCTCGGCGGCATTTTCTATTCAAGAATATGCGCTTATTAGATTAACACTCAATTTCTCAAGTGTTCGACATTTAACTCAAACAATTCAGGTTAAACATTTAACACATAACATCTTCAAATAAAACTGATATTTCATTAATTCAAAAGTCTTAAACATAGAAAGATAGCATCACTACTATTTACATCAACTATCCCAAGATCAAACAATCTTTAGGATTAAATAGTCATATTCCATTATGTATAATCACGCTGGAATTTACATCATAAAATATCATAAATATTTACACATAATTCAAAACGTCTCCTATCACGGCCTACTAAGGTGTTGAACCGCCTTCCTACGTTCTTCTTCTATGATACGGAGCATCGTCCTGCGATCCAACATATACCACGACAAGTCCTCAAACTGAACTGGATAGTGGAAAACTCGATCCTGGGCCCTATCAATCGCTGTCTGAAACGTGTAGTCTGTCTCCTCAATCTTAGCCTTCTTTTCCCGTTCCCCTTCTTCGGAAATCTTTGCATGTCGAGTGGTGTTCATCCAAGCATCCTCTGCTCTAGCACGTTCCACTGACTATTCACTTAGATCATCCTTCAGTTTCTGAATCTCAAGTTTCATCTTCTCATTCTCAGCTAAAAGGTCTTCCTTTTGGCTTTATGCCTGAACTAACTTCCACTCCATGTCTCCAAGACGTATATCAAGATTCTCAATTTTCTTATTCTTCTGGTCTATAAGAGTCTGGCGTCTATTTGCCAGTCCCTCTAACTCTTTGACTCTATCTTGCAACTCAACAGTGCGATCGTACAATGCATCGTACATCTCAGCATCGATAGAGGTAAGGGGTACCTCCTCGGAATCCTCATCATCCTCCTCAGCCTCTACCTCCTCATGATCCTCCTCTGGATCAGACTCAGGCTCATACTCCTGACCCATAACCGTGATTAATGGAGATGGCTCTCTATGTATCAACTGCTCCCGGATAACATGGATATCACGAGGCTCCTCCTCTCCAGCCACTCGGGGCTCAATCTCCCTAGGCTGACTGAATCCTCTAATATCTGACATCCTGACAACAAAGTTTAAGTTTTAATTAATACTCGATATTACGCGCGACACGTAGGTTATAAACACATAAACACATAGCACATAAAGTCTTTTATTATCTTTAATGAATTCCATAATTCATTCCTTAGAACTCGATAAGAGTTTATCACCACTATATTTTCTGACTCTTAAAAGGCTACTACCCTAAGGTTTCCCCACCCAAGGTTCATAACCTACACCTCTGATACCAACATGTGACATTCCCAAATTCGGGTACTTCGTTTCCTCAGGATTTGGTGTTCACTATCCATATACATCACATCACATCTAACTACCCATTCAATCATAATGAAAATTCTTAATTTAAAATAGAAATCTCCCATTTAAGGGTTACAACATTATTAATTAATAAATCCCAGGTCATCTAACCTTAACATAATATCAATGCGGAAAACATACTTAAGTCTATTACATAAACATCATTTAAACAAATATAACAAGTCTTCATCACTTGTTTACTTTTCCTTTGCCCTTACTAGTGGATGACTCATCAGTTCTTTCAACTTTAGCTGCAATGTTATTATGCAAGGGTGAGCAATGATTGCCCAACAAGTACAACAACAACAATAATAATAACATGCGAAATAATTAATGGATATTGAATAATCGAAGATTTAGCTTTTGAGTCAAGAATATAAGACAAGATTCAACAAAACATCTGAGGGTCTTAAGACCACAAACTATGTCCCAGGTTATCAAGTATTTCCACTTTAAACCTTTAACAGTCATAAGACTATATGAACCTTACTTCTCGTACTTAGGGGGATCAGCCCTTTGTGCCATATATGTGCACAACATCTTAACGCTAACGCGTAAATAAAATCCCCTATATAAGGGTTGTTCATCTCAGTTTGACATCGGAGTTAGCACCAAAGGAAGTTTGGTTTGGATTTAGTTCAATAATGTTTCTAGAATGTAGAACGCTCATCAACTATGGACTAGTCGAATCAATAAGGGTTCGCTAGTCAATCAAAGTTCAATAAAATATAATTAATATTCGAGAATCAAAGACTAAATCTCGCAAAAAGTACGATTGGGTAAATTCTGTATAATTAAAGTATTACAAAAAGGAAGTTAGAACTTCTCATTGAATTCATGAAATTGAATGGAATAGGAATAATAACTTGCTCAAGTAAGTAATAGCATTATAAAGCTTGCATTCTAAGATAATGAAATTTAGGAACTTGCGTAATTGAAATCAAGGTAGTATTAGGTAGCTTGCTTTCAACGAAATAATAGATCAAGGTAGAAAACTTGCGTAAATGTAAAAGTAAGGATAAGATACTTGCCTCGTTCATAGACTAAATTTAAGACTCACGTTCTTTAATCAACCTATACATTCGGTTTATAAAGCAGTAACAATAATTAGTTACAGTATTATAAACACTTCAGGATTCATTCTCATCAAATCTTCATTTTAATATCTCAATTGTCACTAGATAATCAATGGGTATATACTTACCACTCATTACAGTATTTTAGTATTCATTTTATACATTAGCCTAAGCTTTAGGTACGTCTACGATTTCATACCATGATCACAAAGAAAGAATAAAATTTTTACTCTCTTCTTTTTAATCTTTTTTTTGTTCAACCACCAGGGCAGCGGGTTTCTTCACAAAATTCTCGCCGGGGCAAGCCTACCGCCGGGGCGGAAAATGTAGTTCATTTCTACCGCCGGGGCGCTACTTCTAGTACATTTCCACCGCCGGGGCGGTGGATCAAAATGTCAGTTCCTGCAGTTCATGAAGAACACATGAAAATGCCAAATTTGGCCAAAGTTTTTCATAATTCACCAATTAATTCACTACCCATTCATTACATATGGTATGAAATCAAAACCCATTCCATAAACAGTGATTTTAACATTACAGATAACCTAAACAACCCAATTAAAGGCTAAAATTTAACTGTTCATATTTTATTATCAAGTTTTGATACAGTTAACAAAATTAATCATTGTAAATTTGTTTGTTAACCAAATCTAACCGTTTAATCATTGTTTTCTCCGTTTTTACATGCATAAATACAATTAGTCATCAATTTAACTGATTAACTTGCAACACAGACATCAATTTCATACATACAGTTCATATTCATATGTAACTACTCTGTAACTTTCAGAACTTCTAATTAAAGGCGTAATCCTATAAATTAATCCAATTAAACAATCTATAAACATCATATAGTAAATTATACATGCATTTAGACAATTTTAAATAATTTACAATCAATTACACATGAAACTCCATTATCAGAAAACTTACAGAATACAATCATGGAAGAATTTAAAACGTAGATTAAATTTAACTAGAAGAATTACCTTCAATTAGATGCTTTAAATAATGCTAGCAGATGAATGCCAAGATTTTTTCTCAATTCTCTAATTCCTCTCAATTCTCTCTTTTTCTCTCTGGCTAAACTTTTAGAAACTGATGAACAATAATGTATGAAACAATAATACGTGAAAAACTAAATGGCAGAACATGATGTCAGTTTAATAATTGGCACCAACTCCCACTAAGGCCATGTTTGGCTGCTCATTTATTCTTCCTTCTAATTTATTTTAATAACTTACTTATTATATAGTTCATGTCACATATTTAAATTAATTAAATAATCTTACTAAAATCAATTAAATAAAGTAGAATAATTCTACATTAAATCACATAGTCATATAAATAAAATTCTCATTTATTAATAATGACAAATTATTAAATCTCTAATTAATTATAAAATTAATTAAAATTAATTAGAAATAACATTATACTTATTTAAATAATGCATTTAATCACATAAACTCAATTAAACACATATTTTGAATATAAAAAATCTCCACATCAATTTTACTAATGTAACAGAAATAATTAAATTAATCTACCACAAATTCATTAATTAATCAATTAATTCAATAATCAAATCATCGAAAAATATTTATTCAATTCAATAAATATTTAAATTAAATTACAAAATTCTCGTTCGTCACACAACTTGCTGATAACTGACGTACATGGCCGCACGCCGAGCCAATTCGCCACATGCCGAGCCAATTCGTCGCACGCTGCTGCACACTATTGCTCACTAATGACTGATAATGCCTAACTTTTCACTCCAAACACCATTCCAAACTCGATTCCCATTCCTACACCAAAAACACACAAAACGCATAAAAATGAACTGTAAATACTCAAGGACTCACAGTTTCATCAAGCCAAAAGTACTCAATTCATGGGTATAAAATCCATTCATGAAGATAAGATATGAAGGTTAGGTAAAAGGTATTCATGTGTCTATTAATAAGGAAAAGAAGTCTAAGCAATAGGTAATAGTTATATTATATACTAGTCTTAAAGCAACCTACATCTGATAAATATCCAACGATCAAATTTGAAATGGGCAAATTAGCTAAAACATACACAAGGACAAAAACATGAGGCAAATACTTGATAAATGTTAACTAGGGACAGTTAGGACTATGTTTTGAAGGAGGTTGTGGATTAGGTTTTGAGGGAGGATTCTAGATTGAGATTTATTACCTAGGGAGATTTTTGGATAAAGGTTTAGATTCCTCTAGGAGGTTTCTAGATGGAAGTCTAGATTCCTAGGGAGATTTTTGATATCTATTGAAAGTTGTGGATAAAAGGATTAGAATTCTATGGAAAGGTTCTATGTAGAAGATGAAGAACAAGAATATCTCATAGAGAGGTTTTATTCTCGGGGAAAGGTTTTGTGAAGAGGATGATGAGCTATAAAAGCTTAGGGTGAGGTTCTATAAAAAGGATGCTTAGCAGTAAAAACTCAAGGTGAGGTTTTGGTGTATCAACGTTATGGTTTTTAGAGAGGATATTCAGAGATAAGAAGTTCTCTCTCTCTCCCTTGTTTCTAATAGTTTTTAACCTCTCTGATGCAGTTATAAGATGAGTATTTATAATATAATGGATTAGATTTAGGTTTGGTGGCCAAAGTATGGCTAAAAAGTTGTTAGCATCCCTGGGGAACAGAAGGTTGTTAAGAGCAGTGGCTAGGAGGATGCCTCGTATCCCTAGGAAATAAAATGTTGGTAAGAGAAATGGCCAAGAATATATCACATTTTCCTAAGGTTTAGGAGCTTTGTGGGAGTATTGGCCAGGAAGATACATCTCCCTAAAGTTTAGGAGTTTCCTTGGAGAGCAAATTCACCCTAAGATAAGACTGTCTATCCTAGTCAATAATATTACCCTATCCCTATGTTCCCTGGCTATCTTGCCCCTAGAGAGCTCACCTCCAATTCGCACTATGGAAAAGATTTCCCTCACACATTTGTCCTTAGGGTAAGAAGTTGTATGCCTTGTGGATTTAGCTTGTTCTTCCCTTAGTGTGCCTTGAGGTCGAAGTCCCTCTTTCCCTAAGCATCAATCCAATCTTGTACAATCACCTTAAAGTGAAAAATAGTCTAGTGATTTATCTTCTGGGTGAAAGTAGTATACCCTCAGGCCTTGTATATTCATTGCATACATGATAGTAACTCATGCGATCTCTCTTTCATTGGGACAATTTTAGAGAGATACACTACATGGCTCATCATCATGAGACCTCTCTTGGAGTTTGCCATACTAAATGTCTTTAACATCGAATGAATATACGTTCCTTGGGTCAAGTCGAGCATCCTTTTAAATCTGTCTATATAGATTTATATCCCCAATTTATAGGATGCTTCTCCCAAGTTATTCATGGAGGAATGTTTAGATAATTTTATCTTTACTGATTGTAGCACTGGTATGTCATTCCTTATCAGTAGTATATCAATATATAATACTAGGAATGTCACAGCGCTCCCACTGACCCTTTTGTATTTATTAGGTTCACTCTCTTTTTGATAAAATTAAACTCTTTTGATTGTCTCATCAAAACGAATGCTCCATCTTTCAGAAGCTTGCTTCAATCCATAAATAGATCGTTGTAGCTTACATACACGATTTGTTTTAACCTTTGAAACAAATTTCTCAGGTTATATCATACATGTATTCTCCTCAAGTCTTCATTGAGGAAGGACGTCTCTACATCCATTTGCCAAATTTCGTAATAATAAGTTGTAATCGCAAGTAAAATCCAAATGGACTTGACCATTACCTGGTAATAAGGTTTTATCACAGTCAACTCCTTGACTTGATTTAAAACCTTTGAAAATAGGTCTGGTCTTATAGGTCTCCACCTTGCCATTTGTCCCAGTCTTTCTCTTAAAGACCCATATATACCCTCTAGGCTTTATACCTACCAGAGAGTTAACCAAAATACACATTTGATTTTTCATATATGGAGTCCATTTTGGATTTTATGGCCATCTGCCATTTCTCTGAGTGTCTACTACTCATAGCCTCATCGTATATAACTGGATCATCATCCTCTATGATGTGTACCTCATCATCATCCCCTATAATGAATCCATACCTCCTAGGTATCTTCGGTACTCTTCCAAATTTACGATTCGGTTCTGGTACAATAGATTTATCTACAAGTTCCTCGATTTGACTTATAGTACTTTGTGGTTCTTGAACTCTTTCAAGATCTATTACCCTCCTACTAGCTCCTTCAATGATAAACACTTTTATCCAAGAATGAAGCGTGTAGGATTAAAGTAATAATACCCTAAACATTTTTTAGGATATCCCACAAACCTGCACTTGTCAGATTTTGTCCCAAGCTTATCCTTTTGAAACCTTTTCACATAAGCTGGATAATCCCTTATCTTAACATACTTAAGACTAGGAATCCTCCTTATCCATAACTTTTATGGAGTCTTAGGGCCGGATTTTGAGGTTACCTTATTTTATATATATGCAGTCGTTTCTAGGGCATAACCCCAGATGGATACTAGAATGTCAATAAAAATCATCATGGACTACACCATGTCCAACAAGGTATAATTTCTCCTTTTAGATACACCAATCAATTATTGCGTATTAGGAGGTATCCATTATGAGAAAATATCATTTTAAGATGATCTAGAAACTCATTGCACAAGTATTCCTTCTTCGATCTGATCAAATAATCTTAATAGTTTGTTAATTTGTTTCACTTCTGAATTCTTTGAACCTTTAAATGATTCAGACTTGTATTTCATCAAATACATATATTCAACTCTTTGAATGACCATCTCCTTTTTCTTTTACTAGTTTGTTCAATTTGCAAAATTATTTTCATGTAAGTCAAGTATATAAAGTCCATCAAGTAATCTTGCAGTTTCAAACAAAACATTATCATTATAAATAGAACAACAATTGTTCTTAAATATAATATCAGAACTTTTCTTGTCCAACAACGGAAAGAAATAATGTCTAATGAGAACTGGAACATAATAACAACTTATTAACTTAATAGACTTGCTTGTAGGCAACACTAAATTATAAGTTCCTACGACTAATGCACCAACCTTTGCTCCATTCCACATGCGCAGGATTACTTACTCTTTGTTTAGTTTTCTACTTCTGCTTAGTCTCTGCATTGGATTGCATACGTGAGAACTATAGCCAGTATCCAATACCTGAGTAGATACTTGACTTACAGAAAGATTTATTTCAATCATGAACAAACCTATATCTATAACCGAAGCTTCACTAAGCTTCTTCTGGTTAGCCTATGCAAGATGCTCCTTATAGTTTCCTTTCCAATGTCCAGGCTTATTGCAATGGAAGCAAACTCCTTTGCTATCCGCATCAGTTTTGTTCTTATTGTCCTTTGTTTTTGCCTTTCATTATACCTTCTTTGAATTGTTCTTCTTTTTAGAAGATCCTTTAGCCCGCTTCCTTTTCTTGGAAGAATCATCTATAAGTAAGACTTAGACTTTCTTAGTTAAAAAGTGACTCTTTGCAGTTTTCAACATGTTTAAGTAACTCAGGCAGGCTGACATATAGCTTGTTCATGTGGAATTTCATAACAAATTGTGAGAAAGAGTCCGAAAGTGATTGCAAGATCAAATCTTGGATCAACTCTCCATCCATTATCAAACCCAGTTGCCCCAACTGTTCAATCAGATTGATCATTGTTTAGGACATTTGTCTATACTGTAGTGTCATCGGTCATTCTAGATCGAAAGAGCTCCTTAGATATTTGATATTTAATAGTCCTACTTTCTTCACCATTCTGCTCCTTAAAGGTGTAGGAATATAGTAGGAGCATCCATATCTTCATGCTAACGTTGAAGCTCATTACTCATGGATGCGAGCATGATGCATTGAGCCAACTATGCATCATCTTGCCACTTTCTAAAAGTAGCAATCTCTTCCTCAGAGGCATTGTCTGCAACCATTGCAGGGATAGGCATATTAAGTACATAAGATAGCTTTTCAGCCTTGAGAACTATTCTCAGATTCCTTAACCAGTCCGTGTAATTCGGTCCAGTTAATTAGCATCTAATATGCCCCGCAATGATAGTAACTTAGACATTGTAAAATTCTTTATTTATAAATTAACAACATTTTAACGTACATTTATTTTTTAATTACCAAAATAAATTTGGTCTTTATTTATTTTTATCAAATTATATTACCCTCAATATATAGTTCGACTGTGATGCCCCCAAATCTGTGTACCGTAAATTATAGGATATAGTGCTCACGAAACATCATATACCATCATATATCTGATTAAACTCTATAAATTAATAATTACAATAACATTCAAATAGAATCTCAGGTTTACATAACCTTAAATAAACTTAAACTTAAACTTAGTGTTTATCGCTACATTACATTAAATGCAGAAATCTAGACTTATTACATAAATAACTTTCATCATTTCATCTTAGTCTTTTCCTTGTCTTTGCCTGAGCCCTCAGCTTTCTCATCCTTAACTGAAATATTTAGGCAAGAATGAGCACAAATTGCCCAGCAAGTATAAAAAGTAGTTTAATAATAAACATCAAGAGTAGAAGTTTCTGTATAGGTATTTCTCAAAAATTTGAAAGAATTATCATGAAGTAAACATAAATATCAAGGATAAGAGTTCTAGAATTCTCAATAGCATACTAAGGGGTATTAGACACCCTGAACATTGTCTTGTTTTATCAAAAACCATCAGACGTTTTATCAATCAGATAAATTGTAAAACATTCTCCGCAAGTACTCCAGGTGATCAGCCTATTGTACCCTACTTTGTGCACAAGTATAAAATTTAAATGCATAAGCGTAAATGGGACTATATGCCCGACATCTGTTTGCCTGTTATTCGGGCTGTTCATCTTAGTGTTCATGCGAGACTGCACAAAGCAATTTGGATTGGTAGACTTTAATAGCTATGATGAATTTGAATTATTCAAATGAAATTACATTTCGCATCGATAATATGTAGCCGGGAAAAGAGGCTAGAACACATTCTTGAAAGTAGTATGTAAATAATTAAGAACTTTAAAGCATAACAATTGAAATAACAATTGAGTAATCATCAGTAGAACATGCACAATATATGAACTTGAATGAGGTTTAGCTTGCAACATAGAGATCTTGTACGCAATAATAAATTGTACAAGTGAGGAAACTTACATTCACGGTAATTAAGTGAATAAAGTTAAGAAACTTGCTTGATAGGTCTTCTACAGTTAAAGCTATCTACTTGATCTTCTAATAGCCTATACATATGTCACATTAAGCAACTAGATATTCATAGATCCGTTTAAGGTTAACTACTTCCTTTGTTAGGTGGTTTAGCACTTTTCATTTCTATTAGAATATATCATTAACCACATTCTATTATCAATCCATACTTATTCACATAACATGTTGCATCACATAGGCAAAATTATACAATTTTAGAATCTGGGAAAATTTCATTTTTTTTTACCCGAACCAGCGCCGGGGCACTTGGTTTTACTCTTGGTCCAGCGCTGGGGCACTGGTCTTACACCGACATCCTGCATAGCAGTGCCGGGGCGCTGTTTTTCATTTCCAGGCAAATTTGAATTCTTATCTTCTTGCAATTTTTGCTATTTTATATCTACTTATCTACAGAGCATATGACTACCATTTTTGGATATGTTGTACTTGTTACATCATAGTATTTTATAAATATATTACATTCACCAAACTAACATAATAAGATTACAATTCAGCTGCGTAGATAAGCGTGTGCATAGCAGCGTCGGGGCGCTGTTTTTCATTTCGAGGCAAATTTGAATTCTTATCTTCTTGCCATTTTTGCTATTTTATATCTACTTATCTACAGAGCATATGACTACCATTTTTGGATATGTTGTACTTGTTACAGCATAGTATTTTATAAATATATTACATTCACCAAACTAACACAATAAGATTACAATTCAGCTGCGTAGATAAGCGTGTGCATAGCAGCGTCGGGGCGCTGTTTTTCATTTCGAGGCAAATTTGAATTCTTATCTTCTTGCCATTTTTGCTATTTTATATCTACTTATCTACAGAGCATATGACTACCATTTTTAGATATGTTGTACTTGTTACAACATAGTATTTTATAATATATTACATTCACCAAACTAACACAATAAGATTACAATTCAGCTGCCTAGATAAGTGTGCACAACTGTTTCAACACTTAGAAAAATTCTGGGAATTTTCAGATTTGCAGATTTCATCTATTTTCATACTAGTTCCCGAAAATCATATCTTGCAGATTTCGTTTATTTTCATACTAGTTCCCAAAAATCATATCTTGCTCATTTTAACTCTAATTACATTCAAACTTGGTTAGATTAGACATCATACTACCTAATATTTTAGAAAATTAATGTATCAAACAGATTATCGAATGTATCATTTCAAAGATCCGAAAAACCCGAAAAGTCAAAGAACATACAAAATTCAATTTTAGTAAAATTCCTTGAATTTGCTTCTAGAATGCAATTAAATTGTTTCTAAGGTTCAGATCATCTAACATAACATGATTACACATAACACAACATCAAACTTCAACAATTTATCCATTTTTGCATGATTTAGCTTCTTAGAGGCATTTATACAAACATAGAGCATGCATGACTTATTTTCTCAAATTTTAGTGCGTACAAGGTGTGTTGAATCCAGAACTTTCGTTCTCAAACATCTATAATCATCAAATAATAACAACACAACAATATATAGCCCAATTAAATCATTCCTCAATGATAAATATGCATTTCCTCTTATTTTTCTTAGGAACATAATATAAGCTCATGGATTACCTCATTTTTTTGTTGATAAATTCCTCCTAATTACAGAGATGATGTTATGCTTGTTGCTTGATTGCTACCCAAAAATCCCAAAAATTCTTCAATCTCGTTCAAGTTCTCACTTTCACTCACAATTTTTCTCTCTCAGTAGAATGTTAAAAAAATAAGTATTTTAGAATGGAGGATTTATAGAACTTGATTTCCCTTATGATGATAACTCTGAATTCATCAGTTGCAAGACCCTTAGGATTTCCCATGATTAGTTACAAGGATTAAAGAAAATAAGGAGTTGAGAAAGTGAAGAGATTTTGGGTTTTAAAGAAAATAACTCCCTCCTCCTTGATTTCTATACATAGTCGTGCCTTGCTTCATCTTGTCCCAATTTTGTAGTCATGTGGGTCCCTTAAATCAGCTGATGAAATTTTATTTCTTTTAAATAATTCAATTAACCAATTAATAAGCCAATTGACCATTTTGCCCCCTCCCTCCGGAATCAACATTTTCGATATTATGGTTGATTCTTACTAAAATCGACGTTCCGAACATCGTGGGATTATTCGTTTCGCCAAATTAGCTTCTGAAACTCGAGTTTGACGTTTTACCCGAAAAGGTCAACCGATTGACTTTGACCAAAAAGTCAAACCCCAAAAAATTGGGTGATTACAGTCTACTCTGACTAATTTCGACGTTTCGGACTCAAATATACAGTATGCGTCTTCAAATTTCACTCCGAACTCAAATTCGAGTTTTAATTTCATTCCTTGCATTTTATTAAAATTAACAACTACTTAGTTAATTCAAATAATTAAATTGATCAAAACCAATAATTTAAATTCATCTCGTCACATATCTCAATTATATATATATATAACACATACATATAATAATTGAAATCACATAAGAGTTTCATATAAATTCAATTTATTAAATCCATTAGATTATATATTGGTCTCGGATATTACATTCACTCTCCCTTATAAGGATTCTGTCCCCAGAATCATTTCAAAGTTAGACAAAAAGATTAGGGAAATTTTTCAGCATCTTCTCCTCGAGTTCCCACGTAGCTTCATCAACATTGTGGTTCCTCCATACTACCTTAACAGAAGGTATTACCTTATTTCGCAAAACTTGCTCTTTTCTATCAATAATTTGTACAGGGATTTCTTCATAAATTAAATCTTTCTCAAACTGAAATGGGTTTATATTCTATGACATGCTTGTAATCCTGCTTGTAAGGTCGTAAAACTGACACATGGAACACATTGTGTACATGCTCCAACTCCGGAGGTAAAGCTCATAAGCTACCTCACCTACTCGCCTCAACACTTCAAAGGGTCCTATAAATCTCGGACTCAGTTTTCCCTTCTTCCTAAATCTCATCTTCCCCTTCCAGGGAGATACTTTCAGAAACACATAAGACCCGGCGTCAAAATCTCGCTGTTGTCGATGTTGATCTGCATATTTCTTCTATCGATCTTGAGCCGACACTAATCTTGCCCGTATCAACTTGACAACATCTACAGTCTGTTGTACCAATTCCGGCCCTAACAGTCGTCGTTCCCCTACTTCATCCCAGTATAGTGGGGTCCTGCACTTTCTTCCATACAGAGCTTCATAAGGTGGCATACCGATGCTTGCATGATAACTGTTGTTGTATGCAAATTCCACCAATGGTAGATGGTCATCCCAACTTCCTTTGAAATCCATAACGCACGCTCTCAGCATGTCCTCTAAGGTTTGAATTGTTCTCTCGCTCGATCTGCCCATCTGTCTGAGGATGAAATGTAATGCTCCATCTCAGTTATGTTCCTATGCGTTCTTGGAAGCTTTTCCAGAAATTTGTCGTGAACCATGGATCGCGATCTGACACAATCAATACCGGCACACCATGTCTGGAAACAATTTCTTTGATGTAGAGTTTCGCCAATTGATCCAAGTTGAATCTGATCTTGATCGGCAAGAAGTGCGCTAACTTAGTCAATCGATCCACGATCACACAAACTACATCATAACTCTTCTGTGTAGTTAGAAGTCCTACCACGAAGTCTACCATAATATGCTCCCACTTCCATTCCGAAATTTCTAAAGGTTGAAGTAATCCGCTCGGTTTCTGATGTTCTGCCTTGACTCTCTGGCATGTTAAGCACCTGCCGATGCATTCCGCAACCTCTTTCTTCATATTGGGCCACCAATAATGTTGGTGAAGATCTTGATACATCTTTGTGCTTCCCGGATGAATCGAGTAACTTGAACTATGAGCTTCATGCAAAATCTCCTCTTTTAACTCAGATACCACTGGCACCCAAATTCTCCTCTCAAATCTTAACAGTCCATCACCATCCACATTAAATTTAAGCTCTTCCCCATCTATAATTTTTTTCCTCACCTGTTCACATTCTTCATCCTTACCTTGTGCTTCTTTTATTTTGTCCAATAGAGTCGGACGAGCCTCCATTGCGAACAATTTCTCATCTGACTCCCTCGGACTCTTTATCTCGAGTTCTAGTCTCGCCATTTCCTTAATTAATTCTTCTTGAACTATTATCATGGACAATTTCCCATTATCCCTCATACTCAACACATCTGTAACCACGTTAGCTTTCCCTGGGTGATATAAGATTTCGCAATCGTAGTCCTTTATCAGCTCCAACTATCTCCTCTGTCGCATATTCAGCTCCTTCTGTGTGAAGATATACTTCAGACTTTTATTGTCTGTGTATATTTCACACTTTGCACCATATAAATAATGCCTCCATATCTTTAGGGCAAATACTATCGCTGCCATTTCTAGGTCATGGGTAGGATATCCTTTTTCATAATCTTTTAACTGCCTTGATGCGTACGCAATAACTTTACCATGTTGCATAAGCACACAACCAAGTCCTTTGTGTGACGCATCACTGTAAACTACGAAATCACCCGTATCATCTGGCAAAGATAACACTGGTACTTCACTCAATCTTTTCTTTAGTTCCTGAAAACTTTCTTCACACTTCTCCGTCCAAACAAATTTTACCGACTTCCTCGTCAAATTAGTTACGGTTCTTGCTATTTTTGAAAAATTCTGAATAAACCTTCTGTAATACCCTGCCAGACCTAAGAAACTCCTTACTTTGGTCGGCGTCTTCGGCTGCTCCCAATTAATTACAGCCTCCACCTTTGCTGGATCCACCGAAATTCCGTCCTTGTCAATTACATGACCCAGAAATTGAACTATATCCAACCAGAATTCACACTTCAAAAATTTTGCGTATAATTTCTCCTTTTGTAACGCCTCTAACACCATCCTTAAATGTTCAGCATGATCCTCCTATGTCTTAAAGCAGACTAGGATATGATCGATGAACACAACTACGAACTTATCCAAGTCCTGCTTGAACACTCGATTCATCATGTCCATAAATGCTGCCGGCGCGTTCGTTAACCCAAATGACATCACCAGGAATTCGTAGTGGCCATAACGAGTCTTGAATGTTGTCTTAGGTACATCTTCCTTCTTCACCTTCAGCTGGTGATAACCCGTCCTTAAGTCGATTTTGGAAAAATATTTTGCTCCCTTTAATTGGTCGAACAGATCATCTATCCTAGGTAGTGGGTACTTGTTTTTGATTGTTACTTTGTTCAACTCCCGATAGTTGATACAAAGTCTCATTGATTCATCCTTCTTTTTCACAAATAAAACTGGTGCTCCACAAGGAGACACACTCGGTTGGATATACTTCTTATCCAACAACTCCTGCAACTGTACCATCAGCTCCTTCATCTCCACTGGTGCCATTCGGTTTGGGGCTTTCGAAATCGGTGTCGTTCCAGGTACTAGATCTATAACGAATTAGATTTCCCTATCTGGTGGTAGACTTGGCAAATCTTCCGGAAACACATCGGGAAACTCACTTACAACAGGTATCTGCCCCATCTCTGCCCCCACTCTTTGGGTATCAACAATATAGGCCAGATAACCTACACATCCTTTTCTCAATAATTTCCTAGCTTGCATCATCGTCGGACAACTCAAGTGTCTAGGCGATTTGCTACCATAGAACACTACCTTAGACTGATTTGGAGTTTGAAGGTTTACACATTTCTTTTGACAATCTATCATTGCCCCATAGTTAAATAACCAATCTATACCTAGAATTACATCAAATTCTCCCAGTTGAATTGGAATTAAATCCACAGGTAACTTATACCCCCTTATATCTACAACACAATTCCTATGAATATGGCTAACAGGAATTATTTCCTTATTCGTAACTTCTATGTTCATAGGGTGTTCTAATTCTTCTTGAGATAAGTTTAATCGTTTGGAGAATTCATGTGATACGAAGGAACAAGTAGCACCCGAATCAAATAATATGTATGCAGATATATTATTAACCGGAATGATACCTGAAACCACGTCCTTAGATGTGATCGTGTCTTGAACTGTCATGTTGAAAGTCCTTGTTGTTGGTCGATTCTGAGTTGGTGGTCCCGAAATTGTTAGATTTCCACCGCTTGATCCCCTTCCTCCATTTCCTCCACCTGAATTTCTCTTTGGGCAATTCCTGACCTGATGATCCAATGCTCCACAGTTGAAACATCCATTCCTCTTTGGGGCGGGGCAGTTGGGAGAGATGTGCCCCTCCTGCCCACAATTAAAGCACACGTTTTTCCCTTTAGGCAAGCGCCTGAGTGACTCTTTCCACACTCCTTGCAAGCCTCTACTCTTTTCTTCGAATCACCAGATTTACCCCCAAAACTTGTTGGGTTGCTATTGTTATTGTTGTTGTTGTTCCACTTCTGTTTATTGGCACCACCACTACTACTACCTTCCCCTCTATTTCCTCCTTTATTCTTCTTCTTCTTCTCCTTATTAAATTTCATTAGGGCTTCACTTCCACCCTCAGCGATTATAGCCTTCTCCAACAGAGTAGCAAAGTTATTCGTCTGCAACACCGAAAGTCTATTGTAAAACCATTGTTCGTCTTTCTCTCTTCAGTGTCGACCTGATGAGGTGCAAACCTCGCCAGTTCGTTAAACTTTGTGGCGTATTGGGGCACCGTCATATCTTCTTGCTTCAGCTCCAAAAATCGCATCTCCATGCGACTCTGCATACTCGCGGGAAAATAATTCACGAAAAAAACCTCTTTAAACCTCTCCTAAGGTATCACACCTTCTCCAGCCTTGTTCTGGCTTGCCTCTCACCAGAAGTTAGCTTCACCTTTCAGCATGTACATGGCGAAGATCGTTTTCTGCTGATCTCCTACTCGGGCGATTGCAAACGCCTTTTCAATTTCTTTGAACCATGATTGGGCTTCGATGGGTTATGTGGTTCCTTTGAACTTAGGAGGTCCCATGCTTTTGAAGTCCTTAAAAGTTGTCACTTGGGCCGTCGGAGGGTTAGTGTTATTGTTTGGGGTTCGACTTTGTAGCGCCCCAACTAATAGGTCTACAAATTGTTGCATAGGGTTCAGTTGATCCCTAGCATTACTAGCTGACTCTTCCGGTGTTTGTTGACGACGTCTTCCCCTAGGCATTTTTCTGATAAATGAAATTTACATGTTATCATCGATCATAACTTAATCTTACAACATCTATAGCTTATATATAAGCTTAATCATCACATCATACATATAAATAAACACATCATATTAATATGAAAAACCATAAAACCAAGGTACTTAACATCTTATGGCAAAATGCCATTTACATCCCTCACTTAAAACTGAAATTTGAATATTTACATCAATAGCTAATCGTTCAATATGACACTAATAAAAAGTTCATAGCAATATAAACTCAAAGACTCCTCCTAATGGCATCTTTATTCTCCTCATCTGCTATGTCCAGAACTAGCCCTCAGCTTATAGTATGTCTAGACCGGTACTCCTCACGCAGAAAATGGTACACCCTATGCTGGAACCTGTCATGCGCTGAGCTAAACGCATACTGCATCCTATCCATCCTAACTTTCTTATTCCTTACCTCATGCTCTAACGCATCCCTCTGGTTTTGAGCCCTTACATGGCCTTTCACCTCATCCCTCCAGTAAGTGGTAATTAATTATTTATCTGTTTGGAGACCCTGAACTCTTGCCTCTAATCCGTTTATCGTATTCCCCAAGTGAGACCAGATGGCCTCCTTTTCTACCCTCAACCTATCTGCCTTCTGGTCTGATGCCCGCAACTTGTCAACCAGATCTGTGTTCCTAATCATCAGATGATACACCAATGCACCGAGCAGTGTCACTGCCCCCTTCTCCTCCAGATACAGTTCTTCCAACTCATGGACTCTGTCGTCCAACCCTGTGTTCCTATCCATCAACTCGTCTAACAATCTATCCTCGGGTGCTTCCTTAGAGTCCTCCTCGAGCTCTTTTTCTTCAGGATCCTCCTCAAAATCCTCCTCCAGGTCCTCATCTGGGTCTGTATCGACTGTTGCCACAGCTATGGGCTCAGGTACAGCTGCTACCAACTGCTCACTAACAACATGGATATCTCTAATCTCCTTTTCGCCTGACATCTTATAATCAAAGTAAATAACTTAATTAGTATTTTAAAATAAACATTTTGTTTTAGTAAAACTAACTAAACTCAACACTTTAAACTTTATGTGAGTTCATCTTTTTTCTATCTTCACTAATTTTACTAGGGTTATAACCTAAGGTTCTCCTACCTAAGGTTTATAACCTACGGCTTTGATACCAACCTATGACGCCCCCAAATCTGTGTACCATCAATTACAGGATATGGTGCTCACGAAACATCATATACCATCATATATCTGATTAAACTCTATAAATTAATAATTACAATAAAAATAATTACAATAACATTCAAATAGAATCCCAGGTTTACATAACCTTAATAAACTTAAACTTAAACTTAGCGTTTATCGCTACATTACATCAAATGCAAAAATTTAGACTTATTACATAAATAACTTTCATCATTTCATCTTAGTCTTTCCCTTGTCCTTGCCTAAGCCCTCAGCCTTCTCATCCTTAACTGAAATGTTTAGGCAAGAATGAGCACAAATTGCCCAGCAAGTATAAAAAGTAGTTTGATAATAAACATCAAGAGTAGAAGTTTCTGTATTGGTATTTCTCAACAATTTGAAAGAATTATCATGAAGTAAACATGAATATCAAGGATAAGAGTTCTATAATTATAAATAGCATACTAAGGGGTATTAGACACCCTGAACATTGTCTTATTTTATCAAAAACTATCAGATATTTTATCAATCACATAGATTGTAAAACATTCTCTGCAAGTACTCCAGGTGATCAGCCTATCATACCCTACTTTGTGCACAAGTATGAAATTTAAATGCATAAGCGTAAACGGGACTATATGCCTGACATCTTTTTGCCCGTTATTCAGGCTGTTCATCTTAGTGCTCATGTGAGACCACACCAAAGCAATTTGGATTGGTAGACTTTAATAGCTATGATGAATTTGAATTATTCAAATGAAATAACATTTTGCATCGATAATATCTAGCCGGGAAAGGAGGCCAGAACACATTCTTGAAAGCAGTATGTAAATAATTAAGAACTTTAAAGTATAACAATTGAAATAACAATTGAGTAATTATCAATAGAGCTTAAACAATATATGAACTTGAATGAGGTATAGCTTGCAACATAGAGATCTTGTACGCAATAATAAACTGTACAAGTGAGGAAACTTACATTCACTGCAATTAAGTGAATAAAGTTAAGAAACTTGCTTGATATGTCTTCTACAGTTAATGCTATCTACTAGATCTTCAAATAGCCTATACATATAAGTCACATTAAGCAACTAGATATTCATAGATCAGTTTAAGGTTAACTTCTTCCTTTGTTAGGTGGTTTAGCACTTTTCATTTCTATTAGAATATATCATTAACCACATTCTATTATCAATCCATACTTATTCACATAACATGTTGCATCACATAGGTAAAATTATACAATTTTAGATTCTGGGAAAATTTCATTTTTTTACCCGAACCAGCTCCGGGGCACTTGGTTTTACTCTTGGTCGAGCACTGGGGCACTGGGCTTACACCGACATCCTGCGTAGCAGCGTCGGGGCGTTGTTCTTCATTTCTAGGCAAATTTGAATTCTTATCTTCTTGCCATTTTTATATCTACTTATCTACAGAGCATATGACTACCATTTTTGAATATGTTATACTTGTTACAACATAGTATTTTACAAATATATTACATTCACCAAACTAACACAATAAGATTACAATTCAGCTGCCTAGATAAGTGTGCACAACTATTTCAACACTTAGAAAAATTTTGGGAATTTTCCAGATTTGCAGATTTCGTCTATTTTCATACTAGTTCCCGAAAATCATATCTTGCTCATTTTAACTCTGATTACATTCAAACTTGGTTAGATTAGACATCATACTACCTAATATTTTAGAAAATTAATGTATCAAACAGATTGTCGAAGGTATGATTTCAAAGATCCGAAAAACCCGAAAAGTCAAAGAACATACAAAATTCAATTTTAGTAAAATTCTTTGAATTTGCCTCTAGCATGCAATTAAATTGTTTCTAAGGTTCAAATCATCCAACATAACATGATTACACATAACACAACATCAAACTTCAACAATTTTTCTATTTTTGCATGATTTAGCTTCTTAGAGGCATTTATACAAACATAGAGCATGCATGACTTATTTTCTCGAATTTTAGTGCGTACAAGGTGTGTTGAATCCAGAACTTTCGTTCTCAAATTTCTATAATCATCAAATAATAACAACACAACAATATATAGCCCAATTAAATCATTCCTCAATGATAAATATGCATTTCCTCTAATTTTTCTTAAGAACATAATATAAGCTCATGGATTACCTCTTTTTTTTGTTGATGAATTCCTCCTAATTACAGAGATGATGTTATGCTTGTTACTTGATTGCTACCCAGAAATCCCAGAAATTCTTCAATCTCGTTCAAGTTCTCACTTTCATTTACAATTTTTCTCTCTCGATAGAGTGTTAAAAAAATAAGTATTTTAGAATGGAGGATTTATAGAACTTGATTTCCCTTATGATGATAACTCTAAATTCATCAGTTGCAAGACCCTTAAGATTTTCCATGATCAGTAACAAGGATTAAAGAAAATAAGGAGTTGAGAAAGTGAAGAGATTTTGGGTTTAAAAGAAAATAACTCCCTCCTCCTAGATTTATATACATAGTCATGCCTTGCTTCATATTGTCCCAATTTTGTAGTCACGTGGGTCCCTTAAGTCAGCTGATGAAATTTTATTTCTTTTAAATAATTCAATTAACCAATTAATAAGCCATTTGACCATCCCCCTCCCCCAGAATCAATATTTTTGATATTATAGTCGAGTCCAACTAAAATCGACGTTCCGAACGTCATGGGATTATTTTTTTTGCCAAATTAGCTTCCGAAACTCAAGTTTGACTTTTTATCCGAAAAAGTCAACCGATTGACTTTGACCAAAAAGTCAACCCAGATACATTTTGGGATTACAGTCTACTATGACTAATTTTGACGTTCCTGACTCAAATATACAGTCTGCATCTTCAAATTTCACTCCGAACTCAAATTCGAGTTTTAATTTCATTTCTTGCATTTTATTAAAATTAACAACTACTTAGTTAATTCAAATAGTTAAATTAATCCAAACCAACTATTTAAATTCATCTCGTCACATATCTCAATTATATATATATATATATATAACGCCTATACATATAATAATTGAAATCACATAAGAGTTTCACATAAATTCAATTTATTAAATCCATTAGATTATATATTGGTCTCGGATATTACATTGGCAAATCTAATTAAATATTTGCTAGTGAGAATAAGAATCTCATTTCAAATGTATAGAGCCTTGTGTGTGCACAACAAACTATATATAAATAAATAGGTAGACAACTATTGTCAATTATATCACCATGTAACTCCTTATATTTTGCCTCTTAGATTATAATGGTCAAGTGTGTGCACATCTAAACTAAAATAATATAAGTTAAGTTATACCTAGCACTTCCATGTAAGTGAAGAGAAAAATATAGCCCTTGTGTGTGCACAACAAAGCGATAATGTTCAATTCCTTATAAACATCCAATGTAATAAAACAACGTCTTAAATATTTAATACTTGCCTTGTGTGTGCATAACAAACTCATATTAAATATTCAATACTCTATTGTTTTACTATGCTAGAAGGCGACGTTCGATATTCCAAATATTTTTGAACGTTACAACTTAATATGATTTCTCTAAGGGGTTTGTTATGTCTCATCTTGTTTAGCGCGCATGCACACACGCACACACACGCACACACACACACATATATCTATATATATATTAAGTATGCACATATAGAATACTATATTCTACCCGGATTGATTATGGATTTTTATTCTAGTTTGGTTCACTAGAGCCACCAAGTGAACCAAAAGGTCAAACCTAGGGTACAAGAACTGAATTTAAATATAACTATTACATTTAAACCTGGGCTCCATTACAAACGAGTCTTCAAGCGCTCGTTGCTCCTTTGTCTCCAATTCTTCAAAATAATTCTAACTAGTCCTATTACATAAACTATTTACAATGAATAGAAACCTTGATCAGCAGTCAAGGGGAAGTGCATAGGAAGAATCTAGAATTTACATCAAGAAAAAACTAGAGAAAATGAGGTACGCAAACCCCATTTATAAAAAAACTATTCATTCAAGCGTCCTCTAAAATAAACCAATCACAC
Organism: Aralia elata; assembly: GCA_034770075.1. Lineage (NCBI taxonomy): Eukaryota > Viridiplantae > Streptophyta > Magnoliopsida > Apiales > Araliaceae > Aralia > Aralia elata. The sequence goes on from CM068382.1 coordinate 60,804,032, forward strand.
ATTGGTCAATAGTCCATAATCAATTCCTATTTATTATCATACGTATCTCTATATGCATCAATAAATAGCATTCATCTCATGAATAATAAAATCATTCCATATATGCATTGATATCATTTAATGTGCAAAACGTTTGCTAATATTTAGTTTTGAAACAAAATAAACTCTTTTATTTTAATCAAAAACCAAATTAAAATTAAATTCCTTTAATTTTAGCAACCTGAAATCATATTTCAGATAAAATAAACATCTTTATTTTAAACTTTTATCAATTAAATAAACCATTTATGTTAATTAAAAAAAATATTTTTCGGATTCTGCTATCCAGCGCAGCTGCGCTCCAGAATGAACTAGGAATCGGCGCAACTGCGCTACACCACCAGAAACAACTTTTTAGGTTTGGGCGTAGCTGCGCTCCAGAATGAATTGGAAACTGGCGCAGCTGCGCTACACCACCAGAAACAACTTTCTGGGATTGGGCATAGCTGTGCTCCAGAATGAACTGGAAGCGGCGCAGCTGCACTGCGTAGCAGATTCACGAAGAATAGATTTTTGTCTAAAAAATTCGATCCATTCGCATACCAATTCATACATGGAATCAACAAAATCAATAATTAACACAAGGATTGGCTATGATACCACTTTTAGGTTTGTATAATATGCAAGCATACAATCAAATTACATAAATAGAGCGGAAGCGTGATAAAATGGATTTTAAAATTTTAATACAAACTATTATCATAATCTTTCCTTGTGTTCAATTATCAATTAAACGAAAGAGATGGAGAATAAGAATTATACCTTATAGAATTCTAGCATCCTCAAGTACAAGTTCAACTCCAATTCCTTCGCGTTCTCCTTGAATTCTACCGATTAAATTCATTCGCTTGATTAACGTTAGTCACCCGAGTGTTTGGCCTCTAGAGGTGATCCACCAAGGAATAATGCTTGTTCAAAAAGATGAGTGTTGGCAAAACCCTAGTTTCTATCTTTATAGAAATTGCAAGTACTCTCCACAATTCTAATGGAAGTGTGTGTAACCCTAATCTATGATAAGACTCCTCTTATTTATAGATATAGGTAACCCTCCTAAACAATTTAGGATTAGGTTAATTGTCTTAATTAAACTCTTTTAATTAATTAAACTCCTAATCCAATTAGGAATTTATGAAAGTACTTTTATTAATTAATTCCCAAACCCTTTTAGGAATTAAATAATAATAATAATAAGATTCCTCTTATTAATTTATATTTAATATTTCAAAAATATTAAATAATAAATATTAAGCTATTTAATTTATTCTATCTCTATAGACTAAATTAAATACACTTAACTTATTATTGATTATGCCATTTACTTCTTAAATAAATATTTTTCTTTTGCGGTGTGACCCTTTAGGTTCTCCATATTAAACCGGTTGTGAATAAATCAATTGGAACAATTCTAATCTTATTTAAATAAATAAATTAAACTATTTAATTCATTTAAGTAAATAACATTTATTCTATAATAAGGGTAAGTCCCCTTAGCGTTCAACGACTTTCCAGATAATATAGATTTCAACATTAATCATAAAAGAACCTTTCAGTGAATAGTTACCGTACAATTCAATCATTCTATCATACAATGTCCCAATTAAATATAAGACATGGAATTACTGTCAAGTCTTATTTTATTTAATTATATGAATTTCGATTTCCAAATGCACAACTCTAAATAATGCAAATTAGAAACTCCTTTCTAATTTCATTCTGTCTTGGCCAAGGACTACTGCGACGCCAACAAATTCGGGTTACCTTAACCTCGGGTCTAGTGCATCACTATGCAACTCGTACTTATACTATCAATAACTCATTGCGGAATAATAAAAATATTTACATTGATATAATATAAATATTGTCGTCCCAAGCCTCAAAACCATAACTAAAACATGATCTTACTACATGAATGTAATTACAAGATTATTACAACATGCTCCCATCTAAACTCAGGTACGAAGACCTTAACTAATACATCATTTATTAATCATTACAAATTTAATCTATTCGTGTTGTGTATTGCAGTCTATATCAATGTAAGCATAAAAAAATATTACCTCAAACTCTTCTCAATCCCAGGTTTTGTAACATTTAACTTCTACACTTATGATCAAGGTTGAATAAATACCATGATCATTTACCAAATCTCCTATGTGAACGCAAGGTTCAGATTCTGACTTTATTCAATCCCTAAATAATCGCAAAATTATTCAACAACTATACATTAGTAATAAAAATATCCTTTATACATCATCGTCATCCTTCTAGTTTACTATAACAAGTAACTAACATAATCACGTCTTAACTACTATAATGGATAACCTTCATTTTTAACTCAAGGTTTACATAGTCAAATTCACGTACATCATATACCGTCATCACAGCTAAATTACTACAATAAAGAAACATATAGTAACTTTCCTATTTCCATGCGCCTCTAATCCTTATCATCACGACATCAAGATGATTGCATTGCATTGTAAATCTGCAAAAGTTTTATTTTTACAAGAATGAGTACGACGAATCAGCAAGAACTAACAGTTTTCACATTTCATGCTTCAAGTAAAACATAAGTTTGCATTTTATCCATGCATCGTGATTCTCATACTATGCATCTTAATCATGCATTATAAATCTTATGCAATTCATCTATATATATGCATCATGCATCTCATAGCATACCTCATGCATCTCATATTGTATATTTACAATAATTCAAGCTCCACATAGAATAATATAGTCACATAGTTCCACATTGTGCACACTTTAATCATACTCGCATATAATCCATATAATAGTGAAAGATTTAGTAATTAACTCATGTACGTCAATACATTTAAACAAGTCAACAAGTTACTGAAAGAATTTACCTTAAATGTTCCTTGCCAAATTATGATGGATCGTCCTTCAAATATCCTACATAATTTATTTAACAATAAAATACCAATTAGCCACTAAAAAGGCTTCATATATTGGTTTACATAATAATAATTCTTATCTCATATTGTTCGCACATTATAAATTAATAAACGCGATTAACTCTAAAACATTACTCAGCGTCGCGTCGTTTGAAAATGTTATGACCCTCATCATCATCAATCCTTATTGGTTACATTAACCCCATTCCATATCTTATAATGTTCGTTTCATTTGAATATAAAAACTATTTAAATTCATTAACACTTTACACGGCGTTTCGACGTTTATATATCACATGTCTAATTCGCCTCTTTTGCACACGTTTAGTATGCTCATACATTGGGTTACAATACTCCATAATATTTCACTCTTATTAGAAACAAAATATTAAATAAGGTTATACACACTTGTTACGGCGTTACGACGCTTGCACGCCCATACGCCAAACTTGTCTACTCGAACGTCCAAATGACATGCATTTGTGTATGCTTAGCGCGCTCATTCGAATTGTCTAATACTCAATTGTTAATGATAAGTATCGTTATAATTCATAACATTCATGTTTTAGAACTTAGAACAACATCTTTTAGCGTTGGAAGCATTACACGTTGTATACGTGCATGCCCGACGCCCTCCGATTGCCTCCAATTACATATCAGTCCTATAAATGGCCAATTTGGAAATTTATATCGATCTTAAATGTTAAAAATTATTAAAAGAAAGTTGTAGGTCTACTCTTCCTCGTTCCGAATCATCTTAAATCGCCCAAATCCGAGTCCGTATGAGAAAGTTATGGTCATTTTTCCAACGGACGTCGAAGGTGAGTCGGGTAGTGTATGCGTGGGCGGGCGGCACCATGCGCACGCGGCTGGCGGCACCATGCACGCGCGGGCGCTCGAGAATTGGCGCGGGCTGCAGGCCCTTGCCAGACATCGCGATTTTGATCCTCCTTCACTCTAATCCTCATAACTTCTTCTCTAGACGTTCAAATTGGTCCATTTCGGACTCTATGGACTCCTAAGACATAGAGCTATAATGTAATGTCCAGGAAATTTTAAACATTGTATCAATTTATTTTGATATATGAAATTCGTCTTATTTAATTTTATAGATTTAATTGGATCCATGTAGGTATTATTATTTAATTATATAAATATATGACCCAATAATTTTCTTTGCACTAAAGGGACTCACTAATAGTTCGAATAAATTAGTGAGTTAACCCTAAGAATTGATTTGCAAGAAAAGTGGGAAAAATTAATTTATTTTACTATTATCGGATTTAAATAATTCGCATGAAGAATTATTGTTGAAATAAATATTATAAATAATTAATTAATTGAATTATTTAATTCAATTTAAATATTGGGAGCATAGTGTTAATAATTTTAATAAACAAGTTGGGCTATTTTCTTTTATTGACCCAAATTTTATAGGGCTGAGCCCAATTTCCTTTTTAATTCCTATTAGGTCGTTTCCTATTTAATTCGTCCGGCCTAACCCCATTGGGTTGAGCCCAATCTCCTGCCGGGTTAAATCATGTTGCAATCGGGTTTGGGGGAAAAGAAAATCCATCTCTGTGAAACCAATTTGGGAGCAGAGCTGGGTTCAAATCACAGTCTATTGACCTAAGTTCGCAAAATTCGACCGAGCAGAGGAGGGATTGGGGAGAGGTAGGGGTCGCTAGGGCTGGCGTGTCGGCGACAGCGTGAGATGACCGGCCATGTGAGGTGGGAATCGAGCCTACCGACCGACGACTACCAAAGAGCGACCAACGGACAAGGCGGGGAGTCGTGGGCGACCGAGCAACCATAGTATGGACCAAGGGTTCTAGAAATCCGGTGAGTCGACCGACGGGACCACGCGGCTCGAGGTGCCGGCCGAACCCAGCTGGGAAATGATGGGAACCGTCAGTCGCTGCCTCTTACCTACCGATGGTCAAAGGTGCTATCAATTGGGGTAATACCCAGCAATTGGGTAAATTTTCTTCTATAAATTAGGCACCCAAAACCCTAACCCGAGCTGCTAAAATTTTCCTTTCAAATTAGAGAGAGAGGAATTACAGAAAAGAAAGGGAGCAGGGGAACTAGCCGTGAATGTTCACCGGCTTTGTTTCTTACTTTGGGAGGAGAAGGAGGACGGCGTTTCGGTCACGCTCAAGGTATAACAGTGAGCCGCTAGGGTTATTTGATTTGCTTTCCTTTTCTTTCTTTCCTTCTGTAATTGGTTTGTGTTGCTCGATTGTATTGGTTTGTATTTCTTTGGTTTTGAGAATCTATGTATTGAAGAACCTTAAGGTTCTGGCAGTTTGAGTTGTACTGAGAATAAAATAGCGTTGTGTTCTAAGATGCATAGCCTATGTTTGTTGTAATGCCTGACTAAACTGAGTTCCATTTTGGTGTTTAAACTGTCCTCTGTATGGTATTGGGTTATACTGTGTGCCTTATTTGATTTGGGAAATCTGGACTCACAGAACCTTAAGGTTCGGGTAGCCTAAATTTGGTATAGGAATGGACCAGTGTTGGATTGTAGAGTGTCCCATACGTGTTTGTTATAATGCTTGAGTCAGTTTTTGTTGCAGGTTGGTGTTCAATGTTGCCGATTAACAGTCTTGTTAGATGCAGAACACAATCCTTGGCTGTGTATAGAACTTGAACTCAGTGTTGTCATAGGAATCTATTTAGGATTTTCCTGTTGCGTTGATTGGTAATACTGGTTAGTTGAAGTAGGAATTGCAGGGCTTGTATAACATGGTTATTGGATTCGGCAGTAAAGAATAAAATGGGACTATTACCCTTAATAAACAACAACTGTTTCTTTTTCCAAATGGATCATGCAATTCGTTAGTTATTCAAATAGAAACAACTAACAAGTGAAGTTTAACTATTGTCTCATGTTACACTATTGGCTTGATTACGTGATCATTATTTGAATTAATAATACACTAATTGATTTATTGATTATTTAACCGTAAATAACAAATATTTAATTATTATTTAATTAATATTAAATAATAATTAAGTATGAATAAAGTAATTATTTATTATTTTCTCACAAATAATAAATAAAGATAATAAATATTTAATTATTATTTACTTACTATTAAATAATAATTAAGTAGGAACAAGTTAACTAAATAATTATTTATTATTTATCCAAAAATAATAAATAAAGGTAATAAATATTTAGTTATGATTTAATCTTAAATAATAATTAAGTATAAATAAAGTTAGTAAATAATTATTTATTATTTATCAATAAGTAATAAATAAAGATAATAAATACGTAAATGATAATTAAGTATAAGTAAATAAATTATTTATTATAAATATTTGATTATTATTTAATTAATATTAAATAATAATTAAGTATGAATAAGGTTAGTAAATAATTATTTATTATCTAAAAATAAATAATAAATAAAGATAGTAAATATTTAATTATTATTTACTTACTATTAAATAATAATTAAGTATGAATGAAGTTAGTAATTATCTATTGTTGATAAATAAAGATAATAAATATTTAATTGTTATTTAATTGATATTAGATAATGATTAAGTATGAATAAGTTAACAAAATAATTATTTATTATTTATCAATAAATAATAAATAAAGATTGTAGACACCCGATTTTTGCATTTCCTATACTAACCCTGACAGGAGGGCAAAATCGTCAATTGACCCGGCACACGAGAATAAAGGGTGGACATAAGGACGAACCCTCAAAACCACCACGACGGGATGATATTGAAGCCGACACGACAACAAGCGAATGTCGAGAGTCAGTTACTGATCACTGTGCTTACCCGGATGACGTGGCACGTTTCCCGACGGTTTCCGGACTGCCGAGCGCAAACCCGTCAGCGGGAACCAACGGTACGACACGAAAATCGAGACGAGGCACGGAAAACGAGAAAATCAGCACAGTTAGCCGCAGATCAATTCGCGGCCAAGGACGGAACTCGAGGCAGCACGGGACTCGAAGCGCACGGGACTCGAGCGCGGCTGGGGGGAGAACCAAGGGCCAGCCGCAGATATATCTGCGGCCAGCCGCAGATAGATCTGCGGCTGCCCTTGGCAGTGCTATATTAGGCCAGTTCGCATACAGGAAGAGAAAAAGGAGGAATTCAGCAGCAGCAGCAGCAGCTCGGAAATAAGGAGAAAACAGCAGCAAAACAAGAGCCATTAGGAGAGAAAAAGAGTGAAAAGAGTGAGGAATTGTACCAATTTTGTGAGATTATATCTCATATTTTCTACTCTACTCAATACACAAATTCATACATATTGTGGGGATTAATTGCAAGGTGAAAAACCCTTTGTTCTTAGCATTTTGTTATACCATTTTGTTAATCTTTTGGTCATCCGAATTACCTTAAATGTAGTTTTTCTTATATGTTATCGTGAAGCCATGGGCTAGGGACTATTAGTGAGGGTCTCATCGGAATGAAATTCCCCCTAATAGCCCGATGATATCCATTTGGTGCAAATCTTAGCTATTATGATATGGTATCATTCATAGTGTATTTCGATCATCATTGTAAGATATCCTAGAGTGTTAGGCATCCCGTTGTTGTTTATTTTCGTTATATCCATTTGGTGGTTGTGCAATAAGTTCGGATGTGAGCCTAGGAATGCGACCCCGTGGTCCAAATCCGATGATGGACATTTTTGAATGTATGTAATCGGGTGGATGTATCCGTTATTGTAAATATGTAATCGTCGGGCCTTAAAACGACGCCAAGGCGATAATCGTGTTTAAGGCCCCGAAATAGTGAAACTTGTGATTGTGGGCGTTTGGGGTTATTTTGATGGTTTACATGCCCATGAATAGCCCCGACGCGTGTTTATGCTTGATTGGATTTTGTGACACGAAAAATGATTTCAAAGATTAAACGATGAAGGTTTTTTTCTTAAAATCAAGCAAACTAGGAGGTTAGCATCACGTAGCTAAAAATTTGGAGGTGTTAATGAATGTCGATTTCTATTAAACGAGAAGGCTAAAGAAAGTCGTTTTCAAATGTCACAAAAATGGTTTTATAAAAATAAAATAACGTTTTATTAAATCTTGGTGCGTAGGGTGAAAGATATCCTAGAAGTTGCCCATCATTTTATGAAAGCAATGTATAGATTTCGATTCCTATTTTTACGAAGGTTTAAAACTCTTGTTTTGCCAAAACGACGCTTAATGAAAATCTCATAGTTTTTTGCTAATTAAAATCAATCCTTTTCTCATAAAAGCTTTCTCGTTTAAGCCGATGGACGTTCTAAGACATGCTCAAATTAGAACACAATTTTCCCTAATAATCCAAATGATTCTTTTATGCAAGCTCACCACAACATTTACATAGGCACACACACACATACACGCACACACACATTTCATGAATTAAAGGATAGGAAAGCATCAAGATTGCGGTAACCGTGCTTCACGGAAGTCGAGGGGTGCCTAACACCTTCCCCTCACTTAAGCAAGCCCCCGAACTCTATGAATCTCGATTCGCAGACCAATTAATTCGGAGTCACATATGAGCCAGCGATTTATAAAAAATGAAAACTCGGATGAGTTGGTACATCCATTTCAAATATACCAACTGGCGACTCTGGTTAAATTGGCTCATCATAAAAATAATCTTTAAAAACCCCGTCGACATTAATGCCGACCTTTTCCAAAAAGGCATCTAACAAAAAGGCTAAAAATTGGAAAGGGTTACAACCCCCGCGTAAGCGATTCCTCCCGGCGTCGACAAAGATAATGAATATGGAATTATTATTTAATTAACATTAAATAAAAATAATAAAGTATGAGTATTATTACAAATAAAGATAATAAATACTTATTGATTATTTAACTAATAATTAAGTGTGTGTGAATTAATAAATTAAGTATTTAATTAATGTTTAATAAGAAACAGAGAGTAATAATTACTCAATTACCCTTAAAGGTGAATAGTAATTAAGCGCGAAGAAAACTAAATAAGTGACTAATTATTATTTTGTTGCTATTCTTCCATGATGAATTTATCATTTATTTTATAAGGATTATTAACCCTTATTTGGAGACAAATAAAGGTAATAATCTGAGTAGTCAAAGAATAATTAATCATGATTAACTGTTGTTTATAATAGCTAAAGGCCATTAATTAATTTCTGTTTAGCTAATGTTAAATAATAATTAAATGTAGATGATGAATTGTTTATCTGCTAAATAAATAGCAAAAGAAGGTATACCAATGTACCACTATGCCATATTAATTGATAAGTCGACTTTATCCAATGATAGGTCACTCAAGATTAATTAGTTAAAGCTAAGATAAATTGTAGCTGGGCAAACAGGCAAGTTCCCTAACTTCATTCTTTCAGTATATTGAATGCAAGTTCATCTTACTCAACTTTTACATTGAGCAAGTTCTCTATCTCGAAACTTTAATTGTTGCAAGTTTCCTGTAACCCTACTCAATTATATTCGAACAGGCTATTATTGTGTTGTAGCATGAAGTTTTATTTCCAAGAATGCTTAAGTGGTTTAAATCAATTAATCCACATCGATATTATTGGCATCCGCACTCGTGCATTTGAATTCGTACATTTATTAAAGTTCCGAAATTTACGAACTATTTAAGAATAAGTCTGAACCCTTGTTCGGTCAGGCAAGCATTTGAGAATTTATAAAAGCTATCCGAACCAATCAATGGTAAGGATTCTTAGACTGAATGAACACCCCTTTATTATAGGGGAGTACCCCAAGTACCGTATATAAGGTACAAACAGCAGAGTTAAATGTTATGCATACACATAGCGTACGCGAGGCTGATCTCCTAAAGTACTTATTCTGTAGCCAGTAACCAGAGGGTCAATTAGCTATTGACTCCTTTGGAAGTTATTGTTCAAAGTCTACTTGACTATCAATTGTTCTAAAAGCAATTATCGTTCTTGCTTCTGATAATTATATTGTTGAATTCTCTTTCTATACTCCATTCATCATGATATATCCTTTATTGTCGTATTTTTAAACTTGCTGAGCAAACTCGTTGCTCATCCTTGCTATATCATGACTTTCATTGCAGCTAAACCCGAGACATCAAGCAAGGGCAAGGGTAAAGAAAAGATGAAGTGATAGGCTTCACGTAGCTAATTTTACTTTATGTTTAGTTAGTTGCTTTTAGTGTAATTTGAACCCTGACTACTACTCAGGGTATGTTTGGTGCTATGTATTAAGGTTATTGTATCTTGGGACTAGTAACACCTTTGTAATGAAGAACATATGTTTATTATATTCCGCATTTTAGTTACCATATGTTGTTAGAGGTGAATGTTTGTATTGGATCGTGATGACCAGATCCGGGTAGTTGGAGACCCGAATTTGGGGGCGTCACATATAACATATCAAAAATTCAGAGCTACCCATTAACATTAACATGGCCAAATCTTAGGCCAAAGTATCAACCCATGCTCTATTTTGAGTGTTCTAAGTGTTCTTCACTAAAATCATCACTCAATCTTCGTTTTTACACCTTTTTACTCCATTCTAGTTAGGTTAACTTTGTAACCCATGGAACTACAATACCATAACAACAAATAAATTAAACACACACGGAATCATAGCTATAGAGTCCTCTAAACCGTCTAACAGTCCATGTTTGTCCAAAAATATCCATTGTTCTTCATGTTCTTCATCCTTTAAGCATAGGTACGGATTTTATTTCATTTTTATTCAACTTTGATGTTATTAATGACTTACATAGTCTCTTAACAACATATATAAACAACCGCAAACAACAACAACCAAAAACGCCAGAAAAATCAAAACCCATCGGATGAGCTTGAAAACTCAAGAAACTCGAAAAATGGAGGAAGTGAGCTTGGAGAGGGTGATTACCTCTTGATTCTTACTTCTTAAAGGTTATGGAGGTTTGTTCGGGTTTTCTCTTCCTCTTCTTGCTCCTTCCGCTCTTCTTCTTCTCCTCTTCTCTTCTCCTTCTTCACCCGAACCTTATCTTCTTCTTCTTGTTCTTCTTCTTCCTTTCTCTCTCTCTCTTCTATTTTTTGCAGAACTCTTTCAACCCTCTTCCCTCTACTCTCTCTTTGCAAATCAGCTAATGTTTGGCAGAATGGAAGGGAAGAATTGGATGGATTGAAATGAGCGAGAGACAAATGAATGTCTCTAGGCTTCTTGAAAATAATAATGAGGGAAATGTTGCCAAATTAGACTCTCAAGGCACATGGTGTCTAATAAAAGACTTGGCATGCCGGCAACTTCCTCCTTTCCTTCATTCCTATTGGTCTAGAGAGTTTGGTTGGTTCCTTCTTGGAGTAACATGCAAAAATAAGTACACATATACACAAAAATATATCTGAATACTCCCACTTTTATACCAAATTTGGTAAATAACTCTACCCAAAATTAAAATAGGTACTCCCATAAAATATTAGGGCGCGTAAAAATATTTATTATGGGGTTTGTCAATTTATTCAGAACACTCATATTATACATTTCGGATACGGATAAAATCACGTATCAGCTCAAATAAAATTTCTGACGCTTGAAAAAATTATTCATTCGCATACACGTCTTAACGAAATTAATAGAAATCAAAAAGATGTAAAAATATTCGGGCGCGAATAGTGCCTCGGGAAACGTGCCCTGTTAATAGTGATTTTGCGATAGATCGCAAAATCAATTATTCACTCCTACGGTTCAACAACGCATAAAAATTCATACATTAACATCATCCAGGTTATAAAATAACCTTAAAACACGTCACATAAGAAAATAATATTCAATCCATTTAATAATATTAATAAACCCAAATTCTAAGGGTATTCACGATTCGCGATCGCTACTCTTCCCGATTAACTCCCCATAATCATATACATCAACGCACATATATCTCACCCATAATTTGGGTTAGCGCCTTTACAACAAATAACTCGTTCAATAATATTATCCTTCAACTATTTATTAAATCCAATAAATAGTACTCTAGCGATATTTCTTGAACCACCAAATTAGCTTATACGAAAACTTTCATACTTACTAATCATCGTCTATACATAATCTAGGTTATAATATAACCTTTAAATGCTTAACACATAATATTATTAATAAAAGTCGATTTTATTCAATAATATTCATAAGCTCGAAATACCAAGCTACCCACGACTCGCGATCGTTACAATAATTAACTATTAACTCATTCATTCTCAATCTATGTATATATTTCATATTTATATATATACATATTAAGCTCACAAAAAAAATCACATAAATATATATAACACATATATATATTCAAACTCGACACGTCTCATAATAAGAATTATTTTATATTAAATTCTTATTATAATTATTCTCGAAAATCCAGGTTGTCACAACTACTGAGTTGTTATTTATCGAATCACATAGGACATTCATATCTTTTACTAGATGTGGTAGATTCTTTGTTGATTATTCACCTATCTCTATGTACAACTTATTATACCCAATCATACCCTTTGATATACCCTAAAGGTCTTAAGGGACATGTCAAAGTATAACTCATCACACATAAGATACTATGATGATCTCAAGTCCAAAGATCACTTGTACTACTATCACTAAAGGAAGTCATATTGACAGGCGAGTAAAACTCCATTAGGTATTCCTTAGTGAGCCGCGTTCAATGAACTTATTCTCCAATAAGAACCTACATACTTTCTGGGTTTGGGCGCAGCTGCGCTCCAGAATGAACTGGAAACTGCATAGCTGTGCTACACCACCAGAAACAACTTTCTGGGATTGGGCGTAGCTGCGCTCCAAAAATTCGATCCAATCGCATACCAATTCTTACATGAAATCAACAAAATCAATAATTAACACAAGGATTGGCTCTGATACCACTGTTAGGTTTGTATAATACGCAAGCATACAATTAAATTACATAAATAGAGCGGAAGCGCGATAAAACAGACTTTAAAATTTTAATACAAACCATCACTATGATCTTTCCTTGTGTTCAATTATCAATTAAACGAAAGAGATGGAGAATAAAAATTATACCCTTGTAGAATTCTAGCTTCCTCAAGTATAAGTTCAACTCTAATTCCTTCGCGTTCTCCTTGAATTTTACCGATTAAATTCGTTCGCTTGATCAACGTTAGCCATCCAAGTGTTTGGCCTCTATAGGTGCTCCACTAAGGAATAGTGCTTGTTCAAGAAGATGAGTATTGGCAAAACCCTAGTTTCTTTCTCTATAAAAATTACAAATACTCTCCACAATTCTAATGGAAGTGTGTGTAACCCTAATCTATGATAAGACTCCTCTTATTTATAGACATAAGTAACCCTCCTAAACAATTTAGGATTAGGTTAATTGTCTTAAACTCCTAATCTAATTAAGAATTTATGAGAGTACTTTTATTAATTAATTCCCAAACCCTTTTAGGAATTAAATAATAATAATAGTAATAATCATAATAAGACTCCTCTTATTAATTTATATTTAATATTTCAAAAATATTAAATAATAAATATTAAGCTATTTAATTTATTCTATCTCCATAGACTAAATTAAATACACTTAACTTATTATTACAATTATGTCATTTACTTCTTAAATAAATATTTTTCTTTTGCGGTGTGACCCTTTAGGTTCTCTATATTAAACCGGTTGTGAATAAATCAATTAGAACAATTCTAATCTTATTTAAATAAATAAATTAAACTATTTAATTCATTTAAATAAATAACATTTATTCTATAAGCCCCCTTGACGATCAACAACTTTTCAGATAATATAGATTTCAACATTAATCACAAAAGAACCTTTCAGTAAATAGTTACCGCACAATTCAATCCTTCTACCATACAATGTCTCAATTAAATATAAGACATGGAATTACTGTCAAGTCTTATTTTATTTAATTATATGTATTTCGATTCCCAAATGCACAACTCTAAATAATGCAAATTAGAAACTCCTTTCTAATTTCATTCTGCCTTTGCCAAGGAGTACTGAGTTGTCATTTATCGAATCACATAGGACATTCACATCTTTTACTAGATGTGGTAGATTCTTTGTTGATCATTCATCTATCTCCATGTATAACGTATTATACCCAATCATACCCTTTGATATACCCTAAAGGTCTTAAGGGACATGTCAAAGTATAACTCATCATACATAAGATACTATGATGATCTCAGGTCCAAGGATCACTTGTACTACTATCACTAAAGGAATTCCTATTGACAGGCGAGTAAAACTCTATTAAGTATTCCTTAGTGAGCCACATTTAGTGAACATATTCTCCAATAAGCACCTACATACTTGCTTCAGTATCTCCACACAAATGATTATGAGATCAATCATCCTCTTCCTAAGAGCAAGCAACGTATGTACTAATCTATCCGGATTCACTAATCTCCTTTTAGTAATCCAACGATTATGAAAGATTTTAGTTTTAAGCTTTCTAAGAATTTAGATCTCATTAACATGATCATCATCATGATTCTAAAATCATTGCTTAAAACTATAGGTTTATCACACTTAATATAACAGCATCATGTAGATAATAAAAATGTCTTTAATAAATTCTTTTATTAATAACCGAATAAGATTACAAAAGTATATGTTACATCATATCAAATATGATTGGCTTGTGTGCATACTGCTTTTAATTTTCTCTTAGTGGAAGCCTTCACCACTCAAGGTTTTTTGCTCTACTTTGAGTGTCTTCAGTGTTGGCACTCTACATTTCATTTTTAATTTTTAAATCTTCCATATGTTGTATGATGTGATGACCATGGGGACCTCACCATAGGGGTAGAGAGACTTGCATCCTAGGGGTGCGCATGCGTGCTTACATGGTGTACAAGTGTGATGTGTAAGAGTTACCATCTTATCCTTGAAAGAATAAGTAAAATAACTACAAAATGACTTTAATTAGCCCTAAGGTTGAACTATATCAATGTGTCCAAATAAGGATTAGGAGACTTGGTTACAAGTTGGGAAGGTATTAGGATCCCAACTCACCCTAAAAATTATCATGCTAAAGTTGCTTTATAATTACTATTTTATGTGTATGGATAATAAAATGCACATAAAATACCTTATAGGATGCATAGATGATAGAAGTTAACTCGACACAAGCAGTAAATAATAAGTACAATTTTTTAGCTTGCCTACATATCCAGTGGATAACCAAAATCAAAATCTATGTAGTTATAATCTTTATATGATTCTTAATTTATTTTGTAAGAAATCATCTATGTTTAAAAGTTTTAATGAAAGAGATTGATTGATTTGATTTAACTAAGAAATATCAAATTTATCAATGAAAATTGTTGATTTTAATAATTAAAAAAAATCAAAGAGAAGATGAAGTCAAATTTAGAAGATAAATTACGCGCCACTTCTATGCGCGTGCATGATGTATGCATGAACATATAAGATGAATCTTTTTAATACTTTTATGATGCGATGAATGAAAGTTATACACGAAAAATCCTAATTTTCATTCTAACATATCGTGGTGGGTATGTAAAATTATGTTATGAAATTTTACAATTGATAAAACTATTGAATAAGTGAAAAAGTGCCAATCATATGAACCCTACTGAGCTAAGATGATTGTTACCTTCTTACGAGAAGCAATTTTGCATTGCGGATCAAGGAGAGAATAGTTTTTGTCAGGAACCTTGATTATCCGATTTTATGATCGAACTTTGTGGCATACAAGATTACTCCATACATAGGAAGATGATTTGAATACGTTACACATCATCTATATGGATGAATATGATGTATGCACGATTTATGTTGGTGATTATGATGGGCATTTCGGTTTTGATGGAAGAAGTTAAGACAAAAAAAGATTTTATGCTTGAAAACTCTAAAATTTAAATATCGGCTCCTTTTTCTCCCTTTTTATATATGCAGACACCCAAAATGTATATTTTGGCACAAAAAAATAACAAAAACATTTTAGGGTTTAAATTGAAAAACATAAAAACCTAAGGGGCGAGGAGAGATAAATGACCTAAAGAGAGCCCCATGTGCAAGCCTTAAGATCCACGTTTAAAGTCGTCATCATACTCAAAACCGCCATCATGATAGCAGCTCAGCCCTTGGATAAATTCTGAAATATTTTTCCTCTTTCATTATATATATATGTATATATATGCATGAAGAGAACTTTCTTGCAAAAAAAAGAGAGGCAAAATTTAGTATTTAAAGAGAATTCCATTATTTTAGAGAAAATTCTAGTAACATAAAATACAAAAATCAAGAACACTTCCAAATAAAAATCAAAGTTCAATTCCTTGAAGGCTTGCAGGAGGATCCATTAAAGTCTCCAACTAAATCATTTTTTCTCTCTATTTTTAAGGTCCAATTCTAATCTCTTCAATTTACCGATGAAATTTTATTATTGATTACTCAATTATGTGGTAGAAGTGTAGATTTCTCAATGTTTGATCCATCTCAACTACGAGTTCTACTTTTAATTGCTCAATATGTGAAGTGGGTATCATTTTGAAACATGTGAGACTCTCTTGTTATATTTTGTGTTAGATTTGATTTGGTAATTTTTGTATTGTAATTTTGTGACATCCTATGTGAATCTAAAGTTTATGGGCTTATATCTATAAAAATTATACTTAGCCCATGATGGATTTGGACTTTAATTTTATATAATGCATTGTTTGGGTTGATTTCCTTGATTGTGAGCCTAGGATGAGGCCCAAAGCCTTCAAATCCATATTTGAAGGAATTGGGACCCTTTTTCAATGATGGACTTTTAATTAAAACTGTAAAATTCCTTGTTTTGTTGGATTTACACAAATTATGTCAGGAGAAAGACTACGGCCTCTAAATTCATATTTGGAGGAATTAGGGCCTTCCTCTCATGATGGACTTTTGATTGGACTTGTAAGTGGTTATTAGTGTTTGTAAATCATTTATGCGCCTTAAAACTATTTTGGTGGCTTTTACCTATCAAGGTGGGGTTTAAAGCCCAAATAGTGGATTATTAGTGTAATTTGGTGATGAACCCAATGTGATGGTTTCATGCCCTGTGTTGGACTCTAGCCCATTTATTTACTTTGGGTAACAAAAAAATAATTTTTTAAAGCTAAAGGTTTTCTAAAATGAAGCAATTCAAGGGCAAAAATTAAATGCTTGATAGGGACTCTTGGATAACCTAAAATAAACGTTTAAAATCATTTTGGAAAATATACATTTTGAAATGGTTTGAAAAATACATGTTTAAAATACTTTTGAAAAACACAATGTTCTAAAAGTGACCCTTTAACAATACACGTTTTGAAAAGGATTTTGGAAATACACGTTTTGAATGCAAAATAATTTATGAAAACACACACATCTTTGGAAAAAATAAATTTTATTATAAAAAAAAGGTTAAAATGAACTTAAAACTAAAATAATTTTTTTTCCAAAAGTTATTTCCTAGCCCAATTAAACCCCACTAGCTAGGATAAAAATAGACTCACTCACTATGTATGACACTAAAAACACATCCATAAATGAATGACATAAAACATCTAGGCACGAAACACTTAGAACACACAAGACAACTTCGTCAAAATTGGAGAAAAGATTATGAAAGCGATAATCATGTTTCACAGAAGTAGGGGGTGCCTAACACCTTCCCTTCGCTTAAGCAAGCTCTCAAACTCTATGAATCTCGGTTGCAGACCAATTTAACATAGTCACATTTTGGGCCTTTCATATTTAAAATATAGATTTAGATGCGTTGGTAAATCCATTTAAACTTATACTAATTGACAACTATTTTTCATTGGTCCAACTTAAAATCAACCTTTAAAACAAAGTCGAAAAAAGCCGTTTTCCAAAAATTTCACCTAAGTCACACCAATTTTCTATAAATCTAAAAAGATTATTATTGGTCAAAAAAAAATCCCGGCGTCAATAATGTAGATTTGAGATATGAGCTATACTTATAGTGTGGGAGGTCCCTTAAAGGTTAAGAAAACCCTATTTGATTGAATCCTGATCTTTGTGAAAGTTTTGGATAGTTAAAACTCGTTAAAAAATCAAATTAGTTAAACCGAAGTTAGTAACCGAAGTATGTCAGTCAACAAAATTTTTTGTGGAAGAATGTTCTATCACTTTAGCAAGAATGTCGGCCAAAAAACTTGGCAAAATTGATAGACAAATTCAAGATAATTTTGTCGATTGTATGTTATTTATATTTACTTCACTGATATTTAAATTGATTGTACTGTTATTTATGTTTGCTCAACTGAATTTTGTTCAACATTAGATGTGTTATACTCACCTAGATTTTGATGATTAACAAAATACATTTATTGTGATTAACAAGTTTATCCTAGTATATAGGCAAGGACTAGTTAAGTCTTATATTTTAAACATAGCTTAAATTGAGTCATGTTCATAAAGTCACGCGTATGCTAAAGAACAAAGGTGCTACCATTTAGTATATCCAACGGCTATTTTAATGGTAATGCTGATGATGTTCATATGTATATTCATTCAGATGATAAAGCGTACAAGTGAAATTTCGTTTTAACCAAGGAAAGAAAGAAATTATACAAATATGTAAAACAGAAACAAGAAGACAAAGTTGTCGCTATTGGAGTTAAGCACTAGAAATTTCTTTCACCAAAATGGAAAGTCTTTGGTCTTTAATAGATAGACAGAACTAAAACATTCCATTTACTTAAAAGATCTCTGCATGCTTCACCTACCAAGAGCAAAGCATTTCAATTTGAATTAACAAATTCAAACACATCCATTAGATCAAGTTGGGGAGATCAAGGCCGTCGAACATATTTCAAAATTTCACCAACTATTTCATTGACCCCTTTGCATAATCATCATGATAGATTAGATTAATTTGCACTCATGCATTACATGCTAACCAAGCTAGCCGTGTTAAGTGCTCAATCATGTGCTTAGTAGGTTAACAAAGTCACAAATAAATGGTAACTTTCAATCCCTTAATTAAAGGAGATAAAGACATCCACCTATTCTAAAATAGGTGTTACCTCGATATATAGACGCGGGAACTAACAATTTTAGGGGAGCTATCAAAGTCAAGAGTTCAAGGGGAGTCAATTAGAATAAAGCACAAAACCAACGTGACTCTAATTTGAAAGTCAGAAAGAAGCTAAGTCAAAGGTAATTAGAGTCACAGGTAAAGAATGATGTGACTAATCATTATACACGTGTCAAGTAACCTAGAACTTTAAAAACTGTTTATAGCAAAAAAAATTTAGACCTATTTCACAGGTTTAACTGGCATAAACCACTCAACTCCCTATGCTTATTTAAATTTCAATTATATATATATATATATATGAGGGAATGATCCATAGCATGTATTTGCTATGGATTAAAAATAGGCATACACCATCTCTATCGTTCAATATATGAAACAACGACTGAGATTAGAATTGAAAAATTCATGTCCACTACTATAGTAGCGAACGAGGGGTTACATCCACTACTAATAGTAGCAGACGACGATACTATTTTTAGCGTCATCCGCTATTATTAGTAGCGGACGTAAACCGTCGTCTGCTACTAATAGTAGCGGACGTGAATTTGTCAATTTTAATCTCGGCCATTAGTTCCTATATTAAATAATAAAGATGGTGTATGCCCATTTTTGATCCATAGCAAATACATGTTATGGATCATTACCCATTATATATATAAATAGATGCATATATACATATGCACACTTAATAATGATTTTTCATTTCCCTCTAATTTCTTCATATACACATATACATTTTTCTCTCTCTAAAAACTCTGCATACATACACATGAACCCTCACCAAAATCTCTTGAAGTAACCTTTATCTACCATCAAAGATGGTGAAACCTGTTAAGAAGCGAGTGGTAGTGTAAGAGTGGACTGTCAACAAGAAAGAATTAGAGGAAGTAGGATTCAAAGACGTGGTACAGGAATTCACTAAGGTAAAATGTCAGAACCTGATGTATTTGAAGGAAAACAAGTATTGTCTGAAGATAATTTGTGAGTTCCACAGTAAAACTGAGGTTGATTTGGAAGAGAACATCATCAGATCTAAGGTGTCAGGGACATCAGTGAAGATTACCCCAGAAACTTTTCAAAAAACCGTTAAGGTTGGAATAAGAGAGTCACATATAAGAAGGAGTTCTACACTGACACTAAAACAATGATGAAGGCCCTACATGTTAAAGGAAGCCCATCCATTAAAAACTAACTTCTACCTAAGTACAAATATATGCTAAATTTTTGTTTAAGGATGCACTTCCCCAGTTAGGAGCTGTCGTTAACACTCCAATATTAATACCTTACTTCTACGCTACTAACACAAGATTTAATATAGTAATAAGTAAGGATCAATCCCATAGAGAGTGATTTGTTCAATATTTCTCCTAGTATTTTCCAATGAAGATGGGGGTTTTGAATTGATTAACTAAACTAATAAAAGCAAATTAACAAGAATAAACAATGAATAAAAGACTTCAGTTCTTCAGTTCAGTATCGCCTTTTTACAATCTTTGGAGTAATCAAGTTGTACAACATTTATTCTTAATGAAATTAATAACCCTAGATAACCACAATCGCTAATTATACGAAATTCTCTTTAAGTTTTAAATCTGATGTGACAATCGACCCAAGAGATTCTAACCATCATACAACCTAGAATTATTAGTCTAGATTTAATATAACAGCAACATTAAGAATTAGAGAATTAGGTTATTCTAAGCAACAATCACACAATCATGAATTATTTAACTTGTCCTCTAATAATATTAGCAATATTCAAAAGCTTGTCCATAATTATGCATCACTAATTGCTACTTATGATCAGATATAATATCGTTTGCTTAACACTATATCTTAATCTAGCAGATGATATCAATCAGATTAATTTAATTGGCCATATCAAATCAATCAGATAAAATAACATGCAATCAATTAAAACAGATTATCAGAGTAAATTTCTTGCAAGAAGGAATAAATAAAGTAAATTTGATCAAACCATTAATTATAAAGAAGGTTCAACATCCCTTAGAACTGAAATAGAGAATTTAGCTCGACATGCCTTTAATTTTGCAAAACTAGGGTTTGAATTTCAATGTAGATGATAATGTAGATGCTTGTGTAGCTGTGTCTAATATCTAACTAATAACATGTATTTATAGTCCTAAGATAATAACCTAATACTCTAAGAAATAACAAACCAAATCCAAGTAGAAATCCTCAAAAAATAAAAATCTGAAGTTAAAATCCTCGTCGAACTCGCTAGGGCAAGTTCGTTTGGCCTGGGGAGCGCGTCGGGCGAGCTTGGATAGAGAGGAACTGGTTGGGACAAGCTTAACTCGCCGGGGTGAGCTTAATTCGCCGAGGCGAATTTGTTGCCTTGTATGAACTCGCTGGGGCGAGTTCCCATTTTCTGCTGCGACGTTCTTTGAGAAAATGGCCTTAACTTTCTCATATGAACTCCGATTGAGGCGATTCAAGATGATCTGGAAAACTAAGAAGTAGATTTACACTTTCATTCTTTAAGTTTTCAGAGATACTAGCTGGAAAAAGTCCAAATTGGCCCTGAAGTGACTGCTATGTAAATGGCAAGTCAAAAATCTGAGGTTCATCGTCTGCTGGTAAAAATATCATAACTTTTTATCCGGGAAGAGTTACGGGGCGTGCCATCTATCAAATCAAAGCTCTCGACGAGATCTACAATATAATCCAAGTTATAAGACAAGATCATGTATCCTTAAGTCGATAAATTGTTATTGAATGGAGAGCTCATGCTTCCCCGAAAGTTTCTTCTTTTTCCTATTTTTAGCTCCAATTTCTCCTGAAATCATTAAGCACTTTAATAAGCTTATATAGACATAAAACATGCAATAAAACTAAACATAAAGAAATTAAAATATATGAATATTGTGCACTCATCAAATTCCCCCACACTTAGCTTTTACACGTCCTCATGTAAACCAAAATAAATGTCATATTAACTTCATATGAGATTCATTTAACCAAGCTTGCAAAAAGGTTTAAATCAATTACCAACCATGAATATCAACACTAACTAACAGAAATTTGGTCAGCACTTTATAAATGAATGTATAACAACAACTTTATCCTTCACCATTGAATTTCTCTAAATCAAACTATATCCACATAAGTATCTTTCTTATGATCTACACACATACTCAACTCGGTTATCATGGAACAATATTTGTGCACACTGACTCAAAACTCATAACATATTTCCTCTGCCATTCATTTTTTTCCTTTTTTCCATAACCATTAACATCACACTTTTTTTCTAGGTGAATGCATTTTATGCTCCATTTCACCTTTATTATTCTTCTTAAGTGAGTGCATTTTATATTCCATCTCACTTATCTGCTTACCATCGAGTGCGTTTTACGCTCTATCTCGCTGCATGTGTTTATGGGTGAGTGCGTTTTATGCTCCATCTCAACCCACCACATGTTTTTCTTTTGCACTTCTCTTTTTTTCAAATTTTTTAAAAAACATTCTAACTTCAAGTCCTTATTTTCTCATGGTCCTGCAAACAGCATAAGAAGTTAAATAGTCCTAAATCATGAAATCAGTGTACACATATAACTCAACCAAATAAGCATATTTCTCATATTCCAGAACTCATGCAATACAAATTAGATCTAAATCAGTTATTATAGATCATGACTAAGTTATCATCATTCATCAACTAATTCTGCACCAAACAAATTCTATCAAATTAGCATCAACTTTCATTCTCTAGCCAAAAACCTTCAAAAACTTAGTCAAATACAATCACAGAGCCAAAAAATTTTAAAGCAAGGAATCTTCAATTTTTTGGACAAAAATAAACACAATTAGATCATAATCTCTTAGAGTAAACCTAAATATAACCTAAACCCCTCCCCCACACTCAAACCTTATATTGTCCCCAATGTAAGACAATCATGCAAAGACGAAGAAACTAAATAAAATGCATCTAAAATGTAAAAAGTAAAAGTAAAAGGGATAGAAAAGCAAATCTGAGATCTTGGGTTGCCTCCCAAGCAGCGCATTTGTTTAACGTCGTTTACTCAACATCAATCCTCTCAAGCTGCGTAATCGGATATTCATACTTTAAGTGAACTAGTAGTAGTCTCAAATCCAAAGTAGGTGTCTACATATAAGAAGATAACAGATTCATGTGAGTAACAGGTAACTAAATAGAAAAGACGACAGATGTATCCGAAATTTTAAATAAAGAATGTAATGCAGTTATGGCCTCTTTCAGATCTGAACTCTACTAAATTTCTCCTGCTTTATTTAAATCATCCTACAAATTCTCTTTAATTAGTTGCTCAACAAGTTCATCAACCTTGTGAATCGTCTCTAGTATTTCTTCTTCCTGCTCTTCCTTCATAGATTCTTCTTCAAATTCAGCAATGGCTTTGGGCACTCCCAACTGTTTTTCACTCCTCACAGTAATTACACTTACATTCTCTCTTGGATTCACAACAAATTGAGGAAGTAACTTCCTTGAGCCTTGAGATTCTGACCTTCCAATTATGGTGGCAAGCTGACCCATTTGATTTCTCAAATCTTGAATAGCGGTTTTTGTTTCCTACTGGAACTACTGTGTTTGATTCATGAATTATTGTGTCTGACTCATGAATGCTTTGAACATATCCTCCATAGATGTTTCAGAGTTTGCAGGTACTGTTTGACAAGGTTGGTACTGTTGTTGAGCTGACTAAAAACCTCCATAACTTAAGTTGGGTTGATCTCTCCATCCTGGATTATAAGTGTTGGAATAAGGATAATATTGTTGCTGATGTGGTCTTAGGAATGTCCCAACAACATTGACTTATTGAACAACTTCATCCTCTTGTAATATTGGACAAGTCTCAGTAGTTTGTCCTAACATTGAACAAATTCTACACACCGGTGCTACTTGCATGTTCCCTGCAACCATTTGTTGAACCATAGTAGTTAGGTTAGAAATTTGACATTTAAAATTATAAGTGCTTACCTCATTACCCCTTGTAAGTGTATGATTCATCCTGGTTCTATACTGCTAAGAGTTAGCTGCCATGATTGTAATTAAATTCCTTGTAGCTTCTGGTGTTTTATCTACTAGTGCTCCTCCACTGGTTGCATCAATCATGCTTATATCCATTGGCAACAGTCCCTCATAGAAGTATTGAATCAAGTGTTGATCATCAATTTGGTGATGTGGATAGCTAGAACACAACTTCTTGAATCTCTCCCAATACTCATAAAGAGTCTCTCTATTGAACTGCCTGATTCCACATATCTCCTTCCTTATGTTGGCAACTCTTGACGCATGAAAGTACTTCTCTAAGAATAACCTTTGCATTTCATTCCATGATTGTATTGATCCTGAAGGAAGATAATATAACCAGTCCTTAGCTAAATCTGCTAATAAGAATGGAAAAACTCTAAGCTTAATTCATTCCTCTGCTACTCCTTATGGCTTCATGGTGGAACACACCACATGAAACTCCATTAGATGCTTGTATGAATCTTCACATGCAAGACCACAAAAAGTAGGCAAAAGGTGTACTAATCCTGATTTCAATTCAAAAGAAGCATCTAAAATAAGATATTCAATACACAATGATGGTTGATCAAGATTAGGAGTAGCTAATTCTTTCAAAGTCTCGTTGTTGTTGACAGCAGCCATCTCTTCATGCAATGTGCTCTAACTTTAGATCAGATTTCAATTCAAGAGAGTGAAAGGATCGAGTCCTAATCTAAAAAAATAAAGAATAAATAAACTAAATAAAGAATAAATAAAAACAAATAACACTCCCCGACAATGGAGCCAAAATTTGGGAGCAGTCGTTAACACTCCAAAATTAATACCTTACTTCTGCATTATTAAAACAAGATTTAGTATAATAATAAGTAAGGATCGATCCCACAGAGAGTGATTTGTTCAATATTTATCCTAGTGTTTTCTAATTAAGATGGGGGTTTATTGATTAACTAAACTAATAAAAGCAAATTAATAAGAATAAACAATGAATAAAAGACTTCAATTCTTCAGTTCAGTATCGCTTTTTTATAATCTTTGGAGTAATCAAGTTGTACAATATTTATCCTTCAATGAAATTAATAACCCTAGATTACCGCATTCGCTAATTATCCGAAATTCTCCTCAAGTTTTAAATCTAATGTAACAATCACCCCAAGAGATCCTAACTATCATACAACCTAGAACTATCAGTCTAGATTTAATATAACAGCATCATTAAGAATTAGAGAATTAGGTTATTCCAAGCAACAATCACACAATCAAGAATTTTTAACTTGCTCTCTAATAATCTTAGCAATACTCAAAAGCTTGTCCATAATTATGCATCACTAATTGCTACTTATGATCAGATATAATATCATTTTCTTAACACTATATTTTAATCTAGTAGATAATATCAATCAGATTAATTTAATTGGCCATATCAAATCAATCAGACAAAATAACATGTAATCAATTAAAACAGATTATTAAAGTAAATTTCATGCAAGAAGGAATAAATAAAGTAAATTTGATCAAACCATTAAATATAAAGAAGGTTCAACATCCCTTAGAACTGAAATAGAGAATTTAGCTCGACATGCCTTCAAGTTTGCAAAACTAGGGTTTGAATTTCAATGTAGATGCTTGTGTAGCTGTGTCTAATATCTAACTAATAACATGTATTTATAGTCCTAAGATAATAACCTAATACTCTAAGAAATAACAATCCAAATCCAAGTAGAAATCCTCAAAAAATAAAAATCTGAAGTTAAAATCCTCGCCGAACTCGCTAGGGCAAGTTCGTTTGGCCTGGGGAGTGCGCCGGGATGAGCTTGGATAGAGAGGAACTGGCTGGGGCGAGCTTAACTCGTTGGGGCGAGCTTAATTCGTTGAGGAGAATTTGTTGCCTTGTATGAACTCGCCGGTGCGTGTTCCCATTTTCTGCTACGATGTTCTTTGGGAAAATTACCATAACCTTCTCATATGAACTTCAATTGAGGCGATTCAAGATGATCTGGAAAGCTAAGAAATAGATCTAAAACTTTCATTCTTTAAGGTTTCAGAGATACTAGCTCGAAATTAGCCCTGAAGTGACTGTTGTGTAAATGGCAAGCCGAAAATCTGAGGTTCATCGTCCGCTGGTAAAAATGTCATTTTTGATCCGGAAAGAGTTACGGGACGTGCCATCTATCAAATCGAAGCTCTCGACGAGATCTACAATACAATCCAAGTTCCAAGATAAGATCATGTATCCTTGAGTCGACTGATTGTTATTGAATGGCGAGCTTATGCTTCCTTAAAATTTTCTTCTTTTTCCTGTTTTTAGCTCCAATTTCTCCTGAAATCATTAAACACCTTAATAAGTTTATAAACACATAAAACATGCAATAAAACATAAAGGAATTAAAATGTATGAATATTATGTACTCATTGTAGACACCCAGATTTTGCGTTCCCTGTACTAACCTTGACAGGAGGGCAAAATCGTCAATTGAACCGGCTGGCGGGAGTGAAGGAGTGGGCCCAAGGGCGAGCGCCCGACACCACCGCAGTGATTGGCAATCAAAGATGATGTGACAATAAGGCCATCCGAGACAGACATCCCCGAATGAGGTGGCGCGTCTCCCGGAGATTCCCGGACTGCAGAGTACGAGCCCTTCGACGGAAATCAACGATACAGCACAGAAATCGAGACGAGGTGCGGAAAATGAGAAAATCAGCACAGTCAGCCGCAGATCAATCCGCGGCCAAGGACGGAACTCGAGACGGCACGGGACTCGAGCGCACGGGACTCGAGCGCGGCTGGGGGGGAGAACCAAGGGCCAGCCGCAGATCCATTTGCGGCCAGCCGCAGATCAATCTGCGGCTGCCCTTGGCAGTCCCTTATCAGGCCATTTTGCATACAGAAACAAAAAAAAAGAGGAGGAAGAAGAAAAAATCCAGCAGCAGCTCGGAAATAGGGAGAAAACAGCAACAAAATAAGGGCAATTAGGAGAGAAAAAGAGTGAAAAGAGTGAGGAATTGTACCAATTTTGTGAGATTATATCTCATATTTTCTACTCTACTCAATACACAAATTCCTACATATTGTGGGGATCATTTTGCAAGGTGAAAATCTTTTGTTTTTGACATTTGCTCGTACCATTTTGATAGACTCTTATTATCCGAATCCTCTTAAATGTATCCTTTTTTGGCGTTGTATTGTGAAATCATGGATTAGGGATTATTAGTGAGGGTTCCATCGGAACAAAATTCTTCCTAATAACCCGAGGATATCCAATTGGTGAAATTTCTAGCTTATTTATGGTGATTTATTGGATGTAATTTATGTAGATTATCATTTTCGGATATCATGGTGTATTAGGCAAATCCGCGTTGTTTAGTTTCGTAGTATTCATTTTGCGGGTATGTAGTAATCTTGGGTGTGAGCCTAGGAATGCGACCCCGTGGTCCAAATCCGATGATGGACGTTTTGACATATGTAATAGATGCGAGGTACTCGTTTTGTTGTAACATGTAATCGTTTGGGCCTTAAAACGATGCTAGAGCGAGAATCGGGTTTAAGGCCCCGTAATAGTGAAATATGTGATTGTTGGCGTTAGGGGATATTTTGATGGCTTACATGCCCATGAATAGCCCCCTACGCGTTTGATATTTAGTTCGATTTGCATCATCCAACAAAATGATTTCAAAGCCCAAAACAATCAAGATTTTGCTAAAAGTAATCAAAGTAGGATATTAGCATCACGAGGCTAAAAATTGGAAGTGCTAATGAAAGTCGATTCCTATTTTACGAGAAGGCCAAAAGGAAGTTGTTTCCAAATGTCACAAAAAATGGTTTTATAAAGAGAAATGAACGTTTTACTAAACCTTGATACATAGGGCGAAAGAGATTCTAGAAATTGCCTATCATTTATGAAAGCAACGTATAAATCTCAATTCCTATTTTGGCTAAGGTTTAACAAACTCTCGTTTTACCAAAACAAACACTTAATAAAAATCTCATAGCTTTTGTCAATTTAAAATCAAATCTTTCTCAATAAATAAGGCTTTCTCGTCAATCTCGAAAAGACATTGTTAAACACTCTCAAAACTAAAGCACGATTTTCCCTAAAAATCCAAATGATTCTTTCATACAAACTCACCACGACATTCATTTAGGCACGCACACACACACACGCACGCATACACGTTTCATGAATTAAAGGATAGGAAAAGCATCAAGATTGCGGTAACCGTATTTCACGGAAGTCGGGGGGTGCCTAACACCTTCCCCTCGCTTAAGCAAGCCCCCGAACTCTATGAATCTCGATTCGCAGACCATTTAATTTGGAGTCACACATGAGCCAGCGATTTATAAAAAACGAAAACTCGGATGAGTTGGTACATCCATTTCAAATATACCAACTGGCGACTCTGGTTAATTGGCTCATCATCAAAAACGATCTTTCAAAACCCCGTCGACATTAAGTGTCGACCTTTTCCCCAAAATCACCAAAACCAAAAGGCAAAAATAGGAAAAGGGAACGAGACGAGAAAAACCCGGCGTCGACAGCTGGCGACTCTGCTGGGGAACATTAGAGGGCTTAAGCCGCGTTTAAAGCTTGATGCTATCCTATCCTTTAAAATTCATAAAAATGTGTGTGCATGCGATATTTTGATTTTTTGTTTCTTTTGTTGTGTGATTGTGTGTTTTGTCCAAATAGATGAATGATTGAATGGAATTGCTTTACTTTTAAGTAATCATTTGCATACGGTGAGGACGATGAATGTGAATGTATGTTGAGAGAGTACCTCCTCCTGAGGCGAACCTGTCGGTTGCTTATTACTGGACTCGAAGGGGCTGCTCCCCGGAGATGGCTCAGGAAACGCACCACCCAAATCCACTCCAATCGAAAGGGCTCAAACGAGTAGATTGCGAAGATTTGGGGACCTTCATGCCGAAAAGCCCGTGAGAGTAACCCTAGGATAGGTCATCCTCAGATTAACCCGACGCAGGAAAAGTCTCTTCATGCCTTTTTACGTTTATATGTCTAAATGTCATGATCTCATTCAATATTCATATATCCCTTTCCTGTGTCAAAAGAGATTACTAACCTCTGTGAATTGCAGGGAATAGTTGGGGAAGCATAATAAAGCATGTTTAGCATTGGTTATTGCATTAAAGGACTACTAACTTTCTGTTTTACAGGGAAAGATTAAAAAACCCAAAGCACAAAAAATTACAGCTTTTGCATGCATCCATATCCTTTCATTTCCCCGGACTAAACTTCGAACCATTGTTTTGTAGGATTGCTCCTCAAACCCGTTCGCAGTCTAAGAAAGCCCAAAATTCTACATCTGAAATGGCTGATATTCCTAATCATGGTTCCATATCTCGGGAAGAGTTTGATGACTTCAAAAAACAGATGATGGAAATGGCCACGATGCTAAAAGAGCAGTTCCTACTCAGACAGGATCCGCCAAACCAAGGACCACATAATATTCCCCCACCAGGGGGTGACCAGAATCCTCCTAAAAATATTGCAAACATGTGTAAAGATGACCAACCCCAACTCAAGGACGAGCCAGTCATTCCAAGGGTCGTTCCCATACCTAACAAGACAGTGATTACTATCCCAGAGGAGGGGGACACTGACGACCTTCGGAAAAAAATGAGACACATGGAGGAGACCATCCAATCTCTACGAGGCATAGGCTCCCTGGGTAGGGTCAATTACTCGGATCTGTGTGTTTTCCCCGGAACCAGATATCCAGAAAAGTTCAAAGTCCCCAAGTTTGAAAAATACAATGGAAAGGGAGACCCCTACACGCATTTGAAAATATACATTGGAGAACTCGGGTCTTATGCCGAGGACGAGGGGTTGAGGATGCAGCTATTCTAGAAAAGCTTAATAGGGGAGGCGAGGATCTGGTATGCCCGCCTTGACAACGCCCGAATCCACAACTGGGAGAAATTAGCCCATACTTTCTTAACCCAATACAGCTTTCAGGCCCAGATGGCCCCTGACAGGTACCAAATGACAAAAGTTAAGAAGCAGCCTAGGGAATCCTTCAGGGAATATGCGCAACGATGGAGGGGCATGGCCGCGCAAGTGAACCCTCCGATGAGCGAGTCGGAGATGGTGATGACTTTTGTAGACATTCAAGAGGCACCGTATTATGAACGAGTCATATCGGGGATTGGTAGGCCTTTCGCCGAAATGTTAAAACACGGAGAGATGGTGGACATGGGTTTGAAATCCGGCAAAATTCGGGATCTCACGGCTTTGGAAACGGCTGCAGAACAGATCCAGAACGGTAATTATGGCAGCACTTCCCGAAGGGTGCAAAAGAAAAAAGAGGAGGACGTTTCCCTCATCCTTCAGGGCTCATCCAAAAAGGCAGAAAGCCATCTTCCGGTACAGGTGCAGAGGGTAGGGCCATCCCGACAGCCCAACTTCATAGATCAAAGAGCAGAGGGACGAAGGAGATATGAGGCCTCGCAAAATCGAGTATTCACCCCGCTCGGGGAGCCGCTTGAACGAGTATTAGCGGTATTAGTAGCCCAAAAGAAAATAGTTGGCCTGGCACCACCGAGTGACCCAAAGGGTAGAAGGTTTGACCCGAGCAAGCGATGTGCATACCACTCCAGCTCCCCTGGCCATGATACACAAGACTGTTGGATGCTGAAGCATCGAATCCAAAACCTGATTGACAGTGGGAAAATTGTGGTGGAACAGCCAGACTCCCCGAATGTTAAAGAAAATCCCCTGCCAAGACATGATGGAGGGGGGGTCAATATGACGGATGACAGTGAAGCTGGTGGGCCGCCGAGGTTAAACTATGTGCAGGAAATTGAGGGGATGATCAACGTGATACATGAGCATGGGAGTGCACGGGGAGTGCCCACCAGATTGATGGGGGTGAATCCGAATAGCACGGAGGGACCTGTCAAGTTGACAGCCCCGAGGCCCCTCATCCTCGCCGCAAGGATGCAAATCCCTATCAGTAGTCTAAAGATGGTACCCTGGAATTATGGGGGAACGCCAGAGGAAGCGGCCAGTTGTGCTTCTGTGACGACAAAGGGAAACCCCTTATATCTTCCCGGGCGAGTCCTTGAAAGCCAAAAGAAAAAAAATGAAGAGATTTCCGAGGACAGGGCCATAGAATTCTTGAGAAGGATGGATCACCCGGAAACGAGGGGGATTCAGGTTTTAAATGAAGGAGTCAACCTTAACATCAGTCATGGACCTGGTGTTGTCATCCAATGAGCATTGCAAAAACTTTGACGAAGGTTCTGGAGGAGGCATACGTGCCCAAGGAAATTAGTGAGGAAGGTTTTCGGCCAGCTGGTGGGCCATTTGATGGAGAAGCGACGTGATATCCTTTGCAGATGAGGACATACCCAAGGAAGGAAGGGGACACCGGAAACCGCTACATATTGCGGTAATCTCCTCGGGGTATATCATGAATGGGGTATTGATTGATGGGGGATCGGCATTGAATATTTGTCCCCTCAGGCACATTGCAGAAGATGAACATTAATTCCCAAGCGCCTACGGGCCAGTCACGTGGTGGTGCGAGCTTTCGATGGTTCCCGAAGGGATACAATTGGGGAAATAGAATTACCAGTGGAAATAGGTCCCTGTACTTTTGATATATCTTTCCAGGTCCTAGACATCACCGCCAGTTATAACCTGCTACTGGGGAGGCCGTGGATACACATGGCCGGGGCAGTGCCTTCTACGCTCCATCAACAAATCAAGCTAATCATCAATGGGAATCTGGTAACAATCTCGGCCGAATGTGATGACCCTTCTCCTCCCAGGGGTGGCCTACCAGTGATCAATGTGGATGAGTCGGCGACACCAGCCAGTTTTCAGGCACTAGAGATTAGCACTCCCCAATACAGATGCTTGGGGGCTCCAGCCGTGAAACCAAGGGTCTCTCCAGAGCTTACTTTTGTTGCAAAGGAAATGATAAGGATGAAGTTCCAGCCTGGACAAGGGTTAGGAAGAAGCAGTCAAGGAATCACCAAGCCCATTCAACTGCCCCATCAGGTAGGCAAGGCAGGTTTGGGATATCATGGAGGTATAACATGGAGAAGCCGTCAGGGCATGGGCCCGATTCGATTGATTGGCAGCCCGGTGACCCCGGTCAACAATAAGCAGGGGACTAGCGAGCCTGTGACTAGAGCAGGGGGTGAAGATTTGTCCCCCACAAATGATGAATTAGCCAAAAGGGAAAGTTTTCTACAGGAGATCGCGGAAGAGTTCGAAACCCAATGCTATATCCCCGGACAATTAATAAGCAATGAAGAGGGGACGAATGTTGCCACACCAGGAGCCCAACAAAGCGTGCCTATCATCGATTGGGCAGGGTTGATTATTCCTAAGGGGGGTATGAAGGGAGACTCGGACGATGTGGCCATGGTCATCGGGGAAGTGTCCGGTATAAAGCCACCTCTCATCAAGCACATATCGTCTGACCTGACCATCGACAATTGGACAGTGAGGCCAATAATATCCAAACAAGGGTAAAACCCGACGTCAGGGTGGTAGATCCCAGAGGATGGGGGAATGAAGAAGTTCTATTTTTGTTGTTGTTTTATTTCTGCATAATTATGTCGTTCCTTCGTGTTATTTGAAAATGCGATCATCGTGGAAAATGATTTATATATGACAAGTATTTTGTTTCATGTCAGGTGTACCAAATTGAGTAATCCTTGCCTAACAAACGATCTTTCAAATTTGAATGATGATTATGATTTTGACATTGAGCTGGATTTCGATTTGATGGGCATTGAGCAAGACGAGACAGATTACGACGATGCGCCTGACGAGATCAAAGGATGGGTCGAGGATAAACCCAAACCCAATTTGGACCAAACCATCACCATTGATATTGGAACCCCAGACAAGCCAAAAGAACTAAAGATAGGGATAGACCTCACCACCAGCCAAAAAGTAGAAATAGCTGAGTTGCTAAGCCAATATGAGGATGTCTTTGCCTGGTCGCACGAGGATATGATCGGATTGTCCACCGACATCGTGGTCCACCGGTTGCCCATCAAGGAGGGTTTCAGGCCTGTCAAGCAGAAGCTAAGGAAGTTGAAACCTGAGTGGAGCTTAAAAGTGAAAGAGGAGATCATTAAACAATTCAGGGCCGGAATCATTATGGTGTCCACTTACCCGGAATGGCTATCCAATGTAGTCCCAGTGGCTAAACCTGGAGGAAAGGTGAGGGTATGCGTGGACTACAGAGATCTAAACAAGGCCAGTCTCAAGGACAACTTCCTGGTGCCTTTCATACACATCCTGGTGGATAACACAGCCCAGTACGAAATGTACTCTTTTGTGGATTGCTTCGCAGGATATCATCAGATAATGGTGGCGGAGGAAGATCGGGAAAAAAAAAAAGACCGCATTCATCACCCCTTGGGGCACTTTCTGCTATAGACGATTGGCTTTTGGTCTCACAAACGCAGGGGCTACCTATCAGAGAGCTATGATGGCCCTGTTCCATGATATGATGCATAAGGAGATAGAGGTCTACGTGGATGACATTATTGTGAAATCAAGGGTAGAATCTGACCATATAGCCCATCTTAAAAAGCTATTTGATCGACTCAGGAAGTATAATTTGAAACTCAATCCAGCCAAGTGTGCTTTCGGAGTACAATCGGGTAAGCTCTTGGGATTCCTGGTTAGTGATCGGGGCATTGAGTTGGATCCAGCAAAGATTAAAGCCATTATGGATATGCCAGCACCTCACATAGAGAAGGAGATAAGAGGATTCCTGGGAAGAATAAACTTCATCAGCCGTTTCATATCCCACTTGACAACTACGTGCAAGCCAATTTTCAAGTTGTTGAGGAAGGGTGCTTCCCAAGAATGGAATGAGCAATGTCAGAGGGCCTTTCAGACCATTAAAAAGCAGCTGACTGAGGCACCGGTGCTGGTACCCCCAAAGGATGGGATCCCCCTGTTTATGTACATATCGGTCAATGCCATTGCGATGGGATGCATGCTGGGACAAAAGAATGAGGCAGGTAAAGAGCAGGCCATCTATTACCTCAGCAAAAGATTTAGCCAATGTGAGCAGAATTACACTCCCATCGAAAAGACCTATTGTGCTCTGGCCTGGGCTGCAGGGAGATTACAGCATTACCTCCATGGGCATACTACGTACCTGATATCGAGAATGGATCCCCTGAAATATATTTTTGAAAGGCCCATGTTGAATTGTCGACTATCCAGATGGCAGTTAATCTTACAGCAGTTCGACATGGTATACGTAACTCAGAAAGCCATGAAGGGGCAAGGAATTGCAGATCAGTTGGCCGAGACGCCGTCGGGAGGGATGGAACCGTTAGAAACTCCTCTACCGGGCGAAGATATATTCTGGGTATCAGATACGAAATGCAATGATGAGGGACAATTCTGGAAGTTGTATTTTGATGGTGCCATGAATGCTGAAGGGGCAGGAGCCGGAGCAGTCCTGGTCTCTATCACCGGAGAACAATACCCCGTAGCCGCTAAACTGCATTTCAGCAATTCGAACAACACCGCTGAATACGAGGGATGTATCTTGGGACTCCGCTTGGCCCGCGACATGGGAGTGAGGAGGCTAGCAGTGTTCGGGGATTCAGAATTGGTAATCAGACAGGCAATCGGGGTGTATAACACTAAAGAGCTTCGGTTACTCCCATACCATCGTTGTGTTACCCAGCTGATGCAAGAGTTCGAAGATATCACTTTTCGACATATTCCCCGGGGTCGGAATGATTTTGCAGATGCATTGGCAACCCTAGCCTCCTTAATCCACATAATCAAAAGAAAAGACATTCCGCAGGTTGAGATAGCCGTACAAAATGCCCCGGCATATGAGGAACATGTGGCAGTGTTATCAGACGAGGTGGGGTTGACAAGGCAGCCCTGGTATCATAACATCAGGGAATATTTGAGAGATAGATCCCTTCCCGACCAGGCGAGTCGAACTGAAAGGATGAGAATTCAAAAAATGGCGACGAAGTTCTACTTGAGTGGGGATTCACTCTACAAGAGGGATGCCGGTTTGGGACTGTTGCAGTGCGTGGATGAGACGCAGGCCCAAAGGATTATGAACGAAATACATGGTGGAGTGTGTGGGCCACACATGAGTGGACCGATGCTGGCCAAAACGATCTTGAGAACGGGGCATTACTGGTTAACATTGAAAGCCGACTGCGATGATCATGTCAAACGGTGTTATCAATGTCAGGCGCACGGTAATGTGATCCATACGCCCCCCAATGAACTGCACTGTATGACCTCCCCGTGGCCATTCTCAATGTGGGGAATGGACGTGATCGGACCAATAGAGCCCAAAGCAAGCAACGGGCACCGATTCATTTTCGTCATGATCGATTATTTCACCAAGTGGGTAGAGGCAGCCTCTTTCCCCAAAGTCACTCAGGAGGTCATCGTTGGGTTCATCAGGAATAATGTCATTTGTCGATACGGGCAACCTGAGGTTTTGGTCTCCGACAATGCTAAGAATTTGAACAACGCCCTCATGAAGGGATTGTGCGACCAATTTAAGATCAAACACCTCAACTCTGTCATTTACCGTCCCAAAATGAATGGGGCAGTGGAGGCTGCCAATAAGAACATCAAGAAGATCGTGGCAAAAATGTCTGCTAATCATCGGGGATGGCCAGATCTGCTACCCCTCACCCTGCTGGCATATCGAACGTCAACGCGTACTTCTACAAGGGCAACCCCTTACGCTTTGGTGTATGTAATGGAGGTCGTCTTGCCAATTGAGGTTGAGATGGCGTCCCTCAGAATAATGATCGATGCTCAGATAAGCGAGGAGGATTGGATGCAAGGTCGATACGACCAGTTGGCCTTAATTGATGAAAGGAGGGTGGCTGTTGTTTGGCACGGTCAATTATATCAACAAAGGATCTCTCGGTCATATGACAAAAGGATAAGACCTCGGAAATTCAAGGAGAATGACCTGGTGCTAAAGAGAGTCATGCCTTGCCAGGGCGAAGCTAAGGGGAAGTTTTCCCCAAACTGGGAGGGACCTTTTGTAATTAAAAAGGTGCTATCCGGAGGAGCCCTCATATTGCAAGAAATGGATGGTGAGACATTTCCACAACCCCTAAATGCGGACTCAGTGAAGCGATTCTACGCTTAAATCATCAATCCCCTTTGTTTTTCCTTTGAGGAGCGAACTACGTAGGACCTGATCTCCCAACTTGTGGGGGTACGTAGGCAGCCATCATGGCGCGGTCCGATCCATAAAAAAATAATCCTTTCCCTAAAACAAAGAAAAAACCAATCCCCAACAGCCAGATAAACCTGCCTAAACCCTCAAAACTTTCTCGAAACCAGCCAACCAATCCTTTCCATACCAAATTGACATAACCCTGATCAAACCAAACAGTTAGCCAAAGTCTGAAACCCAATCCAATGAAATCGACAGGGGTACGGCAATGTCTGTCAAATCTCCATCAAGACTTGAGAAGAGAAAGAAAGCGAAATGTCAAAATCATGATCAACCGGATAAAATGATGATCCAATGAAGGGCAACGATACAACAAAGAGGGAAAATGACTAAATTTAAATACCTGTTTACATATATAAGTCTTTTGTTACAAGATTTCCTTCTCAATAACCGATGAAATTAACATAGTCTATGCAGGAAATAAAACAATCTACAAATCTGCAACTAACTGAAGCAGGATGGATAGGGTGGTGGATAGATCTGAGGCATCAGCATCCCCTGAAATCTGCTGTCCCATCATGTCGATGCGGTCCAACAAGGCAGTGGCCCGGCTGACAGTCCCAAAGTGTGCATCTATGACTGTCCTAGCCTGAAGAGCAATGGCATCTCTATCAGCTATGGCAGCATCTCTGGCTAGAATAGCAGCATCCCTCTCAGCTATGGCGGCATCCCTCTCAGATTCAATAGCCATCAAAGACAGTCGGATCCGGCTATGCTCGGTGTCCCGACTAGGGAGAGAGTCGGCTGAGATCGAGTGATATATGGTATCGTCTGGGAAAGTCACTTCAGAGTCATCAAAAGTCCCAGTCTGACTCACACCAACCGCATCCGAATCTCCGCGCAACCATTGCACATAAGCGAATGTCTGGATGGGGCAACTATCGTTGTACTCGGCCAGGATCCTACGAGGCCAAAGATCATATACCCGCAGTAGATCTCTCTCTGTCTGGGATGATGTAGGGAATCGGTAGTCGGCCGCGCCCGTGAAGGGGTGGAAATCCTGTGTCTGATCAAACTGCCCCATCACCGCCATGGGATGATAAGTCGTCACACCCCTCAAGCCAGCAATGGGAATGAAGTCCAGGTCGGGCACATGAGTCAAGAAGCTCATAAAGGAGGAATAACCCGAATAAACCAGGAGATGAAAGGGATCCTCGATGACCGACAGAAATGCTGTCCAGGAGGCCGCATCAGTACAGCTCACAGGACGAAATGAAAACTGCGTGGTTATGTCATGACTGAAGCAAAATCCTTGGCGGCGGAGGTGGCCGATGGGACTAAGATGACTCATGAACCACACATACAACAAAGTCGAGCTCCCTCGGAATACTCTGCCTCGGAAGGACTGACAG
The DNA here is from genome assembly GCA_034770075.1 of Aralia elata. Lineage (NCBI taxonomy): Eukaryota > Viridiplantae > Streptophyta > Magnoliopsida > Apiales > Araliaceae > Aralia > Aralia elata. The sequence continues at coordinate 60,841,637 of CM068382.1, forward strand.
TATGAGGCTGACATATAAGTATCCGCCAATATCATGGGGAGAATGGTGTGATCCTCCTGAAGGGCCCTAACGGCCGCGACCACCCGCATGTCCAAATGATCGGGTCCCGCGGGCAAGTACAGAATTGAGAGGATACAGGCCATCAAAACGTCTAGCCTCAAAACGCCCCAGCACTCCTCCGATACAGAAAAATCCCCAGAGAGGTGGCGAAAACTGTTAGGTGAGCCGAATCGGTCAACCAAAAAGTGAAGAGGAACCAAGTGATCTGATGTGATCGCCGATAGCAGAACCGCCCTCCGCAACCCAGTAAAGGTCAAGAACTGACGGCGCATGGGACCAGATGTGATCCTGGCACAAGGTCTATCCAAAGGCAAACCAGTGAATCGACCATACTCCTCGAGGGTGGGGGTCAGCTCTACTGTCCCTAGCCTAAACACTTGACGAGCAGGGACCCAATATCTCAAAATACCATCCACAAAGCCCGCTGGCACCTGAAAGGTTAATAAGGACCGGGAGTGTCCCAAAAGACCATCTGCGATGACCCGGTCAGCCGGCGATAAACTGTCCAACCAACGGAGGAGGCTGCCAACCAACCCTGTAGGAGGAATGGAATCCAAGCATACCACGACATCTGAGGACGTCATCTGTGGAAAAATAGTATCAAAAAGACTGTACAGGGGTCATTTTCTATCCATGAATAAAAAGCATGCATCGTACAGACAATAATAAAGCAAATGAATTTCATAAGGATAAAAGATAAAGAACTGTGCATAAATAAATAAATGAGTTCAGTACATAGTGCATGAAATGAAAAATAAATCTAAACAGGTACAGGTACAAAAGCCCTATCCTATCCTGATCTAGATAAAGTCAATCTCATCTATAAAGGCGGGATCCTCAAACTGGTCCCCTGGGGTCGCCGAAGTCGAGGGCCCAAAGTTCATGTCGGGGATGTATGGCCGCGCGGTGGCATCAGATGAGCTCGGCCCCGCATCATAACCCGTACCATCAGGATCATAGGTGTAAGCCTCCTCCGGGGTCCGGCCTAACACCCGAAGAAACAGCGACAACTGCTCCACCTGGCGGGTCAAAGTGTCTATCTGCTCAGTGTGGGTGGGACTCCGAACGCAGGCTGCCCAGTCAGTCATCATCACCGAGCCGGGGACCATATCCCTGAGGAAGAATATGGCCCGGGTCTGAGGACCGATAGTGCGGGGCACCCACCACATACGGAAAGCATCGCTCGTACTGGGACCCGTAGAAAGAATCCGGCCGTCCTCCCCTGCAAGCATGATCTCTGAAGGCTGAGAGTCCAGCGGCCAGGAAGTAGTGATAGGAAGGGAATGCGGGATAGGGATCTCTCCTGTGACGCATCTGAATGCGCGCTCCCCCAGATACATTACCCATCCTCCGATACTCTGCAAAGTGAGGCGACGGGTGGAAAGCCCGAACTCCAGGCCAGAAGGGTTCCCATCATCGAACCCCTCAGCCAAATGCTCGGAGAGGTAGGGAATCCAGACGACATCTACAGCAGTGATCAGCTCCAGCTGGATGCGGCAGTGTGCAAAGCTGCCTGATATCGGGACCTCCTCCAAAGTGCTGTGATGCCACCGTCGGCCCCGGGGATAAGTATCAAGGCCGAGAGTAGTGACAGGCCTCAGGCATGGAAGACGCTCGTAGGCCCAGAACTGCGAACAGAAACAGTGAAAAGCATGAGTAACCGACGGACGCAGAAAGAAAAGAAATGAATTGACGGGAAATACATTAAGAAAAAAGAAAGAAGTCTCACCAGCAGAAAATGATAGAACCCCAACCAAGCATCTGTCTGGCCCTCCGAACGTAGACGCATACCGTGGAGGAAATAGGCAAAGGTGAATGACCCCCAGTCATAGTCACCGATGCGGTCCACGTCTCTGACCGCTCCTACGACGCTGAAATGAATGGTGGAAGAGTTGTTCCCCAGAAAACAACCCCTCATGATGGTCAGGAACAGGCGTCGTAGCAGAATATCCCTGGTGCCCTGATCCGCTGGAATGGGCAGTGCGTACAGACCCCCAACAGCATCGACAGCCAAAGCGCCGGATCGAATGCTACGGGCCTTAAAGACCCGATCCTCAGCACCGAAGCCCAATAAAGCTCGGACCTCCACAGGAGTGATGTCGAGATCTAGAGGAACGCGGGACCCGGCAAACTCTATGCCCGTAATGTATCTCCAATCCCAGGGGGTCAGCACAACCTCGCAGTCAAGAAGGTGAAGAGACTGCGTCTGGTGAAACCAGCGCTCTGATAAGGCCCTCATGTAACCCCAGGGGCACTGGCGGGGAATGATGGTAAAGAAGTGACGGAAGCCCCAAGAATCCACCACCGCCCGGTAGTCACTGTGCAAAGCCGTGTAAAGGGAGTAGATGTTGAACCAGTTGCCCCTCGGCTGAGTAAACTCGGGTAGCTGGGGCAATCACCAATGGGTCAGTCCGGATAAAAGGAGAATTGGGAAATTGAGAATAAAATCAGAATAGAACCGAATATACCTCGTTAGCCACGAGAGATGCCGAGGGATGACGACTGAGATCCCGACCCAATAGATCGGGGATCTACACAGATGCGCCAGACGGGGCACTATGAGGAGCTGGAGCCGGTGTGCTGGAGGATGGTCCCTCTGCCGCGACCTCCGGAGGAACAGCCTCCTCAACGTCCGGATGAGCAGGACGAATGACAGCCTCCACCAAGCGGCGAGCCTGACGGGTCCGAGGAGGAACGGGGGCAGGTGCAGCCCTACGACGGCGAACACCTGAGGTCCGTGACACGGAGGAGTTGCTATGAGCATCGGGATCCATAGCTGGAACATAACAGGCAAAGAGGAAGGTAAGTTCCCTTTTGAATTATGTCACGAATATTCTAAATTCCTACCCACGTCATATAATTAATGCAACATGATGTATGTTTATGGAATGTTAAAAAAAAAATAAAAAAAATAAAAAATAAAAAATTCGGCAGAGTTCCGTTTGTAAAATGGACATCCCAGGCATAAGCCAAAAGTGTTTTCAATCAATCCAAGCCTCAAACAGATCAAAATTGCATTCATATGTATAGTTACAGCATGTAAAGTACAGTAATCCATGATTTTCTTGCAGAAAAGGAATAACAGTATGTGGGACCACATCATGAGCATAAAATAGGACTCACACAGTTGATACACAGCATGTATATATGATAATACATAGCATAGCATTGTAAAGCATACATTTCTATCTCTAAACATGCAAATAGCCAAATGTATAGCAAAACGTTGACGAAATTGAAAAGTGAACGGTCAAAGTGTTACCTGTAGCGCGTAGAGCGATCCTACCGGAGCGGGTTTTGCAGAAAAGTTGGAGAAATCGACAAAAGGCCTTTGCAAACGAGCAAAATCTCAAGAATCTATATGGGGTACGAAGTTGAAAGTGACAGATCTGGAAGCGGCGAGCCGCTTATGAATCCCAATCTTGGCCGCAGATCTATCTGCGGCTGGCCGCAGATCCATCTGCGGCTGGCCCTGGTGGGTCCCCTTGGCTCCCTCGCAACCGTTTGATGTGTCTAGTGAAAATGAATTACGAGATGGGTGACCGGCGACGATACCCAGCCCCGACGAAACGATCGACCGGCGACGATAACCGGCGATTACGAGATGGATGTCCGGCGACGAAAACCGGCTCCGGCAAGATAACCAACCGGCGACGATAACCGGGGGTTACAAGATGGGTGACCGGCGACGATACCCGGCCCCGACGAGACAATCGACCGGCGACGATAACCGGCGATTATGAGATGGATGTCCGGCGACGAAAACCGGCTCCGGCAAGATAACCAACCGGCGACGATAACCGGGGGTTACAAGATGGGTGACCGGCGACGATACCCGGCCCCGACGAGACGATCGACCGGCGACGATAACCGGCGATTACGAGATGGATGTCCGGTGACGAAAACCGGCTCCGACAAGATAACCAACCGGCGACGATAACCAGGGGTTACAAGATGGGTGACCGGCGACGAAAACCGGCTCCGACGAGACAACCAACCGGCGACGATAACCGGGGGTTACGAAAGGGGTGACCGGCGACGATACCCGGCCCCGACGAGACAATCGACCGGCGACGATAACCGGCGATTACGAGGTGGATGTCCGGCGATGAAAACCGGCTCCGACGAGATAACCAACCGGCGACGATAACCGGGGGTTACAAAAGGGTGACCGGCGACGATACCCGGCCCCGACGAGACAATCGACCGGCGATGATAACCGGCGATTACGAGATGGATGTCCGGCGACGATAACCGGCTCCGACAAGATAACCAACCGGCGACGATAACCGGGGGTTACGAGACGATCATCCACATTGCGTTGATACCCTTGTAAGAATACGATTGCATCCATTGCATCATACGTTGCGTCGTAAGGCATATGTGTATCATCACGTATGTATTGTCATCCATGTGCATTGTCATTCATGCATCGGGTGTCTATTCTTTATCTTGTTCATTTCATTCATCATTTCATAAACATGATAAAGAGGGGCAGCTGTAGACACCCAGATTTTGCGTTCCCTGTACTAACCTTGACAGGAGGGCAAAATCGTCAATTGAACCGGCTGGCGGGAGTGAAGGATTGGGCCCAAGGGCGAGCGCCCGACACCACCGCAGTGATTGGCAATCAAAGATGATGTGACAATAAGGCCATCCGAGACAGACATCCCCAAATGAGGTGGCGCGTCTCCCGGAGATTCCCGGACTGCAGAGTACGAGCCCTTCGACGGAAATCAACGATACAGCACGAAAATCGAGACGAGGTGCGGAAAATGAGAAAATCAGCACAGTCAGCCGCAGATCAATCCGCGGCCAAGGACGGAACTCGAGACAGCACGGGACTCGAGCGCGGCTGGGGGGGAGAACCAAGGGCCAGCCGCAGATCCATTTGCGGCCAGCCGCAGATCAATCTGCGGCTGCCCTTGGCAGTCCCTTATCAGGCCATTTTGCATACAGAAACAAAAAAAAAAGAGGAGGAAGAAGAAAAAATCCAGCAGCAGCTCGGAAATAGGGAGAAAACAGCAACAAAATAAGGGCAATTAGGAGAGAAAAAGAGTGAAAAGAGTGAGGAATTGTACCGATTTTGTGAGATTATATCTCATATTTTTTACTCTACTCAATACACAAATTCCTACATATTGTGGGGATCATTTTGCAAGGTGAAAATCTTTTGTTTTTGACATTTGCTCGTACCATTTTGATAGACTCTTATTATCCGAATCCTCTTAAATGTATCCTTTTTTTGCGTTGTATTGTGAAATCATGGATTAGGGATTATTAGTGAGGGTTCCATCGGAACAAAATTCTTCCTAATAACCCGAGGATATCCAATTGGTGAAATTTCTAGCTTATTTATGGTGATTTATTGGATGTAATTTATGTAGATTATCATTTTCGGATATCATGGTGTATTAGGCAAATCCGCGTTGTTTAGTTTCGTAGTATTCATTTTGCGGGTATGTAGTAATCTTGGGTGTGAGCCTAGGAATGCGACCCCGTGGTCCAAATCCGATGATGGACGTTTTGACATATGTAATAGATGCGAGGTACTCGTTTTGTTGTAACATGTAATCGTTTGGGCCTTAAAACGACGCTAGAGCGAGAATCGGGTTTAAGGCCCCGTAATAGTGAAATATGTGATTGTTGGCGTTAGGGGATATTTTGATGGCTTACATGCCCATGAATAGCCCCCTACGCGTTTGATATTTAGTTCGATTTGCATCATCCAACAAAATGATTTCAAAGCCCAAAACAATCAAGATTTTGCTAAAAGTAATCAAAGTAGGATATTAGCATCACGAGGCTAAAAATTGGAAGTGCTAATGAAAGTCGATTCCTATTTTACGAGAAGGCCAAAAGGAAGTTGTTTCCAAATGTCACAAAAAATGGTTTTATAAAGAGAAATGAACGTTTTACTAAACCTTGATACATAGGGCGAAAGAGATTCTAGAAATTGCCTATCATTTATGAAAGCAACGTATAAATCTCAATTCCTATTTTGGCTAAGGTTTAACAAACTCACGTTTTACCAAAACAAACACTTAATAAAAATCTCATAGCTTTTGTCAATTTAAAATCAAATCTTTCTCAATAAATAAGGCTTTCTCGTCAATCTCGAAAAGACATTGTTAAACACTCTCAAAACTAAAGCACGATTTTCCCTAAAAATCCAAATGATTCTTTCATACAAACTCACCACAACATTCATTTAGGCACGCACACACACACGCACGCATACACGTTTCATGAATTAAAGGATAGGAAAAGCATCAAGATTGCGGTAACCGTATTTCATGGAAGTCGGGGGGTGCCTAACACCTTCCCCTCGCTTAAGCAAGCCCCCGAACTCTATGAATCTCGATTCGCAGACCATTTAATTCGGAGTCACACATGAGCCAGCGATTTATAAAAAACGAAAACTCGGATGAGTTGGTACATCCATTTCAAATATACCAACTGGCGACTCTGGTTAATTGGCTCATCATCAAAAACGATCTTTCAAAACCCCGTCGACATTAAGTGCCGACCTTTTCCCCAAAATCACCAAAACCAAAAGGCAAAAATAGGAAAAGGGAACGAGACGAGAAAAACCCGGCGTCGACACTCATCAAATTCCCCCACACTTAGCTTTTACACATCCTCATGTAAACCAAAATAAATGTCATATTAACCTCATATGAGATTCATTTAACCAAGCTTGTAAAAAGGTTTAAATCAATTACCAACCATGAATATCAACACTAACAAACAAAAATTTGGTCAACACTTCATCAATCAATGTGTTATTTCCCAGAGGCACAATGGATATCTAAAAGGGGGTTGAATAGATCTATAACAATTTTTCGGTTTATTAATGGACATTACCAAATAGTTTGTTTAATCAAGATTGTGATTTCACAGCGAAATATTAGTATGAAAAACTCCCCTTTAGAACTGATAAGATTCATTGTTCTCAGTTTGGTTCATATTTAAGTTAGCCATTCATCATATGCATTAAACATATTAAATAATTGACAGATTGCAAAAGACATAAATTAAATGATATAATAAAGTTTAAAGTGGTTCGGAGACTAAATAACTCCTACTCCACTCTTCTACTTCAACAAGTAGGAAATCCACTAAGAATTCGGTCATCTTGACCAGGACACTCTTGCCCTCATCAAGCCCAACAGAATTGGCTACTTTAGTTTCAATGACAAGGATACAAAGACCTCTTCAAGCCCAGTAGACTTGATAATTTAGTCACAAAGACAAGGACTCTCTAGCCATAATTCGGTCACTTAAGATCAGGACCCACTTGGCCCCAATTTGGTCACTTAAGATTAGTACCCACTTGGCCCTAATTTGGTCACTTAAGACCAGGACCCACTTGGCCTCAATTCGGACAATTAGGACCAGGATCCACCGACCCTTGTTCCTGTTGTTGATGTTGGTTGGAGGTGCCACTGCGATGTCATTTAACCTCTATTGTCCTCAGATACTCAGCAGCTTGATATAATCATCCTTAAGATGTGATTTAGTGTTGAAATGATTCTCAACTTCTTCTTGTACTCAACATTTTCTGGTGATCATCTATTGTGTTGTTAAGCTTGGTAATTTGGCTCCTTCTTCTCATTGGTACTTGACAGCGGCTCATGATGGACTACCAAGATGACTGTAGAGCTCCACCCTTTTGGTACTTAGTAGTTTCTCATGATTGATGTCAAGTTGGCATTAATGCTCCTCTTTTTCTTATGCTTATCAACTTTGAACATTTTTTGTGTAGTAGAGTTAATCTTCTCTACTTCTTCACCCTTTCAGCACTTAGTGTTCTTGGTGGATCGTAGACTGAGCTTCTGCATATTCTCTCTTAGTATTTCACTCTACGTTTTTCTGTGTCTATCCACCATCTCTCCAACAACAACCTTTGATTGTTTGAACTGGTGCTTTTATATAGTCTATTGTTGATTTTCCCGTTGGAAAGTGACCGTTGGAAGCATTTAATGTGCAGATATTTTGATATCCTTGATGTTGACTTTCTGGTGCTTTGTGTCGGCGTACTCTTTCTGGCCCATGACCTGTCACATCATTTTGTTGCTTTACTTGTTCACTTGACAGGTTGCTTTCTGCAATCTAGCCGTTAGACATATCTTTGCTATACATTAAGGACACATAACTGAACATTTTGAGATCTTCTAAGTTCCAATGTTCCTCTGTCAGATTTTTTGTCAGATCTGACTTTACTCTACGATCTTGATGTCTGGTAGAGTAGTAAAAATCGTAGAGTTGAGCTCTGCGATTTGCTTAACCTTCTTCTTTGTGACTAAGTGTATTGAGAATCTTGGACATACTTGATAACTTTACTTTGTTAGAGACAGCCTTACGATCTTGTTGTCTCTTTAATTCTTTACGAAGCAAGCTGTTGTTCTACAATATCTTAGTGACTCTGCGAATTTCTTTGTCCTTTATAACCAGGCAGAGTACCTTCGAATTAACCTTCACTTGCTTAGCTCTCAACTATCTTCATGATTCACATCTAAGCTTGTTGTTGTCCTCTCATCTTCATGATCAACTTTACGATTTAGTAGCCTTCCTTTGCTCTGATTGCTCTTCAGCTGCTCTACGATTCTGATCAGTTGTTTTAACAATCTTGCTTTCTCTGAACGATCATTGAGTTTCTTCAGTGATTATCTGAACCACTCTATGTTCAGTCACTGTTCAACAGTCTTTGATTTGCTTAGCTCTTACTTCTGTCATCTTAAGGTCAGATCCGTGCTTTGAGAAATGAGGTGATCTTTATGTCAGAAACATAGACTCTACATGTAACTTTACGTTCTTTGTTGTACGATCTCAGAGTTATTTTTACACCTCGACTTTTACTTTGCAATTCCATAGAGCATTCAGCGTTTAGTTTTTGCCTTATGAGCTTTGCTAGACTTTACGATTCTGTTCACTTTACTAGCTGATATTTGCTTCGTAACCTGAAGTGAACTTTACGATAGGTGCAACAGCTCTGTGACCCTTCTAATGCTTTACAATCATAGTTTAACTCTGTGATCCATTTTGACTTTATAACCTGGCAGAGTAACTTTACGAGCATAAGATTCCTAATACCTATACATCAGATTTATTCAGCAAAATTAACCTAACATTCTTGATCTTTCTAGTCTAAGTCCTTGTACACATAATTCTTTGAAGGACTTTACAAATTTTGTTATACAAGTATATATTAGATATCCAATCTTTGAATGTCTAGATCACTCTGCTTACAATACTCACGTGCAGAGTAACTCTACGATAGGATCAACCTATCATTTTTAATCTTTATACTCTAAGTCCTTGTACATGTATTTCTTTTATAACGACTTTATAACATCCAGAATCAAATGAGCTTTAATCCTATATTCATCATTGCATCAGTTAGTTATTATCAAACTACATTCATCAATGATAAATATGCAGACCACAACATTCATTAATGTATCATCTTCTCGACATGTCAAATGAAAGCGCACATTCAGATAGTTCACATAAGTCAATAGACATATAAACACATAACCACATTGGCACTTAATCACTTAGATAACTAAGCACACATGCACATAGTCACATTAACACATAATCACATAGAGACACATTTACACATAATCTCACAGAGACATATTTGCACATAATCTTATAGAGACACATTTGCACATAATCTCATAGAGACACATTTGCACATAATCTCATAGAGACATTTGCACATAATCTCATAGACTTAATTCCATATAAACATCTAAGATAATCATCATCAAAGCAAACAACCTTCAACAATCTCCCCCTATTTGATGATGACAAAATTACTAATTTTCAATAATTAATCATAAAATGCATTTGCTGAAAATATAAATTATTTCTTCAAATACAGTAAGGCAATGTACTGCTAGTACAAAATGATGAGTTGTATTAAATAAATGATGCTACTTACATAATTTGCCATTGCCAAACAAAATGCTCTCATACTTACCTGTGCTTACTTACACTTCTTTGCATTTCTAATTTGCAGATTTTTTAGCTGTTCTTCTTGTTTTTTGATTCCTTTTCTTCTCCCCTTGACTTTGGTAGACTTTGATCTTGATAGCCTTGCTCTTTTTAGTTGACTCTCCCCCTTTTTATATTATCTTCTTCAAGTTGTAGTTTCTTCTGAGTTGTCTTTCTTGGTGGTCCCTCTAACTCACTAGCTTGCTGCCTCTTCTCTTATCTTCCCTTTACTTCCTGCTCTCTCCCTGCTTATTTTCTTTCTCCTTTCTTCCTGCTCTCCCCCTGTTTATTTGCTTTCCCTTTTCTTCCTGCTCTCCCCCTTACTAAAACTACTTATTTTTTTCTCCCCCTTTTTGTCATCAACTTACCAATCAGACCATAGAGAATGAGGTATTTCAGAATAAGTTGTCACATGTTTGGATTTTCTTTGAAAGCAGTGTTGAGGTCATGGATTTGGGCTGCTATAATATCTGCAAAGTTCTGGCTCTATTGCTGAATAGATTGGACATACTGCTGTTGTTTTTGAACTGTTCTTAAGAATCCATCTTCCATGAGAGCATCTTCTAAGAATAGATTCACAGGTATGGCAACAGTTTGCTGAGAAGATTGGGATGACGATGGAACATCTGAGAGGTTAGGGGAAGTGAATTCTAAATTCTGTATAAAGAATGAAAAAGGAATGGATATATGAGTTTGTATTTGGGACAGAGTGTTATTTTCATGATCCGTAGAGTTTTGGGACTCTACGGCTAGAGGGATAGTATTCTGATCATTGATCGTAGAGTGTTGAGACTCTACGAACAGAGAGTTGGAGTAAGTATAAAGTTGTTCAAGGATCGTAGAAGGAGATTCTACGAAGTCTTCAATTTGGTCAGACAATGAAGGAACAGAAGAGTGGGAAAAGTTCAGATTCTAGATGGAAGATTCCTGAGAGCTCCGATAGTCTGAATAGAAGGGCTCATTATAGATTAATACAGTTACAAATGACAAAACCCTTGGAAAATTCTGAGCGACAACGATAAAATTTGGAAACTGAGAGTAGCTCCATCTTATTGAGCTTTGAACATTCAGATTAATAGCCTTCAGCAAAGGCAATATAGGAATGAAATTTAGCAACTTTTTATTTCCATGATCATAAGGATTGGCAGCTCTATCCATCATGTTAGCTCTTCTCCTTTTCATTTTTTTTCTTTTCCTTTTCAATCAGCCTTAGTTGATACTGTTCAAATTCGTTTCTTTTCAAGCTTCCTCAACAGTCTTTCTTCCTAGAATTTCTTTTCAATTCTCTTTCGCCTTCTTCTTTCCTTACATACTGAGCTTGCTTTCTTAACTTTCTTCTCTGCTTCACCACTTGATGTCTTTCTTCTCTTCGATTTCTTTGACTTGGAACTTAAATTTCTCACAACTTGTTCTTCTATACTTACTTGTACCTTTGGCTTATTTGTAGTCATTACATCCTCATTGTTCTCTTCTTCAAGTTCAAGAGAGAAGGACTATTCATCAACTTCATCATCTTTATTAGATTCAGAAGTAGAGATCTTCACAGCCTCTTCTCTTTTACTTTTTCCCTCTTCTGGTTCTAGCTTTACAGTTTGACTATATTCATTTTAGCACTGCCTACGGGCAAATCCATTAGTTTAAATAATTGTTATTATGTTCCAATACTTATAAGAAATATTATTTCAATTTTTGTATTGGATATGGATGGTTTTGATATTATAATAAAGAACAACAATTGTTCTATTTATAATAAAAATATTTTATATGGTGTTGGCAATTTAATGAATGGACTTTATATACTTGACTTGTTAGGTTTGTATATTACGCAAGCATGCAATCTAATTACACAAATAGGGCGGAAGCGTGATAAAACGGATTTTAAAATTTTAATACAAACCATCACCATGATCTATCCTTGTGTTCAATTATCAATTAAACGAAAGAGAAAGAGAATAAGAATTATACCCTCGTAGATCAAAACTTCCTCGAGTACAAGTTCAACTCCTAGTCCTTCGTGTTCTCCTCGAATTCTACTGATGAGATTCCTTCCTTTGATCAACGTTAGCCACCCAAGTGTTTGGCCTCTAGAGGTGATCCACCAAGGAAGAATAGGTATTCAAGAAGTTGGGTATTGGCAAAACCCTAATTTCTATCTCTATAGAAATTGCAAGTACTCTCCACAATCTAATGCAAGAGTGTGTAGCCCTAATCTATGATAAGACTCCTTTTATTTATAGATGTAGGAATAACCCTTCCCTAAACTATTTAGGATTAGGGTTTCTATTATAATTAAACTCATTTAATTAATTATGCTCCTAATCCAATTAGGAATTCATGAGAGAGTACTTCTATTAATTAATTCCTAATCCCTATTAGGAATTAAATAATAGTAATAGTAATAATAATAATAAGACTCCTCTTATTAATTTATATTTAATATTTCTAAAATATTAAATAATAAATATTAAGCTATTTAATTTATTTTATCTCCATAAATTAAATTAAATACACTTAACTTATTATTACAATTATGTCATTTACTTCTTAAATAAATATTTTCCTTTTGCGGTGTGACCCTTTAGGTTCACCATATTAAATCGGTTGTGAATAAATCAATTATAACAATTCTAATCTTATTTAAATAAATAAATTAAACTATTTAATTCATTTAAATAAATAATATTTAATCAACAATAAGGGTAAGCCCCTTTAGCGATCAACGACTTTCCATATAATATTGATTTCAACATTAATCACAAAAGAACCTTTTAGTGAATAGTTACCGTACAATTCAATCCTTCTACCATACTATGTCCCAATTAAATATAAGACATGGATTTACTGTCAAGTCTTATTTTATTTAATTATATATATTTCGATTCCCAAATGCACAACTCTAAATAATGCAAATTAGAAACTCCTTTCTAATTTCATTCTGCCTTGGCCAAGGACTACTGAGTTGTCATTTATCGAATCACATAGGACATTTACATCTTTTACTAGACGTGGTAGATTCTTTGTTGATCATTCACCTATCTCCATGCACAACTTATTATACCCAATCATACCCTTTGATATACCCTAAAAGTCTTAAGGGACATGTCAAAGTATAACTCATCATACACAAGATACTATGATGATCTCAAGTCTAAGAATCACTTGTACTACTATTACTCTAGGAATTCCTATTGACAGGCGAGTAAAACTCCATTAGATATTCCTTAGCGAGTCACGTTCAGTGAACTTATTGTCTAATAAGCATCTACATACTTGCTTTAGTGTCTCCACATAAATGATTATGAGATCAATCATCCTCTTCTTAAGAGCAAGCAACGTATGTACTAATCTATCCGGATTCACTAATCCCCTTTTTAGTAATCCAACGATTAGGAACGATTTTAGTTTGTGAACTATCTAGAATTTAGATCTCATTAGCATGATCGTCATCATGATTCTAAAAGTATTGCTCAAAACTATGGGTTTATCACATTTAATATAACAGCACTATGTAGATAATATAAAATGCCTTTTAAGAAAATCAATTCTTTTATTAATAAATGAATAAGATTACAAAGTATATGCTATATCATATCAAATATGATTGGCTTGTGTGTATACTACTTTCAATCTCCCACTTGCACTAAAGTCAATCGCCATGGTATCTAATACCCATCTTCTCTAAGTGACGATCAAACTGCTGTTATGTTAAAGCTTTACTAAATGGATCTGCAATGTTGTCTTGAGAGTCCACACGCTCCAGGGTGACATCTCCTCTTTCAATGATCTCTCTAATCAAATGAAACCGCCGCAACACGTGTTTGGATTTCTGATGAGACCTGGGTTCCTTAGCCTGCACAACAACTCCGTTGTTGTCACAGAATAAAGGTACGGCTTCTCTAATGCTAGGAACCACTACAAGTTCAGTTATGAACTTCTTCATCCAAACAGCTTCCTTTGCAGCTTCACTTGCAGCTATGTACTCTGCCTTTGTCACTAAAATAGCAACTGTTTGCTGCTTGAAACTTTTCTAACTCACTGCGCCACCGTTTAAGGTAAACACGTACTCTGAAACGGATTTACTGTCATCTTGGTCCATTTGAAAACTTGAGTCTGTATAGCCCTCTAATTTCAATTCAGACCCATCGTAGACTAGAAATACATCCTTAGTTCTTCTCAAGTACTTTAGAATGTTTTTCACTGCCTTCCAGTGCTCTTCTCCTGGATTCGACTGATATCTGCTTGTTACACTAAGTGTATGAGCGACATCTGGTCTAGTACATATCATACCGTATATGATAGATCCTATTGCGGAAGCATAAGGAATCTTACTCATACAGTCTCTCTCCTCAGGTGTCTTTGGGGCCTGTTTCTTGGAGAGATATATTCCATGGCTCATCGGCATGAGACCTCTCTTGGAATCTTTCATGCTAAACTTCTTTAGCATCGAGTCAATGTAGTTTCCTTGGGTCAAGCCCAGCATCCTTTTAGATCTATCTCTATAGATCTTTATCCCCAAAATATAGGATGCCTCACCCAAGTCCTTCATGGAGAAGTGTTTAAATAACCAAATTTTGATCGACTGTAATATAGGAACATCATTCCCTATCAGTAATATATCATCAACATATAATACAAGGAATGAAACAGCGCTCCCACTAACCTTCTTGTACACACAACGTTCATCCTCATTTTTGATAAAATCAAACCTTTTGATTATCTCATCAAAACGGATGTTCCATCTTCGAGAAGCTTGCTTCAATTCATAAATGGATCGTTGTAGTTTATAGACTTGGTTTGTTCCAACCGTTGAAATAAAACCCTCTGGTTGTATCATATATACATTCTACTCAAGCTCTCCATTGAGGAAGGCCATTTTCACGTCCATTTGCCAGATCTCGTAGTCATAATAAGCTGCAATTGCAAGCAAAATCCGAATGGGGTGAGCATAGCTACTGGTGAGAAGGTTTCATCATAGACAACTCCTTGTCTTTGTTTGAAACCTTTTGCAACCAGTCGGGCCTTATAGGTCTCTACCTTGCCATCTGCTCCAGTCTTTCGCTTAAAAACCCATTTACACCCAATAGGCTTAATGCCCTCAGGTGGTGAAACCAAAGTCCATACTTGGTTTTCATACATGGAGTCCATCTTGGATTTCATGGCTTCTAGCCATTTCTCTGAGTCTTCACTACTCATAGCCTCTTCGTAAGTCAGTGGATCATCATCATCTATGATGCGTACCTCATCACCATCCTCTATGATGAATCCATACCTATCAGGTATCTTTGGTACTCTTCCAGATTTACGAATAGGTAGTGGTACAGTAGGTTCTTCTACTTGGTCAGGTGCCTGACTTTGATCCGAAGTATTTTGTGGTTCTTGAACTTCTTCAAGATATATCTTACTCCCACTGACCCCTTCAAGGATAAACTCCTTTTCCAAGAAGGCGGCGTGTTTCGCAACAAACACCTTTTGATCAGTAGGAAGATAGAAATAATACCCTGATGTTTCTTTAGGGTATCCCACGAATCTACATTTATCGGATCTAGTCTTCAGCTTATCATGCTCAAACCTTTTGACATAAGCTGGACAACCCCAAGTCTTAACATGCTTAAGATTTGGTTTCCTCCCTGTCCATATCTCATATGGAGTCTTTGGGACGGATTTGGTAGGTACCTTGTTAAGTAGGTATGCAGCCGATTCTAGAGCATAACCCCAGAAGGATACTGGAAGGTCGGTAAAACTCATCATGGAACGAACCATGTCCAACAATGTTCGATTTCTCCTTTCAGATACACCATTCAACTATGGCGTTCCTGGTGGAGTCCATTGTGAGATTATACCATTTTCTTTGAGCCAATTGAGAAACGCATTGGTCAAGTATTCCCCTCCTCGATCCGATCGAAGAACCTTAATACTCTTACCAGCTTGCTTCTCTACTTCACTTCTGAATTCTTTGAACTTTTCAAACGATTCAGATTTGTATTTCATTAAATACATATATCCAAATCTAGAATGATCATCAATGAAAGTAATAAAATAAGAATACCCTCCACGTGCATTCGTTGTCATAGGTCCACATACGTCTGTCTGTACCAACGCTAACAACTCTGTAACTCTTTCTCCTTTTCCACTAAAAGGGGATTTAGTCATCTTACCCATGAGACAAGATTCACAAGTTGGATATGATTCGTAATCAGATAGCTCTAAAAGCCCATCTTTATGCAACTTGGATAATCTTGTTTCATTAATATGACTGAGTCTACAGTGCCACATAAAGGTATAATTAACATCATCTCTTTTTCTTTTCTTTGTTTGTTCAATTTGAAGTATATTTTCATGCAAGTCAAGTATATAAAGTCCATTCAGTAGATTGCCAACACCATATAAAATATTTTTATTATAAATAAAACAACTATTGTTCTTTATTATAATATCAAAACCATCCATATCCGATACAGAAATTGAAATAATGTTTCTAATGAGTGTCGGAACATAATAATAATTATTTAAACTAATAAACTTGCCCGAAGGCAGTGCTAAATAATAAGTCCCTACAGCTAATGCAGCAACCTTTGCTCCATTTCCCACTCGTAGGATGACTTCATCCTTGTTCAGCTTTCTACTTCTGCTTAGTCCCTGCATATTATTATATATGTGAGAACTACAGCCGGTGTGACGCCCCTAAATTCGGGTCTCCAAATACCCGGATCCGGTCATCACGATCCAATACAAACATTCACCTCTAACAACATATGGTAACTAAAATGCGGAATATAATAAACATACGTTGTTCATTACAAAAGTGTTACTAGTCCCAGAACACAAAAAACCTTAAACATTTACACGAAACCATACCCTAAATAAGTATCAGGGTTTAAATTACATTAACAGTAATCAACTACACATAAGTTTAAAAGCTGCTACATGAAGTCTATTACTTCATCTTTTCTTTCCCTTTGTTCTTCCCTGACGTCTCGGGTTTAGCTGCAATGAAGTCATGATATAGCAAGAATGAGCAACGAGTTTGCTCAGCAAGTTTAAAATACAACAATAGGGATATATCATGATGAATGGGATATGGAAAGAGGTTTCAACAATAGAATTATCAGAAGCAATAACAATAAATGCTTTTAAAACAATTGATAGTCAAATAGACTTTGAACAATAACTTCCAAAGGAGTCAATAGCTAGTTGACCCTCTGGTTACTGGCTACAGAATGAGTACTTGAGGGGATCAGCCTCGCGTACGCTATGTGTATGCATAACATTTAACTCTGCTATTTGTACCTTATTTACGGTACATGGGGTACTCCCCTATAATAAAAGGGGTGTTCATTCAGTCTAAGAATCCTCACCATTGATTGGTTCGGATAGCTTTTATAAATTTTCACATACGTGCCTGACCGAGACAAGGGTTCAGACTTAATCATGAATAGTTCATAAATTTCGGAACTTTAAATAGACATACGAATTCAAATGCACGAGTGCGAATGTCAATAAATACATAGATGTGGAATAATTTTAAAAGTGATTAGACCACTTAAGGCATGCTTAGAGATAAGATTCAAGCTTAAAGAATAATCTTGCAATATATACCTTTTTGCACAAATTAAAAATAATGCATAAGGTTTAGAAACTTGCATTCAATATACTGAAAGAATGAAGTTAGAGAACTTGCAATAATGTAAGAAGTTTAGGGTTAGGAACTTGCCTGTTTGCTCAGCTACAGATAAAATTTAGCTTTAATTAATTGATCTTGGATAACCTATCAGTTGATAAAGTTGGTTTATCCATTAGCATTGCATAACTGTATATCGATACACTCACTTATGTTATTTATTTGGCAGACAACCAATTCACCATATACATTTAATTACTAGTTAACATTAGTTACACAGAAATTAATTTAATGGCCTCTAGCTATTATTTAAAAATAGCTAATAGTTAATCATGGTTACCTATTATTTGAGTACTCAACTATTACCATTATTCCCCTCTAAATATGGGTTAATAATTCTTATTTATTAGTCATAAAAATAATAATAAATTTACTATGGTTTAATAGCAACTAGAAAATAATTGATCACTTATTCAATTTTATTTACCCTTAATTACCATTCACCCGTAAGATAATTGAGTACTTATTATTCTTGTTCCTTATTCACATTAAATACTTACTGTATTAATTATACACACACTCAATTATTATTTAATATTAATAATCGTTAAGTGTTTCTTATCTTTATTTACACTTTATTATTAATAATAGTTAAATATTCCATATTTTTATTTATTATTTATTGCTAAATAATAAATAATTATTTTGTTAACGTATTCATACTTAATTATTAATAATATTCACCACCCTTATTTATTATTTACGATAAATAATAAATAAGTAATTTACTCATTTATTCATATTTAATTATTATTTAACATCGGTCAAATAATAATTTAAATATTTATTATCTTTATTTATTACTTATGAATAGTTATTTAATTAACTTTATTATTTAATATTAATTAAATAATAATTTAAAATATTTACTATCTTTATTTATAATTAAGTAAGTATTTAGTACCTTTATTTATTATTACTTAATAATAATAGTAATTAATTACTTAATAATAATAGTAATTAATTACTTTATTAACTTTAATAATAATTAATTATTTATTCTCTTTATTTATTGTTTATTGATAAATAATAAATAATTAACTTTACTCCTATTTAGTACCTTTATTAATTATTTATTGTTAAATAATAAATAATTAATTTATTAACTTTATTCATATTTAATTATTATTAATAATAATAATTAAATATTTATTTATTGAAAATAAATAATTACTTTGTTAATTTTATTTATTAGTTATAAAGACCAGTTAATTTACAAGGGTGTTATCAGCTAACAATTTAGCCGAATGTTACCACCACGTATCAGTCATCGTTTGAACAACTCAAATGAATTACAAAACCGTTACTTAATTGGTTTAATTTTTGTATCACCATAAAAAATTTTACAGGATACACCTGCTCAAGCTTATCACCCATATGTGTACCAACACTATTATGCCAACAGACAGTACTATCATAACAACAGAAGACCAAGACTTGATTTTTATGAACCATGATACCACACTGATAAATTTCCAGTTCAAGAACAACATACTACAACCCAACCAAGAGCAACATATATTATTCAAAACCAGATTCTTAATCAAAATAACCCAACACAGATTTAACGTAATACAAATCCAAAACAATTGTATTGTATAAGCTTAATACCTTCAACTGCTAGAACCGTTAAGGTTCATCACAACAATTTCCTAACAATATGAACCATCACAGTATTCGTATATTCCCAAAACAATGTATATTACACCATCACAGTATATGATACAACCAATATAACCCAACCAGTGTATTCTACTACTAATCCAATGGATTATTATCCAACTATCACGTTGCTACCACCAACACAGTGCTATAACACATTCCCATACAAACAACACAACATGGAAATTAAACAAAAACTAACTCAGTTGCTTGAACTAATCTATACCTTGGTACTGTTCGACTGGCAATCCTCCTCCTTCGTCCAAAATATTCGACCCAACTGGACATTTACAGCCGCTCCTCTCTGTGATTTTTTTTTTTTTTCTAATTTGGATTCGCAAAAAGAAGAATTGAATTGGCAGCCGGTTTAGGGTTTGGGGGGAAATCCAATTTATAGAGAAAAATTTTACCGAAATTACCCAATTGATTTCCCAAGGACCGTCAGTAGGAACGAGTGGCAATGACCGACCAATCCCATCACAGCTAGCACCGGTCGGCCAAATCTCGAGCCACACGCGTCTTCGCTGGTCGTGTCGCCGAATTTCTGGGACCGTTGGTCCTTGCCGCGATTGCTCGGTCGTCGACGCTGTTTCCCCCCTTCGACCGCTGGTTGCTTCGTGCGGTCGCCGGCGCACGCTTGGCGTCACTCCCTCCAGTCACCTACTCTCGTCCCGTCCGATTGATTAGAACCTAGGGCTGATGGGTGAAGGTTTGCTTCCGTTCGCTCGGTTGTCCCAAATTGATTTTGCCGACTGACTCAGCTGGTTTTCCCCAAATAGATTAGGGATGGATCGACCCGAGTGTAATGGGTACAACCCGGTTGGAAAGAGGAATGGGCTCAACCCAATAAGGTTGGGCCGGTTGAATAAAATGAAGAAGAGGCGGCCCAAAAAAGAAATTAACATGAAATCTGGGCTTAGTCTAATTAAAAATTTGGGTCAGCTAACAATAAAATAGAAGAGGCGGCCCAAATGAATTATAAACCTTATGCCCCTATCATTTTAATTAAATAACTAATTCAATTAATTAATTATTTAAAAAAAATGTTTATTTTAACCATAATTCTTAATCGAATTATTTAAATCTGAAAATGATAAAATCATTTATTTACTTTCCTTAATTTTCTTGCCAATCAAATGTTAGGGTTAACTCATTAATTTATTCAAATTATTAATGAGCCCCTTTAAGGCAGAGAAATTTATGGGACCATGTATTAAATAATAATACCTACACTGATCCAAATAAATTCGTAAAATTAAATAAAACGAGTTTTATATATTAAAATAAAGTGATACAATGTCTAAAAATTCTCGGACATTACAGTCGGTATCCAATACCCAAGTAGAATTTTGACTTTCAAACAAATTAATTTCAATCATGAACAAACCTAGATCGGAAGTCGAAGCTTCTCCAAGCTTCTTCTACTTTTGGTCTGCAAGATACTCCTTGCAGTTCCTCTTCCAGTGTCCCGGCTTATTGCAATGGTAGCAAATTCCTTTGCTATCTGGATCAGGTTTCTTTTTATCATTTCTCTACGCCTTGCCCTTAGCTTCTTGTTTTTCTTCTTTTCAGAAGATATCTTGGGCCTCTTCCTTTTCTTGGAAGAATCATCCACTAATAAGACTTGGTTCTTATTGGATGAGAAGTGACCTTCAGCAGTTTTCAGCATGTTTGATGAGTAGGTTTTATACCTACGAATCGGATACCAATATACGCGAATTATTGTTTATTTCCATGGGTTTCAGTTACTTTTCATGTATTTTGTGTGTTTTTGTAGGTTGCACATGTTGGGATTGCATTGGGCGAGAATTGGACGTTCGAGTGGATGAAGTTGCTGATGTAGCTGATGTTGCTGGATTTCAGAGCAGCGCGGCCGCGCCCAAAATGAACTGGGTAGCAGTGCGGCCGCGCGTGATGTCAGAGTTAGAAAAAAATTTGCTGCCAGAGTGGCGCGGCCGCGCGCCTTGCAAGCTTAATCCAGGCGAGGCTGCGCCGGTTCGAGTGAGGGCAAAGTTGACTTTTTAGTTATTTTAATTGGATTTGATTTGATCTTGGATTTGAAACGTTGTAATTAATTAGGGGTTTTATTAGTTATTATAAATAGGTGTTTTCTAGTTGGTAATTGATATCTATTATTAGCAAACCCTAGTTTGGAGCAATTGGAAAAGACTTAAAGCAAGTTGATAGCAAGGAGAAAGCGAGGAGGAGCAGGACAGAGATTGAAGGATTGCTTACAGTGTTTCTTCTCTTTTCTCTCTATTCCAAACTTTTTGATGTTATTAAACTTGTGGATTATGAATTCTAGTTTATTTATGAACTAAATTTCTTTTAAGGCTATAATGGATCTTAATGTGTAGTTTTGAATAGCATGCTTCTTTGAATATTATGATTAGCTATTTTTGGATTGTCTATTATGGTTTGTACTAAATTGTTTAATTATCTGGCCAATAATTATCGAGGTAATCTGTATGAATTCGAGAGATGAAGTATAGATTTAGATCTGACCATAATAGCATGTGATTGTGTCTTCTGCTGTCGATGGAATTCATAATTTGTGATTAGGTTAGAGATATACTTTTTCACCACATGTAATCAAAATAGGGAACTTGGGTTTTAAATCCTTTTTAATTGTAATTCACATAGAAATATAGTGAGTTAGTTATCTAGGGTGATTAACTTGAATCCATCAATTGTGGATTTAAGTTAAGTTGTTTATGAAACGTTAAAAGATGATCATAAATAGTGATGAGTTCCTGGTTAACAATCCAGAATAACTAGCATAATCCAAAGGGGAGCATGTTAAGTAAAATAAAGCATTAAGTGAAGTTATAGTCTTAAGTCTTTAAAAATCTGTTTTCAAACTAGCGTTAATAATTTAATTTAGAATTAATTAGTTAAATTCAAAACCTCAGAAATCATAAATCATTTATTTACTAAAAATTGATTTGACTTAAATTTGGAATTTGTCATTATAGAATTAATTCTTCTCTGTGGGACGATACTCTACTTTCACTTTATTACTTGTGGACTGCGTATACTTGCGTATTTTTGCTAGTATAGATTTTGGCAAACAAGTTTTTGGCGCCGTTGCCGGGGAATTAGTTTAATAATTTTTGCCATCATTAACTTTAATCAAATTAGTTTTAATTTAATCATTTTGTTTTTATTTTAATTCTCTTCCTATATTTCTCTCTTTTTAGGTACATCATGGCGGACTACGACTATCAATGGCCTTATACGAGAATGATTCAGCCAAGAGCGGCAGGGATTTATGAATTCGATGAATTGTCAGCACCGATTGAGACATTTTCGAGGATGATTGACGCTTTTGCAGTACAACGTATTCAAATTGTGGCGGTAATTTGTGATTATTGTGCTGGAAATCATCCGAGTCAGCAATGCGCCATTAATTTTAAGTCGATGCAGTATGGTGGCAATTTCGGTGATTACCCCAACAGTTATGCCTATCCCAACAACTATAATCAAGATTGGGGGTATTATCCGAATTTTTCATGGAGCCATAATAATCAAGTCCAAATCTTTGCGCCAAGCCAATCATGCACTCCAGAATTTCAGGATTGAGCCTATCTACATGAAGAAGAAAGGAAACTAAGTTTGGAGGAGGCCTTGGCGAAGTTTATTACAGCTACGGATAAAAGAATGAGTGATCAAGATCAGCTATTGAACTTAGTGGATTTAAATATAAAAAGCCAAGCAGTGTCGATTCGAAATCTTGAGAATCAGATGGGACAGCTTATCAGCGCCTTCAAGAATAGTTATCATTATGCATGGCCCAATGACGTGGTTCTCGAGACTGATGGATTGCCCGCGCCAAAGCTACAACCGGACGTGCTAATTGATGATAATTCTGATATGGAGGAGAATAGTGGGGATCAAGAAAATATAGCCGAAGCCGTGAGTTTCGACGCTGATGTACCGATTTTGTTAGTGCCCCATGTACTTGTTCCACCAAAGCTCAAAGATCCGGGTAGTTTTGCAAAACTGTGTCCACTTGGTAGTCATGTCCTTGGTAAAGCTCTTAATGACATTAGAACTAGGACTACATTACAACCATGGTGGGATGAGAGAGAGGAGATAGAAGACGAGCCCGTGGTGTTTGACAAGATTCAATGTCCCAATCTAATCACGAACACAACGGAGGAAG
The DNA here is from genome assembly GCA_034770075.1 of Aralia elata. Taxonomy (NCBI): domain Eukaryota; kingdom Viridiplantae; phylum Streptophyta; class Magnoliopsida; order Apiales; family Araliaceae; genus Aralia; species Aralia elata. The sequence continues at coordinate 60,865,207 of CM068382.1, forward strand.
CACCTAGCTATTGGACAGTCGTAATTAGAAACCTATCTACAAAACGCAAACTAGGTGACTTTGAAACAATGGCCCCTACTGCAGCAAAACCTTCAAAAGTTACATGGTTATTAATGGATGGAGGGTTCCTCAATTTTCGAAGGGGAATTAGATAGTAAATGGTGAAGTCAGGCTGACGACTATAAACCAAGCGCTTCTTGGGAGGCAACCCAAGTTTAATTTTTAGTTTTAGTTTTTATTTATTTTATTAGGTTTCATAGTAGTTAATAAATTTGCTTCTAATGTATTTATAGGTTATTCGAGTCCAATTCAAGTGCAATGCCTTATTCATTCCGATGTGCCTAACCTATTCTTCAGACTTAGCAGACAAGGAGGAAGATTGCTATATTTTCAGGAAAGTCCTATGCTTTACTTTTTCCTATCTTAGCCATTGAGGACAATGTCTAGCTTAAGTTTGGGGGTGTGTTCTTATATAGTACTTGTTCGTTTAGGTTATTATATTTGCATGTTAGTTAGTATGTTTTTAGGATAGGTGAGCAATGGTTTGATTTGAATTTGATTATGGCCAATGATAAGAAAAAAATAGATTATTTTTTTTTAACTCCTGTGAAGTTGAAAAACATGCTTAGTTTATATTTTGACTTATAAGTTGGGTTGACACTATTTGCGATCTTTTTGAACTTCAAAGCATATATCCATCTGTTTAGCTAGTTGTGTCTTAAGGAAAAAAAATTTAGTTTGAATACTTGTGAAAGATATCATTGAAACCTTAAAATCTTATTTGAGCTTCATTCAAAGCGAAATTTAGGCATTAACATAAGTTTGGGGGAAATCTTGGGTTATTAGAAATTTTAAAAATTGTGAAACCTTCTTGAGTTAAAATGATGAATCATGTGGTGGGTTGAGATGGAGCGTAAAACGCACTCACCCATAAACACATGCACGAGAAGGAGCGTAAAACGCACTCGTGCGAGAGAAAACGGGATGGAGCATAAAACGCAACTCGTTCAATGAGAAGTGAGATGGAGCGTCAAAAGCACTCAATAAAAAAAAGGAAAGAAAAATTGCGTTTTAAAATACTTGGGAAGGGTTCAAATATGCTTAAATGAATGAAATATCCTTTTGATCCTCTAAATTTTGTGTTTTGCCTTTATTAGCGGAGATTGATGTGAAAGCAGGTTTTTAGAGTTGATTTGAAAATCTTTTATGAGTATTTGATTATATGATCTAGTGTGAGTTATGGCTAGTTGAACATTTGGATACACACACGCACTTAAAGGATCATGAGTAGTTGTGGAACTGATAATTAGGTTGAAATTTTAGGCTTTGCATGTTTTCGGATTTTTTCTTGAGTTAACATTAGAAGAAATCTTTGAGGTTATTATGCAAATTTGTATTGATTCATTGCTCGAGTCGTGTGAGTTGTTATAGTTGTTGTTCTTAGTGTTTGCTTGAGGACAAGCAAAGATTTAAGTTTGGGGGTATTTGATGAGTGGGTTTTACATCTATGAATTGAGTACGTTTGGCTTGATAATTTGTGAGTTCTTAAGTATTTTTAAGTTAGGATTAGGTATTTATAGTGTTCTTATGTTATTTTGTAGGAAGAAACAAGGAAATGTAATCTGAACATCTTTTGGAGTACAATAAGCAAGCAGACGTGAGAAGGGAAGATTGCAGGGCTTTTAACATTAAAATGGATGCATGTTCTTGGTTTTGAACTTGGATTGTATTGTAGATTTACTTCTTATCTTTCCAGAAAATCTTGAATCACCCCAATCGGAGTTCGGATGCAAGAGTTATGACATTTTTATCAACAGAGATCAAGGTTTGGAGTTGTCATTTACATAGCAGTCACTTGAAGCTCAATTTCAACCATCCTCCAGCCCGAATTTCTCAATACTCAAAGAAGGACAGTTGTAGATCTCGTCGAGAGCTTCGATTTGATAGGTGGCAGGCCCCGTAACTCCTCCCGGATCAAAAGTTATGACCATTTTACTAACAGATGTCCGAGCAGAATTTGGTCGGGCGCGGCCGCGCCGGTTCCAAGTGTATTTTGGGCGCGGCCGCGCTGGTCTGCAGAGTGGGAAACATGATTTCTGGCACTTGGGCGCGGCCGCGCTGCTTCCTAGGCCAAATATGGGCGCGGCCGCGCTGCTTCCTAGGCCAAATATGGGCGCGGCCGCGCTAGGTCGGGTTTTTAAAAAGCTTATTTTTGACCTAAATTGAATGGAACAAGGATTGTAATTCTAATTGGTTTAGGACTTTAACCAGAACCTATAAATATACGATGTGAGGCATAGAATGAGAGAGATTTTGCTACTTTTTGCTAACCCTAGTTTGGGAGAAAGAGAGGAAGGATTGAAGCAATTGCAAGAGCACGAAGGATTCATCATAGGAGCTAAAGGAGAGACTCAAGGATTGCAATTACAGATTCTATTCTCTTCCCTAACCTCTTATTTTGTATTCAATCAATTGTGGATTATGGATTTTAATTCAATTATGAACTAATTTCTTTTTAAGATTACAATAGAACTTATTGTGTAGCTTTTATTGATATGCTTCCTTGTTAATTATTGTTGATTATTATCGGATTGTCTATTATGATTTGTGAGTAATTGCATAATTGTTTGATCAACAATTATCATGGTAATCTATATGAACTCGAGAGATGGATTATAGATTTAGACCTAATCATAATAGCATGTTATTGTGTTTTCTGCATATGATAGAATTCATGATTTGTGTCTAGGATAGAGATATACCTATACACCACATGTAATCTGAAATAGAACCTGAGCTTTAAATCTTTTTTAATTGTAATTCACATAGAGATATAGTGAATTAGTTAACTAGGGTGTTCATCTTAATTCTACCTTTTGTGGATTTAAGTTGATTCGTTTATGATACATCGAGAGATAGTTATAAATATTGATGAGTTCTTTATTAACAATCCAGAATAATTAATATAATTTAATAGGAAGTGTATTAATTCAAGTGAAACATTAAGGGAAATTGTAATCTTAAGCCTTTTTATCTGAATTCAATTCTTGGTAGTTAGTAATTAGTTAGTTTAGTACTTTATTTTCAAAATTCAAAATCTTTTATCGAATTGTTTAAATAAAATTAATTTGATTAAAAGTTAGTATTTGGTAATTATTATTAAATAATTCTCTGTGGGTTCGACACTCTCTTATCACTTTATTACTTGTTGATCGTGTACACTTGCACGTATTTATTGATTGCTAAATCGACAAACAAGTTTTTGCAAGCAATCCGGAATAGTCGTTTAAAGTCAATGGCCAAAGATTGAAGCATTATTGGGGTGGTGGTGTTGATCTCCAGAAAACCTCAATCACTCTTGCCGATTAAAGATGAAACAGGAAGTAGTCAGGCTGAAAGACTTTAAATCAAGCGCTACTTGGGAGGCAACCCAATTTCTAATTGTTTTTAGTTATCATTTTATGATTTTTAGGACTTAGATTTAGTTTTATTTTTATCTTGTAGTAATTAGATACTTGGTTTCTGGGTTTTTATTGTTTATAGGTCATACACCAAGGAGTATACATGAAGAAATCATCAAAAGGGCTTAACAATTAAAATTCCAGATTTTAGCCCAGCGCGGCCGCACCCCAAATGTGAAGAAAACCAGCGCGGCTGCGCCCTGCTTCAGAAAGTCAAAATTGTGCAGCTAGTACACCAGCGCGGCCGCGCCCAAATTGTGAAGGAAACCAGCGCGGCCGCGCCGCATCTCAGAAGTTGAAAAAAAATGGCTGGCACACCAGCGCGGCCGCGCCCCATTCAGGTCAAATCCAAGCGCGGTCGCGCCGCGATCGGTTCCCAGTTTTTAAAAATCAAGTTCGACCCGACCCACGACTGCTTTTTATTTCCTTTTCCCGCTTGGACTCTATTTCTCCAAACCCATTCCATCAAAAAAAAATCGACTCTCTCTGTTTCTTTCTCTTCCAAATTGAATTCCTTACCAAATCCCAATCTCTACAAAATCATTCTACAAATCAAACTCTACCAACATCAAACCCTAGTTCGTATTATCATTCATCTCCATTCTCTCTCTAATACATACATACATAGCCGACACTCTCCATTCACACCCCAAATTCGATTTCTTCAATAATCATAGAGTTCATCAAGGAGATTGTCAGTGCAACGCAGTGGGTTAGCAAGGAATCACAGTGGGTTTATTGAAGTAAGTATATTGCAATTAGGGTTTTATATTGAACTAAGCTTTTTGTCAGAATTTTACACAGGGGATTGCATTATATTGGTTTTGTTGCTTGTAACTGAGTTGTGCATGCAAGTATTTTGGATTGTTATTGTTTGAGAAATCCTAGTGTAGTTTCTTTCAAGTTTTGGGGAGATTTTGCTGTATTGTGAATTGGGAATTGAGTTGATATGGCTTCCAAATGACCACGAGGGGAATCGTCCAGTTCACATGCACACGCTGAGGATGTAGATTTTGATAGGAGTCGGTTTGTTTCGGCTGAGGCGGAGGACTTTTATCACCAGGTTTTGTTGGGCAAGACCTTTGTATTGGAGCGTGGGCTAAAGCCAGATCCTGATTTGGATGGAGAGATGATGCGTATGATCAAGGCTAAAGGCTGGTTATTGTTTGTAGAGCCACCATTGTCAGCACCTATTTCTGTGGTTCAAGAATTTTACGCCAACGCCAAGATTACAAAGGATGGGACGGCGTTTGTGAGGGGCTGTCAGGTGCCTTATGATAGCCGAACTATTAATGATATTTACCACTTGCCTACCATTCCCCTTTCTGACCCTGAGAGTTTCCATTCTACCAATTGGGAATCCAAGCTGGAAAGAATCAAAAATGTCTTGTGCGTTGGCGTTAATATTGGTTATGTGATTCATCAGTATAAGGTGACTGACCAGAAGCTTCACTTCCCGCACACTGCCTTGAGTCGCTACGGCAAGGCCTGGTACAGCTTCATTTGTGCCAATCTCATGCCCACCAGGCACCAGAACGACGTGACCAAGGACCGGGCGATTCTGCTATATGGGATAGTGATGGGAAAGTCTGTTAATGTTGGTTATGTGATTCATCAGTCTATTCGTCGTTACCTTCAGGTGGTATCCCGCATGCTTCGGTGATTACCCGCTTATGTTCAGCTGCGGGGGTGGAGTGGGCTGACAGTGAGCCAGTGCAGCTCCCGATGAATACCATTGATCACGCGACGATAGCAAAGTATAAGGTGTGGGAAGGAGCCCCGTCGCATGCTCGTGGAGCAGGATTCTTGTTAGGGGACTATTCTGAGAGTGAGGAGGCGTCTGATCAGCCGGTACCTAAGCCTGAACAACCGGTTAATATCTCGTAGGCTCGATTGGATCGCATGGAGAGGCGTATGACTCGCAGGATGGATGTTATACATTCGAGCATGACCGAGCCTTGTTCTTTTTCCACTCAGCTTTCAGATAGTTTCTCGCAGGCCTTTTCTCAGTTGGGCGTTCAAGTCCAATTTCCAACGTTTGGTGCAGCCTCGACTTATCCGCCTCCGGACACGCCTTCCGATGGGGAGGAGGAAGATGATGCTACTTCGGATTAGGGGAGTTTTTCTGTCCTTTTCCTTTTCTTTTATTGTTTTATCCAATGAGGGCATTGTCTGTTTCAAGTTTGGGGGAGTTCTTTTAGGTTTTTGTTTAGCATGTTTATTGGTTTTGTGCATCATATCTGTTAGTATGTTGGCATATTAGTATCTTGCATAGTTAGTTTGGTTGTGTTAGGTGCATTTAGTTTGATTGTATGAATCCAATTGATTAGTTGGTATGATTTTGGCTCGGCCAATGATGAGATGGGTATTATTGTGTTAGCTTGGACAGTTTGAAAGTCGTTAGGGATATAATAATTTTGATCATGAGGGTAATTATGCCTGTCATAACTTGAGTTTTTGGATTGCACGAATTAATTTGACTGCTGGGGTTCAAAGGGTTGCATAACTGATTTTTACATGAGAATTGGGTAAAACATTGATAGGTGAATTAACAAGGAAGGTTAAATTGGGTAAAAGCTGAGTTTGGGGGTTCTTTTATGAAAAAAATAAAAAATAAAAAATAAAAAATAAAAAATATGGAAAATAAATACAATAAATGTTGACTGGTTGGGTTATGTGGCCTCTATCACTCGGGTAATTAGATCCTTAGGGGTGTCTTAACACCTAGTGCCCTAAAGTCGTCTGGCTTGGGAGCCACTGATTGAACGCTCGCTACATGGGTGATTTTGAAACGCCTAAGAGAACTTGACATTGCACAGTTAAGCATAAATACGAGATGGAGCGTAAAACGCACTCGTAGAAGAATAAAGTTAGGCATAAGTCTTGTTAGAACCTTCATGCTCGGTATTTGCTTGATATTGGTTGGATTTGTTGTATTGGCTTGAATTAAAGTAAAAAGAGAGTATTCTTGTTATAGAATTGGTTATGTGGCTTTATTTTGAACTTTGGTCAGTTAACGTGATTAATGAACACACACGCACAATTTGGGTGATGATAGGTGTATATTGTTTGATTGGTTGCGATTATTAGTTCCTTTTGACTGGATTTACTGTTTTAAGCTGTTTATTGATATCTCTGAGGCATTCAGTTAACATTCATATTGGCTATTGGTTGGATTCGTAGGCATGCTAGTTCTTAGGGCATTCATGGCATTGTGTTGCATTGTGTTAGTTATTGCATTCCATTTTGTTGCTTGGGGACAAGCAATAGTTTAAGTTTGGGGGAATTTGATGAGTAGGTTTTATACCTACGAATCGGATACCAATATACGTGAATTATTGTTTATTTCCATGGGTTTCAGTTACTTTTCATGTATTTTGTGTGTTTTTGTAGGTTACACATGTTGGGATTGCATTGGGCGAGAATTGGACGTTCGAGTGGATGAAGTTGCTGATGTAGCTGATGTTGCAGGATTTCAGAGCAGCGCAGCCGCGCCCAAAATGAACTGGGTAGCAGCGCGGCCGCGCGTGATGTCAGAGTTAGAAAAAAATTTGCTGCCAGAGTGGCGCAGCCGCGCGCCTTGCAAGCTTAATCCAGGCGCGGCCGCGCCGGTTCGAGTGAGGGCAAAGTTGACTTTTTAGTTGTTTTAATTGGATTTGATTTGATCTTGGATTTGAAACGTTGTAATTAATTAGGGGTTTTATTAGTTATTATAAATAGGTGTTTTCTAGTTGGTAATTGATATCTATTATTAGCAAACCCTAGTTTGGAGCAATTGGAAAAACTTGAAGCAAGTTGATAGCAAGGAGAAAGCGAGGAGAAGCAGGACAGAGATTGAAGGATTGCTTACAGTGTTTCTTCTCTTTTCTCTCTATTCCAAACTTTTTGATGTTATTAAACTTGTGGATTATGAATTCTAGTTTATTTATGAACTAAATTTCTTTTAAGGCTATAATGGATCTTAATGTGTAGTTTTGAATAGCATGCTTCTTTGAATATTATGATTAGCTATTTTTGGATTGTCTATTATGGTTTGTACTGAATTGTTTAATTATCTGGCCAATAATTACCGAGGTAATCTGTATGAATTCGAGAGATGAAGTATAGATTTAGATCTAACCATAATAGCATGTGATTGTGTCTTCTGCTGTCGATGGAATTCATAATTTGTGATTAGGTTAGAGATATACTTATTCACCACATGTAATCAAAATAGGGAACTTGAGTTTTAAATCCTTTTTAATTATAATTCACATAGAAATATAGTGAGTTAGTTATCTAGGGTGATTAACTTGAATCTATCAATTGTGGATTTAAGTTAAGTTGTTTATGAAACATTGAAAGATGATCATAAATAGTGATGAGTTCCGGGTTAACAATCCAGAATAACTATCATAATCCAAAGGGGAACATGTTAAGTAAAATAAAGCATTAAGTGAAGTTATAGTCTTAAGTCTTTAAAAATCTGTTTTCAAACTAGCGTTAATAATTTAATTTAGAATTAATTAGTTAAATTCAAAACCTCAGAAATCATAAATCATTTGTTTACTAAAAATTGATTTGACTTAAATTTGGAATTTGTCATTATAGAATCAATTCTTCTCTGTGGGACGATACTCTACTTTCACTTTATTACTTGTGGACTGCGTATACTTGCGTATTTTTGCTAGTATAGATTTTGGCAAACAAGTTTTTGCCAAAAAATACGTGCAAGTGTACGCGATCAACAAGTAATAAAGTGATAAGAGAGTGTCGAACCCACAGAGAATTATTTAATAATAATTACCAAATACTAACTTTTAATCAAATTAATTTTATTTAAACAATTCGATAAAAGATTTTGAATTTTGAAAATAAAGTACTAAACTAACTAATTACTAACTACCAAGAATTGAATTCAGATAAAAAAGGCTTAAGATTACAATTTCTCTTAATGTTTCACTTGAATTAATACGCTTCCTATTAAGTTATATTAATTATTCCGGATTGTTAATCAAGAACTCATCAATATTTATAACTATCTCTCGATGTATCATAAACGAATCAACTTAAATCCACAAAAGATAGAATTAAGATGAACACCCTAGTTAACTAATTCACTATATCTCTATGTGAATTATAATTAAAAAGGATTTAAAGCTCAGGTTCTATTTCAGATTACATGTGGTGTATAGGTATATCTCTATCCTAGACACAAATCATGAATTCTATCATATGGAGAAAACACAATCACATGCTATTATGATTAGGTCTAAATCTATAATCCATCTCTCGAGTTCATATAGATTACCATGGTAATTGTTGATCAAACAATTAAGCAATTAATCACAAATCATAATAGACAATCCGATAATAATCAACAATAATTAACAAGGAAGCATATCAATAAAAGCTACACAATAAGTTCTATTGTAATCTTAAAAAGAAATTAGTTCATAATTGAATTAAAATCCATAATCCACAATTGATAAAGCATTCAAGAATACAAAATAAGAGGTTAGGGAAGAGAATAGAATCTGTAATTGCAATCCTTGAGTCTCTCCTTTAGCTCCTATGATGAATCCTTCGTGCTCTTGCAATTGCTTCAAGCCTTCCTCTCTTTTTTCCAAACTAGGGTTAGCAAAAAGTAGCAAGATCTCTCTCATTATATGCCTCACATCGTATATTTATAGGTTCTGGTTAAAGTCCTAAACCAATTAGAATTACAATCCTTGTTCCATTCAATTTAGGTCAAAAATAAGCTTTTTAAAAACCCGACCTAGCGCGGCCGCGCCCATATTTGGCCTAGAAAGCAGCGCGGCCGCGCCCAAGTGCCAGAAATCATGTTTCCCACTCTGCAGACCAGCGCGGCCGAGCCCAAAATACACTTGGAACCGGCGCGGCCGCGCCCGACCAAATTCTGCTCGGACATCTGTTAGTAAAATGGTCATAACTTTTGATCCGGGAGGAGTTACGGGGCCTGCCACCTATCAAATCGAAGCTCTCGACGAGATCTACAACTGTCCTTCTTTGAGCATTGAGAAATTCGGGCTGGAGGATGGTTGAAATTGAGCTTCAAGTGACTGCTATGTAAATGACAACTCCAAACCTTGATCTCTGTTGATAAAAATGTCATAACTCTCGCATCCGAACTCCGATTGGGGTGATTCAAGATGTTCCGGAAAGATAAGAAGTAAATCTACAATACAATCCAAGTTCAAAACCAAGAACATGCATCCATTTTAATGTTAAAAGCCCTGTAATCTTCCCTTCTCACGTCTGCTTGCTTATTGTACTCCAAAAGATGTTCAGATTACATTTCCTTGTTTCTTCCTACAAAATAACATAAGAACACTATAAATACCTAATCCTAACTTAAAAATACTTAAGAACTCACAAATTATCAAGCCAAACGTACTCAATTCATAGATGTAAAACCCACTCATCAATGTTAAGTAGCTCAGGCAAGCTGATGTCCAACTTATTCATGTGAAAATTCACAACAAATTGTGAGAAGGTGTCCGGGAGTGACTGCAAGATCAAATCTTGACTTAACTCCCCATCCATCACGAACCCAAGCTGTCCAAGTTGTTCAATCAGATTGATCATCTTAAGGACATAAGTCTCAACAGTAGTGCCCTCGGTCATACGAGATCAGAAGAGCTCCTTAGATATCTGATATCTAGCAGTCCTACTTTGCTCACCATACAACTCTTTGAGGTGCAGCAATATAGTAGGAGCATCCATAGTTTCATGCTGCCGCGGAAGCTCGTTACTCATGGATGCGAGCATGATGCATTGAGCCAAGATTGTATCATCTTGCCACTTTCTGAAAGTAGCAATCTCTTCCTCAGAGGCTATTTCTGCAACATTTACAGGGACTGGCGAATTTAGGACATAAAAAATCTTTTCAGCAGTGAGAACAATTCTCAGATTCCTTAACCAGTCCGTGTAATTCGGTCCGGACAATTTGTTAGCATCAAGTATGCTACGCAGTGATAGTGAGTTTGACATTTTTTAAATTCTGCATGTGAAATAGACAATATTTTAGCATTCATTCATTTAATTAATTACCAAAATAAATTAGGTCTTTATTTAAATTGGTATCTCCCACTATTTTCATCAAACTATATTACCCTCATTATATAGTTCGGCAATTCTAATTAAAGATTTGCTAGTGAGACTAAGGATCCCATTTCAAATGTATATAGCCTTGTGGTGACACAACAAACGATATATAAATAAATAGGTAGACAACTATTGTCAATTATATCACTATGTAACTCCTTTTATTTTGCCTCTTAGATTATTTTGATCAAGTGGTGACACATCCGAATCAAAATTATCCAAGTTAAGTCCAACCTAGCACTTTCATATATGTGAAGAGAAAAATACCGTCCTTGTGATGACACAACAAAACAATAATGTTCAATTCCTTAATAAGCATCAAATGTGATAATTCAACATCTTAAATATTTAATACTCGTCTTGTGGTGACACAACAAACTCATATTAAATATTCAATACTCTATTGCTTTACCATGCTAGAAGGCGACGTTCGATATTCCAAATATCTTTGAACGCTTAGAACTTAATATTATTTCTTTGAGGGGTTTGTTATTATTAGTCTCATCTTGTTTAGCGCGCATGCATATATATATATATATATATATATATATAAAATATGCGTCATATTATTTAACATGCAAAGCATGTTGTATAATATATAATATATATATATATAGTAAACATGCACATATAGAATACTATATTCTACCCGGATTGATTATGGACTTTTATTCTAGTTTGGTTCACTAGAGCCACCAAGTGAACCAAAAGGTCAAACCTAGGGTGCAAGAATTAAATTTAAATATAACTATTACATTTAAACCCGGGCTCCAATACAAACGGGTCTTCAAGCGCTCCTTGCTCCTTTGTCTCCAATTCTTCAAAATTAATTCTAACTAATCCTATTACAAAAACTATTTACAATAAATAGAAACCTTGATCAGCAGTCAAGGGGAAGTACATAGGAGGGAGATAGAATTTACATTAAAAAAAATTAGAGAAGACGAGGTAAGCAGACCCCATTTATAAAAACCCATACATTCAAGCATCCTCTAAAATAAATCCAATCACGCATTGGTCAATAGTCCATAATCAATCTCTATTTATTATCATACATATCTCCATATGCATCAATAAATAACATTCATCTCATGAATAATAAAATCATTCCATATATGTATTAATATCAATTAATGGGCAAAAGTTTTGCTAATATTTAGTTTTGAAACAAAATAAACTCTTTTATTTTAATCAAAAACCAAATCCAAATTAAACTCCTTTAATTTTAGCAATATGAAATCCTATTCTAGATAAAATAAACATCTTTATTTTAAACTTATATCAATTAAATAAACCATTTATTTTAATTGAAGGAAAAATTATTTTTCGGATTCTGCTGTCTGGCGCAGCTGCGCCCAGAATGAACTGGGAAACAGCGCAGCTGCGCTGAACCCCAGAAACGACTTTCTGGGTTTGGGCGCAGTTGCGCTCCAGAATGAACTGGAAACGGCGCAGCTGCGCCGCGTAGCAGATTCAGGAAAAACAGATTCTGCCCAAAAATTTTGATCCAATCGCATATCATACACACATGGAATCATCAAAATCGATAATTAGCACAAGGATTTGTCTCTGATACCACTGTTAGGTTTGTATATTACACAAGCATGCAATCTAATCACACAAATAGGGTGGAAGCGTGATAAAACGGATTTTAAAATTTTAATACAAACCATCACCATGATCTATCCTTGTGTTCAATTATCAATTAAACGAAAGGGAAAGAGAATAAGAATTATACCCTCGTAGATCAAAGCTTCCTCGAGTACAAGTTCAACTCCTAGTCCTTCGTGTTCTCCTCGAATTCTACCAATGAGATTCCTTCCTTTGATCAACGTTAGCGACCCAAGTGTTTAGCCTCTAAAGGTGATCCACCAAGGAAGAATAGGTATTCAAGAAGTTGGGTATTGGCAAAACCCTAGTTTCTATCTTTATAAAAATTACAAGTACTCTCCACAATCTAATGCAAGAGTGTGTAACCCTAATCTATGATAAGACTCCTCTTATTTATAGATGTAGGAATAACCCTTCCCTAAACTATTTAGGATTATGGTTTCTATTATAATTAAACTCATTTAATTAATTATGTCCCTAATCTAATTAAGAATTCATGAGAGAGTACTTTTATTAATTAATTCTCAATCCCTATTAGGAATTAAATAATAGTAATAGTAATAATAATAATAAGACTCATCTTATTAATTTATATTTAATATTTCCAAAATATTAAATAATAAATATTAAGCTATTTAATTTATTCCATCTCCATAGAGTAAATTAAATACACATAACTTATTATTACAATTATGTCATTTACTTCTTAAATAAATATTTTCCTTTTGCGGTGTGACCCTTTAGGTTTTCCATATTAAACCGGTTGTGAATAAATCAATTAGAACAATTCTAATCTTATTTAAATAAATAAATTAAACTATTTAATTCATTTAAATAAATAATATTTATTCAACAATAAGGGTAAGCCCCCTTAGCGATCAATGACTTTCCAGATAATATAGATTTCAACATTAATCACAAAAGAACCTTTCAGTGAATAGTTACCATACAATTCAATCCTTCTACCATACAATATCCCAATTAAATATAAGACATGGATTTACTGTCAAGTCTTATTTTATTTAATTATATGTATTTTGATTCCCAAATGCACAACTCTAAATAATGTAAATTAGAAACTCCTTTTTAATTTCATTCTGCCTTGGCCAAGGACTACTGAGTTGTCATTTATCGAATCACATAGGACATTCACATCTTTTACTAGACGTGGTAGATTCTTTGTTAATCATTCACCTATCTCCATGCATAACTTATTATACTCAATCATACCCTTTGATATACCCTAAAGGTTTTAAGGGACATGTCAAAGTATAACTCATCATACACAAGATACTATGATGATCTCACGTCCAAGGATCACTTGTACTACTATCACTCTAGGAATTCCTATTGACAGGCGAGTAAAACTCCATTAGATATTTCTTAGCGAGTCACGTTCAGTGAACTTATTCTCCAATAAGCACCTACATACTTGCTTTAGTGTCTCCACACAAATGATTATGAGATCAATCATCCTCTTCTTAAGATCCAGCAACGTATATACTAATCTATTCGGATTCACTAATCCCCTTTTTAGTAATCCAACGATTAGGAACGATTTTAGTTATCTAGAATTTAGATCTCATTAGCATGATCACCATCATGATTCTAAAAGCATTGCTCAAAACTATGGGTTTATCACATTTAATATAACAGCACTATGTAGATAATATAAAATGCCTTTTAAGAAAATTAATTCTTTTATTAATAAATGAATAAGATTACAAAGTATATGCTACATCATATCAAATATGATTGGCTTGTGTGCATACTACTTTCATGACTTATATGAAAATCTATTTCAAATTGAACAAACTAAGAAAAGAAAAAGAGATGATGTTAATTATACCGTTATGTGGCACTATAGACTCGGTCATAGGGGCAGTCCCTGGTGCTAGATCGATCACAAACCCAATTTTCCTATCTGGCGGAAGTCCTAGCAAATCGTTTAGAAACACATCCGCAAAATCTCTAACGACCGGTATCTCCTCCAGCTTCGCACTCACCTTTCTTGTATCGATTATGTAGGCTAGATACATTACACATCCTTATCTTAATAACTTCCTGGCCTACATCATCGTTAGACAACTCGCTTGTTTAGGCGACTTGCTGCTATAAAATACTACATTTGACTTCTTCGGAGTCATAAGGTTTACACACTTCTTTTGGCAATCAATTACTGCGCCATGGTTAAACAACCAATCCATTCCCAAAATAACAAATGTCCCTTAATATCTACGCGACAGTTCTTGTGTACAAACCTAACAAGAATCACTTCCCTATTCGCAATTTCTATGTTCAAAGGGTAATCTAATTCTTCTTGAAGCATATATAATTTTCTAGCAAATTTATCGGATATAAATAAATAAGTAGCACCCGAATCAAATAATACTAAAACATTAATATCATTAATCGGAATGATACCTAACACCACATCCTTTGACTGCACAGCATCCTGCACCATCATGTTAAAAGTATGAGCAGTTGGCCGGATTTGATGGCGCTGGTTCGGTGATAGTCAAATTGCCACCGTTGTTGTTTCCCCTACCTCCGCTTACTCCTCCTGCTACTTTCTTAGGACAATCACGAGCCAAATGCTCCTTTGATCCACAGGTGAAACACGTACCATTCTTCTGACTAGGGTAATTCGGCGAAATATGGCCTTCTAATCCATAATTAAAACACACTCTCTTACCTCTCCGGTAAACGGCAGTATGATTCTTTCCACAGGTAACACAAGCTTCAATCTTCTTCTTCTAATTTCTCTGCTGATTACCAATAGTAATACTGTCATTCCACTTCTTTTTCTGACCACTGCCACTATGGCTACCACTTGCCTTGTTCTCACTCTCACTCTTTTTCTTCTTCTGTTCCTGGTTATACTTTGTCAGGGCATCATTTCCCCCTTCTGCTATAATTACTTTTTCTAACACAGCTGCAAACGAATTAAGTTAGAACATAGAGACTCGGCTATATAGCCAGGGCTTTAGTCCCTGTTCGAACCTCCTCGCCTTTCTTTCATCAGTATTAACTTGATATGGCGCAAACCTCGCCAACTCATTAAATTTCGCGACGTACTCAGGCACCGTTATCGTTCCCTGGTTCAATTCCATAAATTGAACTTCCATTTGGTTGTGCGAACTCGGCGAAAAATACGTCTCGAAGAACATCTCTTTAAATCTATCCCAAGGAATTATCCCCTGACCACCTCGGCACTTATTCGCCTACCACCAATAACTAGCTTCTGCCTTCAACATGAGTGTCGTGAAGGCAGTCTTCTGATCATCATTAACTCTAGCAACATTACACACCTTATCCATCTCCATGATCTAAGTTTGAGCTTCAACCAGATTCATAGACCCTAGAAATTTCGGGGGTCCTACCGTTTTAAAATCCTTAATTGTTCATCTTGCCCTTGCTCGTGGATGGCTCATCAGATCTCTTAACCTTAGCTGCAATGTTTTATGCAAGGGTGAGCAAAATAATTGCCCACCAGGGTAACAATAACAATAATATCCTAGAAATAAGCAATGAATAGATTTTAATTGAATAACATAATCTTTCCTAAAATCAGACAATGATAATCAAGAACTAATAGCTTAATAGAAAACTCGACTTTTGAATCAAGATTAGAAAACAAGATCAAAAGTACATCTGAGGGTCACAAGAACATGTACTATGTCCTAAGTTAACAAGTATCTCTGCTGTAACCTTTAATAGTCTTATAGACTATGGACTATCCATCTCATACTCCGGGCAATCAGCCCTTCGTACAATGTATTATGCATAAATATTTTAACGCTATTACGTAATATATTCCCCTATGTTAGGGTTGTTCATCTCAGCTTTGACATTAGAATCCATACCGAAAGAAGTTTGGTTTGGTTTAGAATAGCTTCAATAGAAATTCTAGATTTTAGAACGCTCATCAACTATGAACTAATCAAATCAATAAGGGTTCGCTAGCTACTAAAGAATTTGATACAACAATATAAGATTGTACAATGATATTTATGATCAAGGATCGAACAACAATGATTCATAGTTGAATAAACATTTTATATCAATGTAATGCTTTCATATGAATTAGAAAGCTTAATTAGAAAATATAGACTTTGAATAATCTAGGAAAACCTCGCTTGAAACAAAGAAGCAAATGATATGAACTTGCACAATGTAAGAATACAGTTAGGAAACTTGCCTCGTGCGTTTGTTACAAACTTAAAATTCACGCTCTTCAAATATCTTACATAGATCATTAGGATCACAATACCAATTAGTTATATTATAACCAACTTCATTGGTTTACATTCTCATTCTAGTCAATTTATTAACTTAGTTTAAGATCCGAATATCCTATTTATTCATGAATCTAAACTTTCCTGCTCGGTTACAACACAAGCCATGGCGTTTGGATAACACCTTCATTTCTTATAAACTTTGAATTACAAACCTCCATATATTCCAAGTTTATAACTTGTAACATTATCTTTATGATTATAATCTGATATTAAGTCTTTTTATATATTTTAGGCTTCTCTACAATCACTAAGATAAATTATAATAACTTTATCCCAGCTGGCCATGCAACAGTTCATTACTAGGTCTGTTCTGCATATGGCGCGGTCGCGCCACTTTTGTACTTGGAACACGCGCGGTCTTGCTGCGCAGCGCGATATCGCCTAATTTAGGCTATTGTACAGCGCAGCCGCTGTCACGGCCCAAAAATCCACCACCTGCTTACTTGGTCGAACTTCATGATGACTTGTATAAGCTTTACATACTACTATAGAAATCTTGACTTCTAATAATTAGACTATAATGCGGAAAAGTGATAATATTTACAATATCATTCATTCATGGTTATAACATTCCCAGATAACTTGTTATTATTACAAATAAGTCCTAAAAGACTTAAAAACAAGTCTTCATTTATCCATCTGAGACTTGCAGTATTAGCAACCAGACAGTTCCCAGGAAAGAGGGGGCTTGACGTTAAAACGGCGCGCAATTAGATGACCAAACCCCTTTCCTCGACAGAACTTCTAGATATTGCCAATAATGTTAATCTAGCATAGTTAAATGACTTCTACATCTACGAACTTAAATATAAAGTGCACAATACATTCTCATTCCTATTACATCAAAAGAAGACAACAATAATTATATCTTTCTTGACTTAACTACTCTTCTTTAACTTTCTCTTTTACCGTCAGACTCCTCTGGTAATACTTCCTTAGCTGCAAATAGAAATTATTTGCAAGAATGAGCATAAAATAGCTCAACAAGTTTAGAAATATAAACATAATGAGTTTTGAGTTGAAGGAATTAAATTCACGATTTTGCCTAAGGGTTGATATCCTTTATTGATTCGTATCAACCAGAAAACTGAGGGTTGATATCCTCTATTGATTCGTATCAACCATTTCTGTCAGCCATAAAGACTTAGAAATATGTTTGGTTTGGATATTTTGAAGGGGATCAACCTTCCTCAATATCCTAGGTGTATGTATATTATCCTACTCATGCTCACTACACGTTATGTCGAGATTTACTGGACATATATATGACCCTCAAAAGGGTAATTCATCTCAGTTTTAAAAGTCTTACCAAAACAATTTGGTTTGACACAACAATTCATGCTTTCACTAAGCAACAACAATTCTATATGAATAACAGTTCATTTCTTAAGTTATGCAGAATCAAGATGTGACAACCCGAATTTTCAGGAATTATTAAATAAGAATTTAATAAATAAAATTCTTATTACGAGACGTTTTGGGTTTGAATATGTGTATATATATGTTTCATATTGTGAAATATGTGATTTGGTGTGAAAGAAATTATATAATTGTGTAATTGGGAAGTAATGGTTTAATAGTTAATTAAACTATTGAAAAGATTAAATGAAATTGTCATGAAAAGAAAATTAGTTGAATAATATTAGTTAACTTAATTAAGTTAAAATCATATTGTGAATAATATAATTTGGCTATTGTGCCTTGTTGGCAAAAAACATTATTATGAATTGAGTCTCATAAATAATGAGAGTAATTCACTTGATTAAAATAATGAATTAATGAGATTATAATTGTTTTAATAAATGAGAGATTAAAATATATTACATATAAATGTAATATGTTAATGTAATGCGATTGTGAATTTTATAAATGATAAAATATTTATTAAATAAAATAAATATTTTAATTGAGATATTTGTAGAATAAAATAAATATTGTATGAGAATGGTCGTGAAATAATTCATTTAAGTGTGGTAATATTGATAAGGTTAATTTTATTTCTTAAAGAATTGAGTTTAAGTTAATTCAATTTAAAATATTGGAATTTAATTAAAGTGTGACAATATCATATAATAAGAAGATTATTAAAATAAGCTAAAATTAGTGTTATTGAGTCTAGCCAAACATGGCCTTGTGACTCTTTGGCTTTCTAACTGCTGAAAACCTCCAACAAAATCATGTTCTATTCATCAGTTAATCTCATAAGGCTAAAAACAAAGAACAGGGGAGAGGAAGAGAGAAATTGAGAAGAAAATTCTGAAAATCAAAGAAGAAGGAGAGCAAGCAAGCAATTTGTATCATTATCTAGATAACCTAAGCAAGAATCAAAAGTATAAAATTTACTACAAGCCTAATTTCTTCTCTTTTGAAGTTCTCTTTTGTAAGTTGGGGTTTTGATGAAGAATTGGTAAAGAAATTGGTTGTTTATGTTATTGAGTTTATGTAATTCGTTTTATGTTGTCAGTAGATGATTTTTGTAGTATCAAATCCACGAAAACTTGTTAAGAAATAGGAAATTGGAATTTTGGTATAATATGTATGTTTTGGTCTATTTTGAGACTAAAATTGGCTAGTAATTTATGTATAGAATCTGAAATTGATAGCGGGTTGTTGAAATTCGTTGAAATACAAAAATAATGCAAGTTGAATGGACCAATTTGGTTGAATAACGAATCTGTAGTAATCGATTGCGCTAAATTTATAAAAGTTTGTAAAACTAGTATGAATTGTGATTTTTAAGCCTTTAAAATAGTTGTATAAGATGTTAGAATCACTGTTTACATGTTGGATTTTGTTTTTACAAAGATTATAATATTTAGGTATGTCTAATTTGTTGATAAAATGAAAAAATTGAGAAATTTTGGTCTGAAATTGCACTGAATCGCGAACTGTAGGAGCTGACAGTCAGGTCTACCGCCCCAGCGGTAGGAATTGTAATGTCCGAAAATTTTAAACACTGTATCAAATTTATTCTAATAAATAAAATCCATTTTATACATAATTTTTCGAATTGAATTGGATCCAGGTAGGTATTATTATTTAATTATATAAATATACGACCCAATAATTTTCTTGCATCAAAGGGACTCATTAATAGTGCGATTTAAATTAGTGGGTTAACCCTAAGAGTTTTAATTGCAAGAAAATTTGGAAAGGAGATTAATAAATAATTTTATCATTATCGGATTTAAATAATTCAAATAAAGAATTATAGTGGAAATAAGTATTAACTAATTTAATTATTTGATATTAAAAACATAGTGTTGAGGATTTTAATAACAAGTTGGGCTAGTTACTTCTATTCCAATAGACCCAAAATTCATTAAGCCAGCACCCAATTCCGCTTATTTCCTTTGTTGGGGCCGACCAAGTGGAAAATTTCCCATTAATTAAATCAATTGGGCTGAGCCCATTGCCCTAAACCATCTTTGTACCCAGCCGGGTTGGGCCATGGCCACGGGTCGACCCGTTTCCTCCAATATTGGGACAACCGGCATGTTAATGAATCAGTAGCAAATCAAATTGGGGGAGGAGGTTTCAGCCGAGCCAAACTCTCAGACCAGTTGCAACCAAGAAATCCTAAGCCCTAGACACCTCAAATCAAAATCGAGCCTAGCAACCCCAAACCCTCAATCAAACTGTCAGGCGAGCGAGTGACGGGGAAGAGGGACGCCCGCGTGCGCCGGCGGCGACACGAAGAAGCCAGCAGTCGAAGTGGGAAAAGGTATCGACGACCGAGCGTAAATTGATCGGACCAACGGGTTGAGGCGCGGCGAATGACTGATGGGAACGCACGGCTCGAGGGTGCCATCGAAGCTAGCTGGGTGTTGATGGGGCTGATGTGAACGATCGGTTGTTACTCTCTCCTTACCGTCGGGTAATAACCCAGCCTTAGGATATTGTCCAAACCAACTGGGTAATTTTTTTTCTATAAATTGAGACTCCAAGCCCCAAACCCTGAGACTGTCGATCCCTTGGTTTTGTAAGTTCTCAATTAGAAGTCTAGAGATTCCAAATTAGCAACATTAGGGTTTGAAAATTCGAAAATTTAGAAACCTCAGGGAGAGAAACCCAGCGGGAGGAAAGCCACTGTGAATGTCCATTTGGGTTAATTATTTTGGGAGGAGAAGGCGGCAAGCAAATCGATCGGCAGGAAAGGTATAAATCAGTTCATTTCACTTTCTTCTTCTGCGATTAGGGTTGTGTCGTTTCCCTGTTTTGGGACTGTAATATTGTGGATTTAAACAATATAGTAGTATTGTATTGTATTGGTTGCACTACCTTGGGTAATTTGGTTCTGAGTATGGTGTTGAAACTAAAACTTTCCCCCGGTATTGGGATGTTTGTCTTTACATACTGAATTTAATTGCTCTTTATGTTGGAGGAAAATGTCCTCTGTATTGGTAAATTAGTCTCTGTATTGGGTTTATGGTTTCGGGAAATTGCTTGATGGTGTTTGTGTTGGTTTACTGGACTTAGAGTTCTGGTATTGTATTATAATTTTGGGTTTAAAGAAATCTTGGGTATCAGTTTGTGTTAAATTGGTTGGATTTGAATTGGGGAAGTCTGTATAGTGTGTGGGGTTAATTGTTTTGCTGTATTGGATTTATCCGGTTTTTAGAAAATTGTTTGGTTGTTGCCTGTGTTGGTGAGACTTTGAATGTTTAAGAACCATAAGGTTCGGCAGCCTTGAGCATAAGGACTTGTGCTATTTTTGCTAACAACTGTTTCAACTAGGCAGCATACCCTTGCCAGTAACATGAGTTTTAAAACAAAAGCAAAAATTTTATGGGTAATAACGGTTGGGCTAAGGGGTATGCATAATGAAGTTTAATTGAATTGTTACTATGATCACACAATAAACTAAGGATCAACTAGTAATTGAGTTTAATAATTATTTATTATAATAAAGATAATAAATATTTAATTAATTATTTGACTTAAATAATAATTAAATATGGAATAAAGTTAATAAGATAATTATTTATTATTTAATAATAAAATAAAGATAATAAATTATTTAATTTAAATAATAATTAAATATGAATAAAATTAATAAGATAATTATTATTTATTAATATGAATAAAGTTAATAAAAAATTAATTAATTTATTATTTATTTATAAATAATAAATAATAAATAAATATAAAGTAATAAATAATTGGTTATCCTTTTCCCAATAAATGATAAATAAAGGTGGTAAATATCTAACCATTTAGTTAATACTAATTAGTTATGAATATAACTAATAAGGATAACAATTACTTAATCATTAATGAAATAATGATTAAGTATGAGGGAAATTAACAGGTTAATTTCTGACCCTTAATAAATAATGATAATAGACACTTATGTATTAATTAAATATATTAAGTGTGGGTGGAATCAATACAGTAAGTATTTAATTAATAAGGAACAAGAGTAATAATTACTAAATTACCCCTAGGGTAAAATAGTAATTAAGAGTAAACTAAATAAATGATCAATGGTTTTTCTGTTATCTTTAAACCAAAATAAATTTAATTTTATAAATAATAAATAAAGTTTGTTAAACCATACCTAGATACTATTAAAGGAAATAAATTGAGTATTCAAATGATAGTGACCATGATCTATTATTATAGCTAAGGGTCATTAATAAATTTCCGTTTAACTAATGTTAAATGGTAATTAATTATAGATTGTGAATTTCTTTATTTGCTAAGTAAATAGTATAATCAAGTGTGCCAAGATACAATCATGTTATAATAATTGATAAATTCGACTTTACCCGATGATAGGTCACTCGAGAAACAATTAATTAAAGCTAAGATTTTAAATTGTAGCTGAGCAAACAGGCAAGTTTCTAACCCTAAACTTCTTTACATTATTGTAAGTTCCCTAACTTCATTCTTTCAGTATATTGAATGCAAGTTTCTAATCTTACTCAACTTTTTAACCTTGAGCAATACTTTCTAAAACCTTATGCATTATTTTTAATTCGTGCAAAAAGGTATATATTGTTGCAAGTTTATTCTTTAAGCTTGAATCTTATTTCCGAGCACGTTTTAAGTGGTCTAATTACTTTTAAAATTATTCCACATCTGTATATTTATTGACATTCGCACTCGCGCATTTTGATTTTCATATAAATTATTTAAATTCAGAAATTTTGAACTACTCATGGTTAAGTCTGAAACCCTTGTTCGGTCATGGCAAGTATGAATTTATAAAAGCTATCTGAACCAATCAATGGTAAGGATTCTTAGACTGTATGAACACCCCCTTTATTTATAGGGGAGTAACCCCACGTACCGTATATAAGGTACAAACAGCAGAATTAAATGTTATGAATATACATAAGGGTACGCGAGGCTTGAACCCCTCAAGTATGTTATTCTGTAGCCAGTAACCAGAGGGTCAACCAGCTATTGACTCCTCTGGAAAGTTATCGTTCAAAGTCTATTTGACTAATCAATTGTTCTAAAAGCATTTAATGTTCTTGCTTCTGATTATTCTATTGTTGAAATCCTTTTAATATTCCTTCATCATGATATATCCTTATTGTTGCACTTTAAACTTGCTGGGCAAACTCGTTGCTCATTCTTGCTATATCATGACTTCATTGCAAGCTAAAACCCGAGACGTCAGGGAAGAACAAAGGAAAAGAAAAAGATGAAAATGATAGACTTCTCGTAGCAGACTTTAGATTCATGTGTTAGTTAATTACTGTTAATGTAATTTAAACCCTGATAGCTACTTAGGGTATGGATTGTGTAAATGTTTAAGGTTAATCGTATTCTGGGACTAGTAACACCTTGTAAATGAACAACGTATGTTTATTATATTCCGCACTTTTAGATATCATATATTGTTAAAGGTGAATGTTTGTATTGGATCGTGATGACCAGATCCGGGTATTTGGAGACCCGAATTTGGGGGCGTCACAGGAATGAGCTGGTTTTGTCGCCCCGGCGGTGCTGTCGCCCCGACGCCCAAATTGAATTAACTTCATTGCCCCGGCGGTAGCCTCGCCCCGGCGGTAGCCTCGCCCCGACGATGGTTTGTGAAGAAATCCACCGCCCCGGCGGTGGAACAGAAAAAAAATTCCTTTTTAATTATGTTATATGGCTATGTGTATGTTTAAAGCTTAGACTAAGATATTAAATAAACACTAAGATATTGTGATCGATGGTAACAATTACCCATGAATTATCAGATAACAAATTGAGATATTAAAATGAGATTGGATGAGAGTGAGTCCTGAAGTGACA
Organism: Aralia elata; assembly: GCA_034770075.1. Classification (NCBI taxonomy): domain Eukaryota; kingdom Viridiplantae; phylum Streptophyta; class Magnoliopsida; order Apiales; family Araliaceae; genus Aralia; species Aralia elata. Next base: position 60,888,941 of record CM068382.1, read on the forward strand.
ATAGTATTGTAATAAGCCAAAGATTTGCTTATAAGTATTATACATCTATTGTAAAGAAAGGTTTAAGACTTAACTAAATGTTAAGTGGCGATTAAAGTGGAACTAATAAAATGAAGGGTTTTATGAGGAGAATTTAATTTCTAAGTTGAGAACTGTATAGAGAATAAAATGAAGGATTATGAAATGTAAAGTAGAGTTAATTCTAAGTGTTGCTATGTGACTAGTAAATGATGTGCATGATTATATATATCATGTAGGATACATGAAGTGCAGATAAATATAATCTGGTTATGGTAACCTATGAAGCAGGCAAGTCTTTCAGTTCCTATTTGTTATGTGAACTAAATGATTGATTGTTTTAAAACCTATGACGTAAAAGCATGATGAATTCTATATGTTGTATGTGGGAAACGACAAAGTCAATTTATGACTACGTTCGTTGAGTTATAATGTTGATTGAGTTATAAAACTCAATTATTACTTGGTAACTGATGTACAACATGTATGATATGCTAGAATTATAATGTTTATGATTGCATAAACTGAGCATATTATTTATGTGCTACGTGATGCATGAAAACTGTTAGATTTTGTTGAGCTGTCGAGCTCATTCTTGCAAACAACCACTTTTGCAGGTTAAAGATATAAGGTAACGTTATGTGCTATCCAATGCCGTGGATTAAAGTGATGCATGAAGATTAAATGTTTTAGTTGAAATTTATTACCTGAATTATGTTAATATTTTGATAAATGTATTTACGTTAAGTTGTAAAGTTTGTATTGAGGTGTAAATTTTTATAATAAGTTCGACAAGGTGAATCATGATATTAACATGATTCTAAGATATTTAGATGTAAAGGTTGAGAATTTTGGGATCGAGAATGATTTGTAATAGAAAAGATTGAATTATTCTGTATTTTTATTAAGTTTAACATTGAATATTGTTGTAAAGTCAGAATGATGATGTATTGATAACGACCGATGTTGAGAGTTGAATTGTATGAGTTTTGGGGTCGTTACAGTTGGTATCAGAGCTGATAGGTTAGAAACCTTAAGTACGAGTACCTTAGGCTATAACCTTAGAGAAGAGAGGTGAAGGTGATAGAGTTTAAAGAATAATAAGTTAAGTACAATTATGGTACAATCGTACTCTTTAATGGTTGATGTATGGTATCTGGGCTAAAAAATTCCTTCAGAGAGCGGAGGTTGATACAAACTAGCAACCGATCTAACTCGCTGTGAGAGACAGTGTAGACGAGACGGGAACTAGTTTGTTGGTTGTTTGTGGAAAATCACTCAGGTGCTATACTGAACACTGTTAGAGACTCGAGGTGTACCGAGTATAGAGTTATGGATGCGTATGATTACGAAGTGATTCTTTTTATATAGGTGGATACATGAGATGAGTTAAGTCCTAGAAACGTTATAAGAAGAAGATGCGAATGAGGCGAAGTGAACTCGAATAAAATATTAAATAATATGAATGAAGTTAGAGATTCTTAAAGGAAGAATTGATATATAAACAAGAATATTCAAAGAAGAATCTCGAAGAGTTATATAAGATGAGGACCAAGAGTTACCTGACTCCAGTAATAAGATGGTATTAATAAATAGACGATATCTATAAGATGAGAATGATATAATGATAAGGATGAACTCAAATAGAGCTTAGAAAATTCATGTGAGATAAGATTATGATAAAATGTTTAGGTTCAAAGAAGAACCTGAAGAGCTAAAAGAGCAGGGAACACCTGAGTTAATTAATCATAAGATAATGTGATTAAAGAGAAGAATAAAGAAGGTCGTAGGATGAGACGATCATAAGATAAGAAAGAATCGTAAGAAGAGTTGATGATAGAACGAGATCACGACGTGATCTGTTAAAGTTATAAAATGTTAGAAGATCTTAAATGATTGAATAGTTGTAGCATGATGCTATAAAGAGATGGTACTATGAAATAGTACGAGGTAAACTCACGAGGAGTTATAGATGATGAAATACGAGAAATTCGTATCAAGCAAAGAGTTAAGTTAAGAGCAAGATGAAATTAGGTGGGATTTCAATGGAGGACTCATGTTAGTGGCTGAGTTGTATGATTCCTGGTATGGGACGGGAATTTGTGCTTGGTTTGAAAACTACTTAGCTTCCTATATTAATATAGTGGTTGAGTTGAACAAATCCTGGTATGGGACGGGATTTGTCCATGGTTTAACAACCGCTCAGCTTCTTATATTGATTAGTGGTCGAGTTGGTTCGACAACCACTTAGCTTTTTATATTGATAATCATTGAAATATTAGTGTCGCACTATCGATATACGTATGACGAGAAGGTGATTCTTTTCACATATTTATATTTGATAGTTAGAGAATATTTAAGATTAGGTGCGGTTCTTAAAACTCATACTTATAGTAAGTTCGTGACTCATAATCGTATGGTGGAACCCCTCAGCGAATGGACGATTTTAGTCTGACTAGGATAAGTTCCTAAACCCGTATGATTGCGGTAAGTTCCCGAACTTCCAAAGTGTGGTAAGTTTGATGAACTATATTGGGTATAAAAAAGTTATGATATAGAGGGCATTGATGATACTGAAGAATGATAGAATGATTGAGTAATGAAGCAATGGAGTAAAGATTGAAGTTGATGGAGAGAAATGAATATTCCAAATCTTCTAGCTATGCTAGATTTTCGAAATTTACTGATATCGTGCTGATATTCGCAATTTTGAATTCTCAAAAATATATTGGATTAATGTTTGAGCCAATGAGTTTTAAAAAGGTGATGTTATTCATATGTCTATGCTAATTGTTTCAGCTAGACAAAAATAATTTGAAATTATCAAAATGTATTTTGAACGATGGAGTCATCAATGCAATTGAACCTAGTGTTGGATGTGATCGAAGGATCGTCAGTCCACTATGGTATGATGTAGTATGACAAAGTCCTAAATGACGACATCCTCAAAGTACTATTAAGACGGTACGGTATCATTACGTCATAAAAGAATTTTGGTTTTCTTTTAAGCTTTGAAAAGATATGCCAATTAAGTTGGCTAAAAATGTTTTGACTAATGTTCGAATTATTGTTCAAGGTCTATGCTAATTGATTCGGCTAGACGATTGTCGAAAGGTGTTTATAAAGTTCAAGAATTCTTTGAGATTTTATGTCAAACCAGTTTATTCTGGTGTGGAATTTGTATTATGTCTGAGGTGAACCAACCCTATAATGGGGGATACGCAATAGCATTAATATGTATGTGCACAATACATAGTACGAAGAGCTGATCACCTGGAGTACGAGAAGCGATGGTCCATAGTCTTTTGATTGTTAAAGGTTACAGTAGAAATATCTGTTTACCTAGGACAAGATTCAAGTCTTTACGACTTCTCAACAGGATATTGAAAGTTTTTGAATGAATTTTTAAATTCCTAAGTTATTCATACTGCTTCCCAATTATTAAACAATTGTGGAAGATTTTTATTCTTTTGAAAGGTGGAAGTGGAAAGAAAATATTCCTTAAGAAGGGGTAAGTCGTAGAATGCAACATGTGGTGATGAGTAAGTTAAACAAACTATAATAAATCCAAGAAATGAATGAAATTCCAGAAAAAAAAAAAGAGATAAATTTAGCCTTAGAATGTCTTTCGATTTATACAAGTGAGCTTTACTATTATTATGAGAAAGGTTTGATTTTAATTGTCAAAAGCCGTGAGATTTTTCATTAAGTGTCGTTTTGGCAAAACAAGAGTTTTTTAAACCTTCGTCAAAATAGGAATCGAGACCTATACGTTGCTTTCGTAATAAAATGGCGGCAATTTCTAGGATCTCTTTAACCCTATGCACAACGGTTTAATAAAACGTCATTTATTTTCATAAAGCCCTTTTTTGTGATGTTGAACACGATCTTTCTTTAGCCTTCTCGTTTAAATAGGAATCGACATTCATTAGCACTTCCAATTTTAAGCCTCGTGATGCTAATAACCTAATTTGATTGATTTTATGGAAATCTTCATCGTTTAGCTTTGAAATCAATTTTTGTGTCGTACATCAAATCAAACATTAAAATGCGTGGGGGCTATTCATGGGCATGTAAGCCATCAAAATAACCCCAAACGCCCACAATCGTATATTTCACTATTACGGGGCCTTAAACCCGATTTTCAATTTGGTATCGTTTTAAGGCCCGACGATTACATATTTACAATCAAGGGTACATCGCCCCTAATACATACACCCAAAAATATCCATCATCGGATTTGGACCACGGGGTCGTGCTCCTAGGCTCACATCCGAAATTTCTACACACCCACAAAATGGATAATATACCAATGAACAACACCGAGTTGCCTAACACACCACAATATCCTAAAATAGCAATTTAAATACACTACGCCTAATATATTACCATAACGAACTAAAAATTACCAAATGGATATCATCGGGCCATTAGGAAGAATTTTGTTCCGTTGGAACCCACACTAATAATCCTCAATCCTTATATCCTCAATAATATACAAGAAAACTACATTTAATATAACTCAAATGACCAAAAGCTTAACAAAATAATATACCAAAAATGCTATAAAAGAGGGCTTTTCACCTTGCAAAATAACACCACGATGCGTGTAAACTTGTATATTAATTAGAGTAGAGAACGTATGTGATACAATCTAACAAAAGGGGTATAAATCCTCACTTTTTCTCTCTTTTCTCTCTTTTTTCGCTACTGTTGCTGCTGATTCTTCCTCTTTTCCTTTCTTCTTCCGCTGCTGTCTAACTCTCTGTATGCCAAATGAAGAAATGCGCTGATAAAGGCCGATCAGAGGCAGCCGCATCTGCGGCTGGCCTCGGTTCCCCCGCGCCGATCCTCGGTTTTTCCTCGCCGTGCTCGAGTTTCGTTCCCACCATTGGCCGCGGATTGATCTGCGGCTGGCTGGGCTGATTTTCTCACTTTTCGTACCGCACCTCGATTCTCGTGTCGTACCGTTGGTTTTTGCTGAAAGGCTTATTTTTTACAGTCCGGGAACCGCTGGGAAACGTGCCATATCATTCAGCTTTGATCGTTGTCGTGTCGGCTTTGATCGCAAGTCGTTGCGGTGGCCCTGATTGTTCGTACTTATGTCCACCTTTCGTTCTCGTAGGCTGGGTTAATTGACGATTTTGCCCTCCTGTCAGGGTTAGTATACGAAGTGCAAAATTTGAGTGTCTACGGACTTTATAAAACTTGCTGATACAAATATACATTAAGATCTATCATCATTAAATTAAATAAGTGAATCATGCAGACTCCAATATATTATTCTCAAATACAATATTATTCTTGAAGTTATGATTATTGTATTCATTTTTTGGTTTTATTCTCCCAAAAATAAGAGAATCTTACGAAGGGTACAGGTGGAAAGTGTTCAAGCAAAAAAAACTGGAATAAGAAAATTTGAAAAAGTTAAGGGGTAACATGGTAAAATAAAAAATGACTTGCAATTGGGAAAAGGGATTACGTTCAGACGGAGCGAGAGCATCAGATCTCCTTGCGCCAGCACTCTCTTTATAAGTACCCATTACCCACTGTATCTTTACTGCCAAACTCCCCTAATTTATTTTCCTCTTCGGTTTTATTTCTCTCTCAGTTTTGAATCCTTTTCTCTCTACAAAATCAGAAGAATGGCCGATCAGCTGACCGACGATCAGATCTCCGAATTCAAGGAGGCTTTCAGCCTTTTCGATAAGGATGGAGATGGTCAGCTTTCTTTTATATTATCTTATTCTCTATATCTATCTATATTTATATATGTACATACACGCATCATGAATTATGTTGTGAATCTCATTTCTCAGATCTGTTTGTTGGCTATTGATATTTGGGTTACTTTTATAGGGTTAGTTGTACTATTGATTTTATTTATGTGATTTGTTGTGGTTGATCTTTTGTTGTTTGCATCAGATCAATATGATTTTTTTAATATTTATATTTGTTTTTGATTAGATGGTACTTTTAGGATTTTACATGATCTTGTTGAATCGCCTTATTGTGTGCCACATATACATCTGACTTGGGTACATGGCATAAAGGCTAATCGTTATCTTATATTGTGTATTTGGAGATGTGATTGAAGGTGATCTGGGACTTTTGTTCTTTGTACGGATAACTATGTACAGATTGCCATGTACCAAGTTGAAATACTCCCTCTCTTCCACAGCATGAGTTTTTTACTTTGATCCTACTTATTTTGTGAAATCCTAAAATTCAAATTGTGATGTGAATTTATAATTTTGTAATTTGTAGTTAGTAATACTTTTTAAGTGGTTTAGAATATTAACCATTACATTAGTAAAAAATTTATTTTAGGATTTTGCAAATTGACTAGGGAAAAAAAATTCAAATGGGACGCTATTTGTGGAACAGATTTTTATGCTCTTATGTTAGTTCTCTTAGTTCTTCAATTAACAGATCACTATTTCAGTATAGACAGTTTTTTTGTTTGTAGGCCAAAATATATGTTGTGTTATTATCATGGTTTTTAATAGCTAATGTTTTGATGGATTATGAGAAGCTAAAAGGGAATTATGTATTAATATGTTGGTTCTTGTGGCTTGTGGGATTCTTCAAATGCTTTTTAATAGCATCTTAACCTTCCAAATTGGTAGTAGTTTGTTTCACTGTCAATAATTGTGCTTAATTTTGGGTGATCTTTGTTACTGTTTTGAATTTGGAGGATCCAAATTGATTGTAATTTTAATTTTCTTTGTTGCGGTACACCTTTATATTTTCACATCAAATTATCATATTACTAAATTTTTATCTCTTACTATGAAGCGTGTTATTAGTTTTGGTGCAATATGTATGTATTAACCTCCATTTTGCATGGTGCATGTATTATTGGAGCCCTTTGATTTCGAATAATTGTTTGAGATGATTCTGAAATTGAAGCGTCATGTGAATAATCTTTGGAGACTAATTTTACCACTTGTTTATGTGAACTTTCTGGGATAACATAGGAGTTTTGCTTGAACATTAAATAATTGCTTGCAGTTCCACTGAAGCATCATCTAAATAATCTTTGGACATGAACAGTAGCTTTGTTTATGTGAATTATCTGGGATATATTGGGTTTTTTGCTTTAACAAGTACACTATCTATTTGTATGTTGTCTATCTATAAGACAAAACATGTAAGGAGTTCTTTCCATTTTCATTTGATTCATGTATTAGGTGGTCTAGTGGAAGCTATTTTGCAGCTTGGTATTCTTAATTATGAAATTCATCCATGATGTATTTTTCATAATATGGACAGCTAGGATTCTGTGCTTGTATATATTTGAAATTTTGTAGAGTACATTATTTTTGCAACTTATTGTACAGTTGATCTTTTCAGGTTCTAGCTGTTAAGCTGTTAAACTATTTTGATGTATTATGTGCTGATTGAACTTTTATCTGTTTTAATTGTTAATAAATATTGGTGCAGGTTGTATCACTACTAAGGAGCTTGGAACCGTGATGAGGTCCCTTGGACAGAACCCTACAGAGGCTGAGCTTCAGGACATGATCAATGAGGTTGATGCTGATGGGAATGGCACTATTGATTTTCCTGAGTTTCTGAACCTGATGGCTAGAAAGATGAAGGACACAGACTCTGAGGAGGAGCTCAAGGAAGCTTTCCGGGTGTTTGACAAGGACCAGAATGGCTTCATCTCTGCAGCTGAACTTCGCCATGTTATGACTAATCTTGGTGAGAAGCTGACTGATGAGGAAGTTGATGAGATGATTCGTGAGGCTGATGTGGATGGTGATGGGCAAATCAACTACGAGGAGTTCGTCAAGGTCATGATGGCCAAGTGAGGACCATTCACCCCAAACTAAAACCTGAAAACTTTAAAACGAAAAATAGTTGAGGGAAACAGGGCACAGATAAGTTCGACGAGATTTCTATTCATTGCTAGGATTTCTCAATTTGGTACTATTAGCTGCTTTCATTGGGTGTTGTCTGCTTTCCTGTTTGCATTGTTTTTTGTAGTGTTTCTCTTTGTTATCTGCTTGTTTGTTGTGTTTCTTTTTCTAGTAGTCTGGGTTTCTTAGTAACTTATTACTTCCTGGTATTATGAACCTAGAACAATTGGGAGCCTTTGAAGTTTTTGCCTTTGTTTGACTAGTTCTGTTAATATTTCAACATTTCAATTCACTTGTGAGAAACATTTTTCATTTTCCCCTTTGAACTGCATGCATCATCACTTTTTGGTGTTTACATGGAAATTGCTGCGTTATTGAATCTGAAGTATCTCTTCTCTCGATCCTGTGTACTATTGGTGTGGGTAAGTAGCTTTGGTAGGTGTACTTAGGGGCTGCTGCCAAGCAACTATAGTTTATGATGAAAGAAAGTGAGATTGGTGAAGCAAGAATATTAAAAAGTTTACCTGCTCAGCTTTTTTCCGTTTACAGTTCAAAGGTCAAAAAAAATCAAAAGAGTTTGATTTATTGTTCCACATCTCGGAAATAGACTACAACGAAGCATTTAGCAAAAACCAGGCGCTGGTCAAGGCAAGTTTAAACTTTAGGCTCAGAATTTACTTAGCATGTAGGTGATATACATAGATATAAGAATTTTCATTTACCCTAATAACAGTGGCAGACCAAACAGTAGTCATCACCACACAAGCTAAACAACCTTTCCAAATTAATTACTCCCTTCACAATTCCAAATGCTTATTTTTTAGTCCATTTCAAAATTAAAGCTATATTTCTATTTTAGGATTATAAATTAACATATTTTTATGTTACGTTTGGATTAGAGTAATGAATGTGAGAATGAAATTATTCATTCTTATAGAATGAAAAAATTGTGTTTGATTGCGATTAGAATGAAAAAAATTGTGTTTAGTTCCTTGAGAGGAGGAGAGCATATAGAATAACTCATTCTAGCTAGAATGGAATGAATCATTCCATTGTTCATTCCATTCCTTCAATCCAAACGTAGCATTAATGTCACTACTTTTATACAATCGTTTCTAACTTCACACCACAAATATTTAAGTTCTTAGTCATATTAAGGTTACATACGAAAACATAAAGTTGTCCTCGTCATTTTAGAGATATATATATATATATATACACACACTTTCGGAATGGAGTGAATACTGATCCTATATTGCGTTGTAGGATGCAGATACTGAGATCTTGCCTGCAGTAGGTACATTCCTATCATTTTCCATGTCATTCCTGCAGTAGATCATTCATATCCTTTTCCTTGTCACTGGTGACCTAAGAGTCAGCTTCACATTTTTGGAACTTTTGCTAAATTGATATCAATGTCCTACTTCCTGGATGTGTTATATGGTTTGTTTCTTAAAATATGTTTGTATTTTCCTATAAAAATATGTTTATTTCTACAGTTATAGTAAAAGATATATAAGAAAAAGTAATACAACAATGTGTTTTCGATGCATAGATAGATAGATAGATAGATAGATAGATAGATAGATAGATAGAGAGAGAGAGAGAGAGTCCAAAGAAGTATGACATAAAACAAAGAATTATCATATGCTCAGTATGAACAGGTTACGGAAGATTATCGTATGCCTATGAAAAAGTTCTACAAAAAGAATTTTATTTGTAAAAATAAAAATAATTTTAAAAAAGGAATCTATTTTTTTTAGTAATATTCTTAAATTATCGTCATAATTTTATTATCTTATCATATTATTACATTAATAATTTATTATTATAGGGGTATTTATCAACAAAAACACACACACAAATATATATATATATATATATATATATATATATATATATATATTGAGAGAGAGAGAGAGAGAGGGAGTCAGAGTCGAATTCTGAAAATTGAACTTTTTTTTCTGTAGTAGAGAGAGTAATAGGTACCAGGGTACCATACTCCACTAAAAGTGCAGTTCCTTTGTATGAAGATTCGGACTTCAGTATCTGGTTCCTTTCAAATACAGATAGTGTAGTTTGTGGCCTCGGTGATATTGAACCGGATGCCAGTATATGCCGTAAAGTTATCACCCCCAACTACATTAGATTCCTCCAAAACGATCTATGCACCTTAGGGAAAGAATATATTTAAACATTACTAGCTCTCCATAAAACCATACAGTAAAAAATTTATAGTTTACATAACTTTTCAACATTTTAAATTAGGAAGATTTTTTTAACCTACTTGTCTAGTCATTTTTGGCCCATCAAATCTTATATTCTTATTCCTTTTGGAAGTTTTTGTCATTTTCTGAAATAAGAGTATATTTAAAGATATTTTGATGATTAAAAAAAAGAAGAAGCAAATACACGGCTTTTATAAATGTGATGAATTTTCTGCAAAATTGAAACATAAAACAAAATCGAAATCTCTTTCCAATAATAACAGCTTTATTTTTTTTCTTTTCATTTTTTTTTTGGTTCCGACTTTTATTGGATTCATGTTAAATGCACAAAAAGCTGTGGATTGTTTTTATGGAGTAGACAGTGACATTGCTTATAAATAATTGTAACCTAGGGGCTAGGACCATCTATTTTATGCTGGAAAGTCTTATGGATTTTGGATGAAACTAAATAATTATCGTTTTCACAAAGTCTCATGTGTTTTGATTTTTGGAGTCCTACAAACATCGGGTTAGTTGACCAATTCGTTGCTAACCAAACATGGAGTGGTTCTGGCCCGTATTCTAAAGTCCTTTGGAACCACATGGTAGAAGAAATTCGAGTAATGATAGGTAACTAGGTAAAATCAGTCTAGTTTCTAAACAAATCATTGATGAATTGTAATATACATTATACAACTCATTAATTTATTTGTTTAGATAAAATAGACAGTTTTTATCATTTTACCTGTTATTATTCAATGAATCAATTCGAATAATTTGAGCTTTGGTGCTTTTGCATACAGATGAAAGATGGGAAAGGATCCGGAACTATTGGAAAGAGGAAAGTGTGAGACGAAGAAAACGGGACAAATTGCTTCGCTCACTCTGTGGTAACTCTATATAAAATTGCTTAGTCCCTTTCATCCCAATGGTCAAACACAGTGACTTTCACGTGAGGTTAGCTTACGTATATCAGTATATGACATATCAAATCTTCAAAGGAAAAGATTTAACAATTGTTAAATTTAATTATAAACCTTTTAATATATGGCAAAAGTCTAGTTTTTGATTTTCACGACCAGTTGTGACAACTAACACCAAATGTTGTTTATAAAATTGAGTAATAATACAACTGAAGTTGTTAAAATATTTGAGTCAGTTGCAGATGGTTGTGGTGATTATAATAATCCTAAACCCTATATATACAAAGTTTATATAATCTTATTCAAAATTTAGTTACTCCTAATAAATTTTTTCGGTCATTCCAGACGCATGATTTTATATATTTATATTTTTTATTTTTGTTTCCTTTAATTTTATGGTAGAAGAGAATCATTTACATTATATTTATTTTATATAATTAACTTCCTTTTTCTTTTTCTTTTTTGGCTTTTGTTTGTTATTTTTCTTCCTTTTAAGGTTTCAGAGAAAAGTATTGTCTATGTCCAAAATTTTATAGGATGGGTTCAACGACCAATTAGGTTATGCTTATCAACGTTTGGTTTGATTATTCCTTTTTGCAAATTTATATGGTACGTTAAGACGTGTAAAGAACATATATTTAGACACTATACTTTTTTGTTGTAAATTATTACTCTCTCGGTGCTAGGTCTTCTATTGTAGTCAAATTGATTATTTTTCAAATTAATATATCTTATTATTCTTTTATATATGTGCAAGAAACTTATAAACGTTATAAATTACATATAATTTAGTACATATCTCTATATTTGTCTTTTTGAAAATTTAAATATATATATTTAATTATTAATTTCAAAAACGGTCAATTTAACCACAAAAATCTATTGAGGACTTTTATCCTAGGACGAAGGGAGTAATATATTTACAAATAAAATATATAAATATATTTATTTACGAAAAACATTTCAAATATATTATATACTGTAATTGTATGTATAGGTTCTTAGATATATCTATTTTAATTAGAGGGGAGCAAAGAAAATAATTGCTTTCTTGAAAATGTGTCACTTTTTAAACTTTCTTTCTCTCTTCCCTGCTTTATCCCTAAAATCTCTTTTATATTTTCTCATCCATATTTTATAACTTTTATTCAAATATTATTATTTTTTTAATTATACATATATAATTTGTGCTACAAATATTAGTATTAAATAAAAGAGTTCGAAAAAAATAAAATCAAATGGTGTATAATAGTTCTGTAATTTTAATACGTGAATGGAGATACTCTAATGCATATATAACTCATGTACCTTATAGCAAAGGTTAAATTATATCTCTGATTTTTCTTTCCATAGAAAAATGCTACTGAACAAATGCACTTCTGCACAGGTCCACCGGTCATAAATATTTACACCATAGTAATCCTTTCAACTTCTTCTATTGGCATTTGGAGCGTTATGATGCGTTTATAAGTTCTAAACTATCAAATGCAGTTGATAATTTTGTTCGTTTATAATTATTTTATTTCAAATGCTGTTAATTAAATCACAAATGCTGCGTTTGGGGTCCAAACGTAACGCTTCAAAAGTGGTGTGGTGTGTTTGGTTCAAACACACCAAATACTACTATTAAAAATGCTTTAAATGTCGATAATCGAACATACCATATATATTGTACGTATAAGTGCTTTCGGATGTTGTTTGAAGGTATATTGTACGTATTGATTTTGACTTCTTTGAACTAAAAAAAGAAAAAGAAGTACTAATAGAAAAACACACACAATAAGTTTAATTCAAAGAGAGATTCAAGTAAATATGTTAGTTGAGCTAGAGCATACGATTAGTATACATTATTCGTTCACAAGCCCATTCGTACTCAATTATTTATCTAGATCAATGTAAGAATTTTATTCAAGAAAATGAAATATCCTCCAACAAACAAAATATCTAATTTTTCAGATGAGCACACAGGATAGTTAAATATTCGTGAATTTGCAATTATTTAAGTTATATCATCTACTCGTCTGAAAAATTAACATGCTTTTTCGGTGAATATAGCAAGACTTTTGTATAAATAAACATATATACTCAACTATACTTGACATATATATGATGTACGTGAACTTAAAAACATTTGTTTAAACCAAAATTTATGTTTATTTAGAAGTTCAAGTTAGGTGACCACTTGTATAAGTTTTTTGTGTAAGCTTCTCATAATGGCCGTGATTTTATTGAATGCACTATTGATTTGTATGAATTTATTCACTTTGGTAGTAATACTAACTATTTTAAAGCTAGTTGTTTGCTTCTTGTTGGGGACAATGTTAAGGTAAGGTCTTTATTTTATTTTATTTTTCGTAATGTGATTAAGATCGTAAGAGGTTTTGTACTCATAAATCAAACACTTTCGTTTATGCTTGATATAAATTTTCATTATTACGATGAAAAAAATATCAAAGAGAAGTTAAAAATCTCAGAATTTAAATTAACTCTGCGCTAACATGCACATAAAAATATTGATGTTGGATGTATGCAATACATTGTTTAAAACTATATGTTTTAAGTTCATCTATTCATGTTATTAATTTAGTTCATATCCAATTTCTTATAATTTGTACCAAAGTCATGCCCTAACCAAAGACTTCAACACAATTCTAGAATAATTTTTTCTTAATGCACACATGAAATTGTTAGTGATTACAACAAAATTTTCTACAAACAGGAAAAGAGGAAAGAGGGTTCAAGCCAGCAGGCGGGAGGACAAAGTCTCAAAGGAGGACAAGGTTAATGGCTACAAGAAAGGTCGTCAGGAGGACAAGGTTAATGGCAACAAGAAAGGTAGTCGGATAGACCGAGTTCGTGAATGTACAATCCTTTAGTTGTGAAGGATAATAATCTTCCAAATCACGCGCATCAAATAATTGTAATCTCAGCTATGAAAGGGGCATTGTTGGGTTGAGATAAGCCCTAGAAATAAATTTTCTGTGCCAATAATTTATATTGGTATGTATCCTATATTTAAACTTTTTTTTTTTTGCTAAATCTATATTTAAACTTTAACAAGAGTTGTTATGAAAATATGTTATTTAACTTCTTGATGGTTGTCACGGTATGCGGAATATTTTATGAGATGTTTTTCATCTTCTTCTTTCTATTCTTTTATGGTTAAAATTGTAATAGCATCACCAGGGTTATTTTTTAATACACAAATAACCCTCTTTATATATATATATATATATATATATATATATATATATTGCATAATTGAGGCTTTGGACTATATTGCAAAATAAAGTAACTTTAAGGACCATTTCACATAGTTAAGACAAAAAAGGACTTAAATACATATTCAACCATACTTTAAGGCAAAAAAAGTGCAAACAAGCATCTAATTGATAGATATTGATTGTTGTAACATTATTTAAGGTTATGTTTCAAAGACAAATTTAAAGTTTGAAGATTGGCATAAAATTGTTCTCCATAAGTCAAGTTTATAGTAATGCAAAATCGCACTTTTCGGTTTATATTTTGAACCGTACCGAACCGACTTGTATAAGTCAAAATTACTAATATTTTTGATTTAAAATTTATTAAATTAATTTAATATTTTTACAACACACATTATATAATAACATTCATTAAAATAACTCAAGAAATATTAACAAGTAATATAAGAATGTATGTTCAATTAAATTTCAATAACATTATTATAAAGGTTAAATATACTTATGTTCTTCGAAGTATGACACAATTTACACTTGTGACCCTAATGTTTAAAACCTTACATTAGCATACTCCAAGTACACTTAAGTAAACAAAAGTGACCTTAAATCTATTTCTGGCCAAAAAAATCACCTGAGTGCTGACGTGTCACCGAGAAAGTCGTATTTTTATAATTTTCAACATATTTCAGTGTATTTTACCATTAAAAAAAATTAATACATGCACATACTTATTAAATTCGTATACTTATATTAAATCCGTATAATTTGATTATAAAATTATAAATACAATTTAAAAATATAAAAAATTATAAAAACAAATTAAAAAGATTAAAAAAGAAATTAAAAAGATTTGAATACAAATTAAGAGTATATTAACAAAAAAACTAAAAATAAATTAGCCACAAAAATTATACCCAAATTGATAAAACATTTGAAACTTGCAAATATTTTAGATCTGATCCAAATACTTACAAATACAAGCCAACAAAGTCGTGCCTTGCCACTGCGCTAGCTTGTTCGATAACAGTGAATCGGCGGCATGAACCCAACGGTCCAAGCAGAGGCAGACCTTGGTGGCGCCGGCATCATCGGCGTTCTATATAAGTTCCTTCAACACATTCGTCCCCTCCGAATAATTCAACAATACTTCTCAGATCTGAAAGTAATATGCCCTCAAGCCAATTATATTTGATGTAATAAGCATTTACTTTGTAATCTTATTCAAATATTAATAATAGAATAAAAGGCATATTTTATCCATGTTAATTGGTTGAATTAATAAATGTGATGAACCCATAGTTTTCGAGCAATGCTTTTAGAATCATGATGAGATCATGCTAGTGAGATCTAAATTCAAGAAAGCTCAAAACTAAAATGTTCCTAATCGTTGGATCACTAATATTGGGATTACTGATCCGGATAGATTAGTACATACTATGCTTGATCTTTAGAAGATAATGATTGATCTCATAATCATTTGTGTGAAGACACTAAAGCAAGTATGTAGGTGCTTATTAGAGAATAAGTTCACTGAACGTGACTCGCTTAAAGAACCCTAATGGAGTTTTATTCACCTGTCAATAGGGAAGTTCTTAAGTGATAGTTGTACAAGTGATCCTTGGACTTGAGATCATCATAGTACCTTGTGTATGTTAAGTTATACTTTGTCATATTCCTTAATACCTTAGGGTATGTCATAGGGTATGTACGGGTATAATAAAGTATACACGGAGGTAGGTGAATGATCGACAAAGGATCTACCACTTCTGATAAAGGGAGAGAATGTCCTATGCGATTTGATAAATGACAACTCAGAAATCCCTGGCCAGGGTTGAATGAAAATTAGAAAGGAGTTTCTAATTTACATTAATCGGAGTTGTGCATTTTTAAATCGAAATGCATATGATTAAATAAAATAAGCCTTGTCAGTAATTCCATGTCTTATATTTAATCGGGACATTGTATGGTAGAAGGATTGAATTGTACGGTAACTACTACTGAATAGGTTCTATGTGATTAAACATTGATTTCATATTATTCGGATAGTCATGATACATTATCGTAAGGTGTCCCTCATGATGTAGAATAAATATTATTTATTTATGTTTGAATTAAAGGAGTTTAATTCATTATAAATAATATTAGAATTGTTCTAATTTATTTATTCTACTACCGGCATAATATTGAACCTAAAGGGTCACAACACCGCAAAAAGAATAATATTATATTAGAAGAAATTGGCTTAATGATAATAAATTAAGTATTTAATTTATTAGTTGAATAAATTGAAATGCTTAATATTTATAATGATATATTTGGAGAAATATTGAATTATAAATTAATAAGAGAAATCTTATTATTATTATCATTTAATTCTTAATTAGATTAAGAATTAATTTAAATGAAATATAAATATCATTTAAATTAAATGCAAAAGGTGGGCTAAGCTAATAACATGTGTTAGTTGCTTAAATGCAAAACATGTGGGTTAGGAGAATAATGTTACTTACATATTATGTAAGTATTATTCTTGGTAGTATACTAATTGAATTAGGGTTTTCCTAATTCATCCAACCTAGCATTTATTGCACTTAGAGAAGTGCTAGCCTCCATCTAATGAAAGAGTTCTTGATGAAGGGTTCTTATTATTCTTAAGAGTTAGGAATAAAAGATTTAATTGGATTAGCCATCCAAGATTTCTAGGAAATCAAATATTGTTTCTTGTATAATCATTCTTGGTGGATTACCTCTAGAGTGCTACATACACTTTGTAGCTAGTGTTTAATTCAAGGAACAAAGATTGGAGGAGCTTGAAGAAATCAACAAACAATTGTAGATTGGAGAAGCTTGAAGAAATCAAGAGAGGAGTAGATCTTGTAGCGGTTCAAGAGTTGAGTCATCAAAGGTATTTTCTCTTGTTATTCTTCTTCAATTAATAGCTATGCATAAGGTGATTCATGGTTAAGTTGCAAAAATTTTAATTTCCATTTTCCGTTGCGCATCTCAATTAGATTGTGATTTTGCATACTTACAGTGGTATCAAGAGCCATCCTTATGCGTACTATTAATTGTATCAATCATATATATGTTGATATGTGTTTAGAACAATTTTTTGGGTATAATTGTTAGTATGAAATTATGTTTTTTGGAAAAACATCAAAAGAAAAAAAAAAAAAAAAAAAACGGACACTGTTCATCGCCGGGAACTGTTCACCGCCGGAAACTGTTCACGCCGGACACTGTTCACCGGCACTGTTCATGCCGGAACTGTTTACCGGCACTGTTCACAGGCACTGTTCACCGGGCAGCGGGAACTGTTCACCGGGCAGCGGGCAGCAGAACTGTTCACCGGGCAGCCCGAACACTGTTCACCGGGCAGCCCGGGCACTGTTCACAAAAAAAAAAAAATGATTTTCCAATTTTAAAATTTCAATGTTGAAAAATAAAGATGTTTATTTTAGACTTGAAATTGGTTTAAAATAAAGGAGTTTATTTTAATTAATATTGGATTTCAATTTTGAACAAAGATTCTAAATTTTATAAAGGAGTTTATATTAATTTGGAATGGATTAAAATAAAGGAGTTTATTTTAATTGGATTTTGGATTTCTACTAGTCAATTGCCCATTAAATGATATCAATATATATTGAATGGTTTATTATTCATGAGATGAATGGTATTTATATATGTTGATATATATATATATATATATATATATATATATATATATATATATATATATATAGGGGATGATTAAGGACTATTGACCAATGTGATTGGATTTAATTTGAATGGATGCTTGAATGAATGGTTTTATTCATAATGGGGTCTGCGTACCCTCGCCTATCTAAATTTCTAAATGTAATTTCTATCTCTCTCCTATGTACTTCCCCTTGACTGTTGATCAAGGTTTCTATTTTGTTAAAATGAATGTAATAGGATTTAATAGAGTTACTAGAGAAATTGGAACCGAAGAGCAAGAGCATTGAAGACCCATTTGTAATGAAGCCTGGGTTGAATGTAATAGTTATATTCAAATTTATTCTTGCACCCTAGGTTTGACCTATTGATTTACTCGGTGGCTCGAGTGAATCAAATTAGATTAAGTCCATAATCATCCCATATAGAATATAGTATTCTATGAATGCATGCTTATAATATATATATTAAATATATTATTATTCATGTTGATGAATGTTTAATATGACGCGTATTTATATATATAATACTTGCATGCGCGCTAAACAAGATGAGACCATTAATAACAAAACCCTCATTACAAAATATTAAGTTGAATACGTTTAAAGGTATTTCAAAAATATCAAACGTAGCCTTCTAGCATGATAAAGCAATAGAGTATTAATTATTTAATATTAGTTTGTTGTGCACACACAAGACTCATATTAAAATTTTAAGATGTTTGGCTTTATTACATTAAAAATGTTTTATAAGGAATTGAACAATACTAGTTTTGTTGTGCACACACAAGGACTATATTTTTCTATTCGCTTATATGGAAATGCTAGGTGAAAACTTAACTTGGATTATTTTAGTTCGGATGTGCACACACTTGACTATTATAATCTAAGAGGCAAAATACAAGGAGTTACATAGTTGATGTAATTGACAAGAGTTGTCTACCCTTTGAATAAATATATGGTTTGTTGTGCACACACAAGGCTGCATATTTATGTCAATAGGATCCTTACTCACTAAACAGATTTTTGAAAATTTGTCGAACTATATATGGAGGGTCATATAGTTTGTATAAAATAGTGGGAGACACCCTTTTAATAAAGTCCTATATTAAATTGGTGATTAATAAAATGAATATATGCTAATGTTGTTTAAATAAAAATTCATTTACAGATTTTTACAAATGGCCCATTCACTATCACTGCGGAGCATATTGGATGCTAATAAACTAACCGGACCGAACTACACGGATTGGTTAAGGAATTTGAGAATTGTTCTCACCGCTGAAAAATTATCTTATTGTCCTTAATTCGCCTGTTCCTGCAACTGTTGCAGAAACTGCCTCTGAGGAAGAGATTGCTACTTTTAAAAAGTGGCAAGATGATGCTATGGTAGCTCAATGCATCATGCTCGCATCCATGAGTAACGAGTTTACAACGTCAACATGAGAAAATGGATGCACCTGCTATATTGCTTCACCTGCAAGAGTTGTATGGTGAACAAAGTAGGTCTGCAAGATATGAGATATCTAAGGAGCTCTTCCGATCTAGAATGACCGATGGCCCTACAGTACAGGCACATGTCCTCAAAATGATCAATTTGATTGAACAATTGGGACAACTGGGTTTTTGTAATGGATGGAGAGTTGAGCCAAGATTTGATCTTACAGTCACTCCCGGACTCCTACTCACAATTTGTTGTGAATTTTCACATGAACAAGCTTGATGTCAGCTTGCCTGAATTGCTTAACATGTTGAAAACTGCAGAGAGTCACTTTCCATCCAAGAAAGACCAAGTCTTACTGATAGGTGACGCTTCCAAGAAAAGGAAGTGGCCCAAAGGAGCTTCTGCTAAGAAGAAAAATTCTAAGAAGGCAAAAGGAAAAACAGTTGATAAAGGTAATAAGAATAAAACAAATGCGGATAGCAAAGGAGTTTGCTTCCACTGCAATAAGCCTGGACATTGGAAGAGAAACTGCAAGGATTACCTTGCAGAGGCAAAGCAGAAAAGGCTTATTGAAGCTTCAGCTACGGATACAGGTTTATTCATGATTGAAATAAATCTTTCTGTAAGTCAAAATTCTACTTGGGTATTAGATACCGGCTGTGGTTCTCACATATGCAATTCATTGCAGGGAATAAGCAGAAGTAGAAGGCTAAACAAGGGAGAAGTAACTCTACGAGTGGGAAATGGAGCAAAGGTTGCTGCATTAGCTGTGGGGACTTATTGTTTAGCATTGCCTACGGGAAAGTCTATCAATTTAATAAATTGTTATTATGTACCTGTTCTCATTAGAAACATTATATCTATTTCTATGTTGGACAAAGAAGGATTCAATGTTATATTTAAGAACAATGGTTGTTCTATTTATAATAATAATGTTTTGTTTGGAACTGGTAGATTAATTGATGGACTTTACTTACTTGACTTACATGAAAATATTTTTCAAATTGAACAAACTTGTAAAAGAAAAAGAGATGAAGTAAATCATACTTTCATTTGGCACTGTAGACTCGGTCACATCAATGAAACAAGATTAAACAAGTTGCATATTGATGGTCTTTTAGAACCATTCGATTTTGAATCATATCCAACTTGTGAATCATGTCTCATGGGTAAAATGACTAAATCTCCATTTAGTGGACATGGAGAGAGGGTTACAGGATTGTTAGAGTTGGTACACACAGATGTATGTGGACCTATGACAACAGATGCTAGAGGAGGGTATTTTTCGTATTTCATTACATTCACTGATGATCATTCAAGATTTGGATATGTGTATTTAATGAAATATAAATCCGAATCATTTGAAAAGTTCAAAGAATTCAGAAGTGAAGTAGAGAAACAAACTGGCAAAAGTGTTAAGATTCTTCGATCAGATCGAGGAGGAGAATACTTGAGCAATGAGTTTCTTAATCATCTCAAAGAAAATGGTATTCTCTCTCAATGGACGCCTCCTGGTACGCCACAATTAAATGGTGTATCTGAAAGAAGGAATCGTACCTTGTTAGACATGGTGCGGTCCATGATGAGTTTCACCGACCTTCCAATATCATTCTGGGGTCATGCCCTAGAAACGGCTGCATATCTACTTAACAAGATTCCCTCAAAATCCGTCCCTAAGACTCCATATGAGATGTGGACAGGGAGGAAACCCAGTCTTAAGCATGTTAAGATTTGGGGTTGTAACGCTTATGTAAAGAAGTTACAAAGTGACAAACTTGAGGCTAGATCTGACAAGTGCAAATTTGTGGGGTATCCTAAAGAAAGTTTAGGATATTATTTCTATAATCCTATCGAGCAAAAGGTGTTTGTTGCCAAACACGCTACCTTCTTGGAAAAGGAGTTTATCCTTGAAGGGGCTAGTGGGAGGAAAATAGATCTTGAAGAAATTCAAGAACCACAAATTACTACAGATCAAGTGGATGAACATGTTCAAGTAGATATAACTTCTGTACCACAACCGAGTCGTAAATCTGGAAGAGTGCCGAAAATACCTAAAAGGTATACACTTATCATAGAAGATGATGATGAGGTACGCATCATAACTGATGATGATCCAGTAACATACGATGAGGCTATGAGTAGTAAACACTCTGAGAAATGGCAAATAGCCATGAAATCCGAAATGGACTCCATGTATGAAAACCAAGTATGGACTTTGGTTACTCCACCTGAAGGCATTGTTTGTGCCTATAGGGTGTAAATGGGTCTTTAAGAAAAAGACTGGAGCAGATGGCAAGGTGGAGACCTATAAGGCCAGACTGGTTGCAAAAGGTTTCAAACAAAGATAAGGAGTTGACTATGATGAAACCTTCTCACCAGTAGCCATGCTCAAGTCCATCCGGATTTTACTTGCGATTGCAGCTTACTATGACTACGAAATCTGGCAAATGGACGTGAAAACGGCCTTCCTCAATGGGAAAACTAGATGAGGATGTATATATGATACAGCCAGAGGGTTTTGTTTCAAAGGTTGGAACAAATCAAGTGTGTAAGTTACAAAGATCCATTTATGGATTGAAGCAAGCTTCTCGAAGTTGGAACATCCGTTTTGATGAGACAATCAAAGAGTTTGATTTTATCAAAAATGAGGATGAACCATGTGTGTACAAGAAAGTTAGTGGGAGTGCTGTGACATTCCTGGTATTATATGTTGATGATATATTACTTATAGGGAATGACATACCGATGCTACAATCAGTTAAAATTTGGTTATCTAAACACTTCTCCATGAAGGACTTGGGAGAAGCATCCTACATATTGGGGATAAAGATCTATAGAGATAGATCAAAGAGGATGCTCGGCTTGACCCAAGGTGCATACATTGATTCGATGCTAAAGAGGTTTTAGCATGCAAGACTCCAAGAGAGGACTCATACCGATGAGTCATGGAGTAAATCTCTCTAAGAAATTGTCCCCAAAGACACCTGAAGAGAGAGAACGCATGAATCAAATACCTTATGCTTCGGCAATAGGATCCATAATGTATGGAATGATATGTACCAGACCAGATGTTGCTTATGCACTTAGTGTAACAAGTAGATATCAGTCTAATCCTGGAGAAGAACACTGGAAAGCTGTGAAAAACATCTTGAAGTACTTGAGAAGAACTAAAGATGTGTTTCTAGTATATGGTGGGTCTGATTTGAAACTAGAGGGCTTTACAGACTCAAGTTTTCAAACTGACCAAGATGACAGTAAATCCATGTCAGGGTATGTATTTACCTTGAACGGTGGAGCAGTGAGTTGGCAGTTGCTGACTCAGTGACAGAGGCAGAGTATATAGCTGCAAGTGAAGCTGCAAAGGAAGCTGTTTGGATGAAGAAGTTCATTTCTGAACTCGGGGTAGTTCCTAGCATTACTGGACCCGTTCCGGTTCATTGTGACAACACTGGAGCTGTTGCACAGGCTAAGGAACCCAGGTCTCATCAGAGATCCAAACACGTGTTGCGGCGATTTCATTTAATTAGAGAAATAATTGAAAGAGGAGATGTCACCTTAGAAAGAGTGGACTCCCAGAACAACATTGCATATCCATTTACTAAAGCATTATCGCAAGATCAATTCAATCGCCATTTCGATAAAATGGGTATTAGATACCAAGGTGATTGGCTTTAGTGCAAGTGGGAGATTGAAAGTAATATGCCCTCAAGCCAATTATATTTGATGTAATAAGCATTTACTTTGTAATCTTATTCAAATATTAATAATAGAATAAAAGGCATATTTTATCCATGTTAATTGGTTGAATTAATAAATGTGATGAACCCATAGTTTTCGAGCAATGCTTTTAGAATCATGATGAGATCATGCTAGTGAGATCTAAATTCAAGAAAGCTCAAAACTAAAATGTTCCTAATCGTTGGATCACTAATATTGGGATTACTGATCCGGATAGATTAGTACATACTATGCTTGATCTTTAGAAGATAATGATTGATCTCATAATCATTTGTGTGAAGACACTAAAGCAAGTATGTAGGTGCTTATTAGAGAATAAGTTCACTGAACGTGACTCGCTTAAAGAACCCTAATGGAGTTTTATTCACCTGTCAATAGGGAAGTTCTTAAGTGATAGTTGTACAAGTGATCCTTGGACTTGAGATCATCATAGTACCTTGTGTATGTTAAGTTATACTTTGTCATATTCCTTAATACCTTAGGGTATGTCATAGGGTATGTACGGGTATAATAAAGTATACACGGAGGTAGGTGAATGATCGACAAAGGATCTACCACTTCTGATAAAGGGAGAGAATGTCCTATGCGATTTGATAAATGACAAACTCAGAAATCCCTGGCCAGGGTTGAATGAAAATTAGAAAGGAGTTTCTAATTTACATTAATCGGAGTTGTGCATTTTTAAATCGAAAATGCATATGATTAAATAAAATAAGCCTTGTCAGTAATTCCATGTCTTATATTTAATCGGGACATTGTATGGTAGAAGGATTGAATTGTACGGTAAACTACTACTGAATAGGTTCTATGTGATTAAACATTGATTTCATATTATTCGGATAGTCATGATACATTATCGTAAGGTGTCCCTCATGATGTAGAAATAAATATTATTTATTTATGTTTGAATTAAAGGAGTTTAATTCATTATAAATAATATTAGAATTGTTCTAATTTATTTATTCTACTACCGGCATAATATTGAACCTAAAGGGTCACACCGCAAAAAGAATAATATTATATTAGAAGAAATTGGCTTAATGATAATAAATTAAGTATTTAATTTATTAGTTGAATAAATTGAAATGCTTAATATTTATAATGATATATTTGGAGAAATATTGAATTATAAATTAATAAGAGAAATCTTATTATTATTATTATCATTTAATTCTTAATTAGATTAAGAATTAATTTAAATGAAATATAAATATCATTTTAAATTAAATGCAAAAGGTGGGCTAAGCTAATAACATGTGTTAGTTGCTTAAATGCAAAACATGTGGGTTAGGAGAATAATGTTTACTTACATATTATGTAAGTATTATTCTTGGTAGTATACTAATTGAATTAGGGTTTTCCTAATTCATACCAACCTAGCATTTATTGCACTTAGAGAAGTGCTAGCCTCCATCTAATGAAAGAGTTCTTGATGAAGGGTTCTTATTATTCTTAAGAGTTAGGAATAAAAGATTTAATTGGATTAGCCATCCAAGATTTCTAGGAAATCAAATATTGTTTGTTTCTTGTATAATCATTCTTGGTGGATTACCTCTAGAGTGCTACATACACTTTGTAGCTAGTGTTTAATTCAAGGAACAAAGATTGGAGGAGCTTGAAGAAATCAACAAACAATTGTAGATTGGAGAAGCTTGAAGAAATCAAGAGAGGAGTAGATCTTGTAGCGGTTCAAGAGTTGAGTCATCAAAGGTATTTTCTCTTGTTATTCTTCTTCAATTAATAGCTATGCATAAGGTGATTCATGGTTAAGTTGCAAAAATTTTAATTTCCATTTTCCGTTGCGCATCTCAATTAGATTGTGATTTTGCATACTTACAAGATCCTCCGTGTCAGATCAACTTTCTGTCCAAAATCTTCCAATAATAACGATTCCGTCAAGTCCGACAACAAAGAATCCATGTTTTCAGATGAGGAAATTGAGTTAGCGAGGCATCCGAGTTGTTGTATATGTACGTATATACAACCTTATATATATATATATACAAGGAGCTTCTTGAGCGAACTTGAAGGAACGGACTAAAGACGTACCAAAGCCAAAAACCACGCGGATTGGAATTTAGTCTAAGTGAGTTGCAACCTTATATATATATATATTGTTGGGGTGTAAATAATAAGGCCCAAATAATCTTATTATTGTGGCCCGATTTTGGAACATGAATATTAGGCCTTGTAGGGAAATCGGGCCATGGCCCATGTAGGGAATCCCTTTATGGGGAAAATCCCTTCTGACAGAACGGGACAGTGGGCAGGTCCGTTTATTTCTACACGTAAGGGTAGGCAGTCAGGATATATTCGGCGCCTACCTTCTTTTACGGAGCTGCGGTCAAATCCTATTAAGGCATTTGACCTAATGAGGAAACCTACTTACTTTTCGGGGATAGGCGTGACGTCAGCTGGGAGAATACTATAAGTACAAGGCTACAACCTCATTTCACAGGTAATCATTATTTTACGAGCACAAGAGCACCACAACCTCCATTGTTAAAACCTTGTTCGGCCTGTACTAATTCTCACGCCTGAGCTATCCCCCGGTGGCAAAACCACCCGGAACTCTCAGTGTAGTATCGTTATTGTGCAGGATTGACGCGTCCTTGGTGATTGAGGCGCGTGGACGAATTCTTGGCGTTAACATTGGCGCTAGAAGGAGGGCCTAGTGCTTAGTAACTTGTCAATCACTTAAAAATTTTCTTGACTAAGACATAACAGTAAAAAATAGACTGGAAATGACTTCGGCACAGGGAGAAGCCCCCCTTGACCATCCTCACTGCAGAGGATCCGTCAGAGATAGGGTAGGGATGTCCAAAAGTCTTTCAGAACGGTTGGGCCCGCTAAGCCATTCGGTGGGCCCGGCCGACCCAAAAACACCCGTAGTCCAGAAAAATTTGTTACCGACACCCCAAAGAAGGGGGCAACGACGCGGCCGCACTGGAGGCCCGAACCCTAGGAGAGGTCGGAGCCACGATGAAAGAGACTCACTTACTGCCAGAAGGGATCAACGGCGTAAAGAAACGGTAGAGGCTATACGCCTACAACAAGTAGAACTGGAAAAACAACTGGTCCTTTTAGGGGAAGAGGGGGTAGCTTCCTCCAGTCGCCGTAGTGGTCGGGAAGTAACGACAGGAACCCAGTCCAGGACACACAGTTCGGACAGTTCGTGGCGGGAAAGCAGGGAGGCCCGGAGCCGAACAGAAGAAAGCGTGGGGCAGGCTAGCCATTCGCCAGAACGAAACAGCAGACTAGTACGGAGTAGGAGAGATACCCCTCCGGTCCTAAGTCGGAGCAGGCTGAGCAGGCCTAAGAGCCGCTCGGCCGAACGAGGCGGAAGATCCGAACGGAGAAGGGGAGAGACCTCTCCAGTTCCCTGTCAGAGCAGGCCCAGGAGCCGCTCGCCCAACCGAAGAGTTAGATCCGAACGGAGAAGAAGAGAAGAGACTTCAGTTCAAAGTCGTGGTGGGCACGAAGCCACCCGTCCGGCCAGGGACCCCGAGGCATTGGCCCGAAGGGTTACAGAGCTCGAAGAAATGCTTGCTATGGCCCATCAAGAGGATATCTCGGTAGACCCGACCTCACCATTTTCGCCAGAAATTGATCGAGCTCGGGCTGACCCTACGAAAAAGGCTCCTCATATGGAGAGTTTTGACGGTTCGGGAGATCCATATGACCATAGCCAAGCCTACGATCGGCTGATGATGTATAATGGCTATTCTGATGCGGCCAAATGCCAAATGTTCATCTCTACTCTGAGGAAAGAAGCACGCCAGTGGATGACGTCGTTAGCCCCAAACTCGATATCCTCATGGAAAGAACTTTGTACTCAATTTCACAGTCGGATTGGGAGCAACAAAAGAAGAGGAAAACCTACAGCCTCCCTAATGCAAGTAAGACAGTATTCGAATGAGTCCTTGGGGCAGTATGTCAAACGGTTCCGGGAGGCCGTCGGGGCAGTGACCGACCTGAACGACCCTCAGGCTCTCGGCTATTTTAATACGGGGTTAGACATAATAAAGTCTAGGAAGCTGGTGAAGGACATCATGTTCAATGCCCCGAGGAGCCTCGCCGAAGCATAAGACAGGGCCGAAGGGTTTATAGCCGTTGAGGAGGCCATGGGGAGTCTAAAGTCAAATCCCTCTTCGTCAGAAAAAATGAAAGAACGAGATAGAAACCCGTATCCTCGTATCGATGTCGGTAACAGGTCAGACACGTGGCCGAAGAAGAATTTTGGGGGAGTGGGAGGAGGTCGCCCCCCTCTCCCAAATCGAAAGGTCGAAAAGGTATACACCACCCTAAATACTGACCGAACTGCCATATTGGAACACATGAGAAATCAACCTTATTTCAAGCCGTGCCCAAACAATGTACACCCGAACCGAGGAAGTCAAAACAAGTACTGCGATTATCACCAGGCTTCGGGACACTCCACCGAAGATTGCCGGAACTTGAAAGAATTGATTGAGACGAATGTACAGAACGGGGAGTTGGTACGGTTTGTGGCGGGACGCAATGGTTCGGGAAGAGCCGCGAGCGGTGACGTCGTGGTACCGACCCCTCAAGGTCAGGCGGCCCCAAGTTCTTCGGTTCGGGGGGTGGTCGATGTAATAACCGGTGGTTCGGGTGGGAAGGTCATCGGTAAGAAGAGAAGGGGAACACTAGATGCAGTGATGACGGTAATGGAGAAACCGGTCGGGAGGGAACGGCCGTACCCCGGCACGGTGATCTCTTTCACCGATGATGATTACCCGCCTGAAGCCATTGAACCCCAAGAAGGTGCTTTGGCAATAACTGCCCAAGTTGGGTCTATGGACATGAGGCGGATTATGATCGACAATGGTTCTTCAGTCGACATAATGTATGCCCATGCCTACCAAAGGTTGGGCTTGGGTGGGAGAAAAATGGAGGTCGGACAAGAAGCCCCGTTGTACGGCTTCGGCAATGATCCGGTTCGAGTGGTAGGCACCATTGAGTTGCCAGTCATCTTTGGGACGACACCTCAAGTGGAGGAGGTCAATATCAAGTTCTTCGTTGTCAACGTGGACTCTGCGTACAATGCAATTCTGGGAAGGCCTACGTTGATGGCATTACAGGCGGTGACATCTATTCCGCATTTTAAAATCAAATTTCCTACCCCGAACGGGGTCGGCTAGGTCCGAGGTGACCTTGATTTGTCTCGGAGGTGTTACAGGAATTCGTTAATATCTTCAGCTGTCGGCAAGAGCAAACAGAAGCAGACCATGGTTATCGAAATCGAACCGTTTACTGAGGGATGCACAGAACCCCTCGCCCTGCCAGCCGAAGAGACAGAAGATATCGAGCTGATCCCAGGGAAGAGAGATAAGACAATTAAGATTGGTTCGGGACTACTGGAACCATTCAAAACTGGGCTGGTGGATTTGCTTCAGGTATATGCTGATATTTTTGCATGGGAACCTAGGGATATGCCTGGAGTTAGTGAGAAAGTCGCGGTACATAAGCTGCACGTGGATCCCGACAAAAAACCGGTATGGCAAAAGAGGAGAATCTTCGCCCCGGAGCGACAAAGGGTCATCGACAACGAGGTAGCCAAACTGTTGGCAGCGGACTTCATCTATGAGATCGAGTATCCTGAATGGTTAGCCAATGTGGTGTTAGTCCCGAAGCAGAACGGGAAATGGAGGATGTGCATCGACTACACGGACCTGAACAAAGCTTGTCCGAAGGATTTCTACCCACTTCCCCATATTGACCAACTAGTCGATGCTACTTCAGGGTATGCCTTGCTAAGTTTTATGGATGCATTCTCGGGGTACAATCAGATCTCTATGCACAGGAAAGACATCCTGAAGACAACATTAATTACGCATCGGGCAACCTACGCCTATAAGAAGATGACCTTCGGGTTATTGAATGACGATGCGACTTATCAGAGGATGATGAACTACGTGTTCTCGAAGCAGTTGGGTCGGAACATGGAGGTCTACGTAGATGATATGATAGTCAAGAGCATGTCTACAAGAGACCATTTGGATGACTTGGAGGAGTGCTTCCAGACAGTTCGACACCACAATATCAAGCTTAATCCTACAAAATGTACCTTTGGCGTTGGTGCGGGGAAATTTCTGGGTTATCTGATTAGCAAAAGGGGCATTGAGGCGAACCCTGAGAAAATCGAGGCCATTCTAAACATGAAGTCCCCCCAAACCTTTAAAGACGTACAGAGACTGACGGGTCGGATTGCGGCATTGAGGAGATTCATGTCGAAGTCAGCCGAACGGTGCTTGCCGTTCTTCAAAACACTCAAAGGACCGCAGAACGAGAAGACCTTCCATTGGACTCCGAAGTGTGAAGATGCTTTTTAGGGCATAAAGGAATACTTATCTTCGGCACCCCTGTTAATGAAACCCGTCCCCACAGAACCGTTGTACTTATATTTGGCTGCGAGCCCGATGACAGTAGGAGCGGTGTTGGTTCGGGAGTCCGGAGGAAAGCAGTACCCAGTATATTATGTCAACCATGCTCTTCGAGATGCTGAGACACGATACCCGAACTTGGAAAAATTTGCTTATGCCTTGATAATAGCCAGTCGGAAACTCCGACATTATTTCCAGGGACGGCTAATTGTAGTATACACCGACCAACCACTGAAGAAGATCTTGAGCTAGCCAGAACTTTCGGGACGATTGGCGGCTTGGGCTATGGAATTAACCCAATTTGTACTAGAGTACCACCCCCGAACAACAATTAAAAGTCAGGCATTGGCCAACTTTATGATTGAATGCTCATTTTCCGAAGCTGACCTGGATGATATACCGATGAATGTGAATTCGGTTTCGGATGACACCTCTGCCCAAACGTCTTGGACTCTGTATGTCGACGGGTCATCGACTCCAGAGGTAAGTTGAGCTGGATTGATCTTGGCAAGTCCGGAGGGGTTCAAGGTACAACAGGCAATTCGTTTCGGATTCAAAGCAACTAATAATGAGGCCGAGTATGAGGCCTTATTGGCAAGATTACGATTGGCTAAAAACCTTGGGGTGCAAACTATAATTATCTTCAGCGATTCCCAGTTAGTAGTTAAGCAGATTCTGGGAGAATATGAGTCTCGGGGGGCAATAATGACCAAGTACCTGATGGAGGCACGAGATCGGCTCCAATATTTCACATCGTATGTACTCCAAGGGATAGATCGGGAAAATAATACTGTGGCCGATGCGCTGGCTCGCCTGGCGACTGCAGAAGCCAGCTCGTTCAGCGGGTCGGTATATTTGGAGACCCTAGACTCACCAAGTGTTCGAAGGGGAGAGGTGCTGGTAGTCGAACGTTCGGATTATTGGATGACCCCTTATCTGAGTTATCTGTCTGATGGCGTCTTGCCATCGGATCGGATACTGGCGAGAAAGATAAAGTATCGGAGTACGAGTTTTGTGCTTATTGATGGCGACCTTTATAGGAGAGCTTTTACGTCTCCTCTATTAAAGTGTTGGACCCCATCCGAAGCCGATTATGCCCTTCGGGAAGTGCATGAAGGTATTTGTGGAGATCATATGGGAGCCAAGGCATTGGCGTATAAGATACTCCGACAAGGGTATTACTGGCCAACGATATATCTCGAAGCTAAGGAGTATGTGCAGAAATGTCGGAAGTGTCAGCTTAACAGTATAGTCCCCCACACACCGCCTGAAGAACTGTATTCGGTCTTGTCACCGATCCCCTTCGCCGTATGGGGAATCGACTTACTGGGACCATTACCAAAGGCAAAATGGCAGTTCTGTTTCGTGATAGTGGCGATTGACTACATGACCAAGTGGGTAGAAGCAAAACCGCTTCGGACGATCACAGAACAGGAATGTCTGAAGTTCCTCAAAGAGAACGTTGTATTTCGGTTCGGGATTCCGAGGGCCGTTGTGTCTGATAACGGCCGACAGTTTGTGGGGTCTAAGTTTGAAGAATTTTTGAAAGATTTAGATATACAGCATCGGAAGACTTCTGTTGCCCACCCTCAGTCTAATGGTCAAGTAGAAGTCACCAATAGGACTCTACTCAATGACATCAAGAGAAGGTTAGATGAAGCCAAGGGGAGGTGGCCCGAAGAATTGATTAGTGTGTTATGGGCATATCGAACTACACCTCGGACAACAACTGGAGATTCGCCATACAAACTGGCTTATGGAACCGATGCACTCATTTCGGTCGAGATCGGATCCCCTTCACTCTGGGTCAGCCAATTTAAAGAACTGTACAATGATGAAGGCATCCGCCTCAACCTAGATTTGTTGGAAGAAGTTCGCGATTCGGCCTTGGTAAGGCTAGCAGTCTACCAAAGGAGGACGACCAATCACTATAATAAAAGTGTGAAGCTAAGAAGGTTTGAAGTTGGGGACTTAGTCCTTCGGGAAGTGGAGGCATCATCGCCCCAAAACCTTGGCAAACTAATGCCAACTTGGGAGGGACCCTACGAGGTCACAAATGTACCGAAGCCAGGAACCTACCGGCTTCGGGCTATGGATGGAACAGAAGTCAAAAACACTTGGCATGCGGGGAGACTTAGGAAGTATTATCAGTAGACTACCTGTTAAGTAGTTTTCTTATGACTCTGTAATTTTGGTGAATTGTAAATGTAATATTATGAAGGCAGTGATTAAATAGAAATCGGTTCTCCATTAATATTTGCATCTTTACAAAAGTTTCTATTTACAAGATAAAACCTAAACCGACTATTACAAATAGAAATAAAAATGTGCTAGTCCGAGGAGGCAGGCCCTTCTTCATCTTCATCCTCGTCAGAAGTGTCGAGGAGGTCGCCATTTAGTGCAGCCCCCCTCATCGTCTCTTTATCTTTATCCCGAGCATTCTGATAGCCGAGATTGTATTGCCGTAGCACTTCATCAATGAGCTCGGACGACGATCGGTACTCCTGGCGGATGAGTTGTTTGGCCTCTTCGGTCAAAAGGGGCGCCGATGCCTTGTATTCGGCAAACTCTTTCTCCACCAGGGCACGAGCCTCTTCGGCCATCCCGATCTTCACCTCGACGCTCTCGAGCTTCCGGCTAACAGACTGGTTATCGGCCATCAGCTGGTTACGCTCTTTTTTGAGCTCATCATATTTCTCGATGATCAGCCTTCGCCGTTGCTCGCCTTCGATTGCTTCCTCCTTAAGCTTTCCAACTTCGGCTTGTAGTTCCTCGCAGTGCAGGGCGGTGTTGGAATGGAGTTTCTTCTCGTTCTCCCAACCCGCCATTGCAGAATCCAGCATTGACTTCAGCCGAGCGTTTTCAGCCTCGAGCCCCTTCTCTCTTATGTCGGACTGCTCGAATCGACGCAAAAGCCGACCTGTGGCAGCTGCAGCCTGGAACATATAAAAGGGGAGATCAGTTGGCATATATTTCTTAAAGATTTTGGAAATCAAAGTGAGTTGAGTAAACATACCCGACTCAAGTATAAGGCATTATAATTTGCCAGCTCTCGCTTGTTCAACCCCTCAAATACTCTGTCGTCTCCAGGAAGGATGAAGTTGTTGAAAATATCGATAGGGAAGTTCCCCTCATCATCTGGCCATAACGTGGCTGACGAAGAGTCCCCCTGAAGACGAGGAGAAGCGGCCGGTGATGGGGGCGGGTCAAGTGGGGGTTCGGTATGCAACCTTTTGGCTGTCGGAACCTCTTCGGCCTCTTCTTGAAGATTGGCGTGAAGGGCTTCGGGCGGGGGAGCTTCAGACCGAGGGGCCTCAGGAGGGGGTGTATTGTCCTTCGGGGTAGGTGTTTCTACGATCGGGCGATCGGGTTTTGTGGTTTTCTGGCGCCTCCTTTTCACCCGAAGGATATTCCCCCTCTCGACCTCGGGGAGGTCTAGCAAGCTCCTAACGGGGCTGGAGCCAGGGACAGAAGTTGGCGGCATCGGCACTGACGATATCGGAGGGACCATCAGAGGGTCTTCAGTTGAGGGGATCGGGAAGACGAATTCCTCTTCGGTCGGCTCGTCAACTGGCTGTCGAGCGTCAGTGGGTTCGGTTGGCTTGATCAACGCCACTGTTCAGATTAAATCATAATGTTAACAAGGATAAATTTGACATAAGAGTAATTCAGATTGGCGCGGGGACTTACATTTGTGGTTATATAACCAAGACTCGTCGCCTAGCAATTCAATGTCCCATTCTTTCATCGGCAGGCGTTTGATAATCTCTAAAAGCTCCTCTAGTCGGGTTCGGGACAGTTCCCCGACAGAAACATTGCTTCGGGAGGAATCGGCCCAGTTGGGAATATCTTGGATACCGGGGCCGTGGATGTAGAACCATTATGAATGCCACCCTTTATTGCTGGTGGGGGTCTTCATCAATGGGCGCTTCTCAAGGGTCTTGCTGTGTTGTTTGTTTATCTGCCGAAAGCCGACCTCTCGGGATCGACTTATAGAGAACATGGATAAGAAGAGATCAAGGGTGGGGGGTGATGTCTAGCTCATGGCAGAAAGCGATAAAGGAAATGATATGGATATAGGAGTTCGGCACCAGTTGGGCGAAACCGACCCCAATAAAACCTAAAAGGTGTACGATGAAGGCGTGAAGCGGGAGGCGTACCCCGTATCTGAGGGCAGAGAGGGAAATAACAGTCCATCCGCCCGGCCGGTGGTACATCCTCTCGACATGAAGAGGAGCCCGGATCTCGTATGTAGCCGGGATGTGGAACTGTTTTCGTATCCCCTCCATATCTTGAGGGGAAATGGTAGATTGGGTGTTAATGTGGGCGTAGGTGGTTTCGTTCGAATACTCTTTGAGCATCCGCTGATTGTCGACCTGAGCCTTGGTCAGTTGAGTGGGGTTTGGGTTCTGCGGAGCACTGGTTGTAATTGTAGTAGCCTCAGTGGGTTTGGCGGCGGAAGTTGGTGGGACGGTGGTGTTACCCATTGTTGAGCAGCGGTGGTGATGGCTGACGAATGTGTTGGGAAGAATAGGGCAGAGTGCAAAGGAAGCGAGAGAGATAGTGGCGATTGATTTTGAGGAAAGAGGAGAGCCTTTAAACCTTTGGGGATTGTGGCGGTTAAATTTTGGGGAAGGAGGGAGGTTTTTGACTTTTGAGATTCATGCGTTCCCCCGAGAGCGGCGCCATCACTCGGAACGTGTGCAAGAGGTGG
Organism: Aralia elata; assembly: GCA_034770075.1. Lineage (NCBI taxonomy): Eukaryota > Viridiplantae > Streptophyta > Magnoliopsida > Apiales > Araliaceae > Aralia > Aralia elata. The sequence continues at coordinate 60,923,176 of CM068382.1, forward strand.
GCCCCGTTGAGATGTGCCGGTCGAGTTTCCGGTATAATTAATATTGGGCCTCTCCTTTCATGATCTTCTTCTTTGGGCCTCTGTTTGAGTACTCTTCCATTAAACGCTCCATTTTAATAGAAGACTGGGGGGCAATGTTGGGGTGTAAATAATAAGGCCCAAATAATCTTATTATTGTGGCCCGATTTTGGAACATGAATATTGGGCCTTGTAGGGAAATCGGGCCATGGCCCATGTAGGGAATCCCTTTATGGGGAAAATCCCTTCTGACAGAACGGGACAGTGGGCAGGTCCGTTTATTTCTACACGCAAGGGTAGGTAGTCAGGATATATTCGGCGCCTACCTTCTTTTACGGAGCTGCGGTCAAATCCCATTAAGGCATTTGACCTAATGAGGAAACCTACTTACTTTTCGGGGATAGGCGTGACGTCAGCTGGGAGAATACTATAAGTACAAGGCTACAACCTCATTTCACAGGTAATCATTATTTTACGAGCACAAGAGCACCACAACCTCCATTGTTAAAACCTTGTTCGGCCTGTACTAATTCTCACGCCTGAGCTATCCCCCGGTGGCAAAACCACCCGGAACTCTCAGTGTAGTATCGTTATTGTGCAGGATTGACGCGCCCTTGGTGATTGAGGCGCGTGGACGAATTCTTGGCGTTAACATACATATATATATATATATATATATATATATATATATATATAATCTGTAGATAGAGAAAGTGGATTTTGGAGTCGGCGATTGTTTCTCTTTTCATTTTTATTTTTGACTAATTTTTTATTTTGGGCTGATTTGGATCAGATCTAAAGTATTTGTAAGTCCCAAATGTTTTATCAATTTGGGTATAATTTTTGTGACTAATTTTTTTTTTTTGTTATTTTTGTTAACCTTATCTTAATTTGTATTCAAATATTTTTAATTTGTTTCCTAATGTTTTTAATTTGTTTTTATAATTTTATTTATATTTTTTTATAATTCTAAATTATATTTATAATTTTATAATCAAATTATACGGTTTAATATAAGTATACGAATTTAATAAGTATATACATGTATTAATTTTTTTTAATGATAAAATACACTAAAAATTATAAAAATATAATTTTTCCGGTGACACGTCAGCACTCAGACAATGTTTTTAGCCGGAAATAGATTTAGGGTCACTTTTGTTTACTTAAGTATACTTAGAGTTTGCTAATGTAAGGTTTTAAACATTAGGGTCACAAGTATAAAAAGGGTCATACTTCGAGGGACATAAGTGTATTTAACCCTTATTATAATTTTAACCATATCAACCATGTTAAAAAATATTCATAAATTAACTTTTGATATGCAAAAGTAAAAAATAATTAAAATATATATTTGAGTGACTCTTGGATTATATATAATACTATATAAAATAATAATACTATGAAATATGGAGGTATAATTAAAATAAACAAGTATATATAGAGGGTTCAAGCACCAATGCACTTCTGGTTCAAGAAGGGGTGTGCCGGTGGTTTAGAGACGAGGCTAACGGTTCAGATTAATCTATTCTATTTAATGTAATTTGTACTATTTATGTAAACTAGAAATATAATTAATACAGATTGTAGAGATAGATGCAAGCACACAAAACACACGAAATTTATCTTGTTCACAGTATACACTAGAATATAATACATCCAGTCCCAAGATCTTTCATAGAGCTTGAAATTCTATTACTATGATAAAAACTCTCATTCTCTTAGGTGGAGAAATCTTTACAAAGTTTTTACAGTTCAAACTTTAAAACTATTTCACAATATAATTTATCTTGGACAGTAGCTTCTCGCTGCTTCCTCAAAATTAGTTGTTCCTGTATACCTGAGATATGTTATATTTTTAACCTGATCTTGAAACTAAAGGTCTTTCCTTTCCTCACAAGTACAATAGAGACTCAACTCCAAGCTGATATCTCTAAGACTATTGTCTCGGTTAAAGATCACTCTATTTCTCAATAACTATAGTTGTTTTTCATTTTTAGTTTCTCAAATATTTTTTTCGCATATTTCGTCCTCAGACTTTATTATTTAAGTAACCTTTTTCTGATATTACAAAAATATGGCAATTGAATGATACTAAATATGAAAAATAATTATATATTGAGGACTAAATGTTAACAATACCCATAGTTTGGGGGCTAAACGTGAAAAAGATATCATATTTTTGGGGACTAGATAGAAGAAACATATAGTTTAAAGCCGAAATATGCGGGAAAAATAGTTAGGGGACTGATGCGGCCAAAACCAGTAGAGCCGAATAAGCCATGTTAGAGATCTTTTAGTTGGGACAACCACACCTGAGATAGTTAGTAAAACACCATAAGATCCACCTAGGAGTATTTCCCCTGGGGCGGACCCTCCGATACTTAAGTCAATATCAGCATATAAAGAGATAAAAATCATAGCTTTGTAGAGACTAAGATTGTGTGTCCCTTGATGAGTGAACCAAGGAACGTGTTTATAGGGACGTCCCCCTAGTGGAGTACTCTCCAAGAAAGGAGATTTAGTAGTTGAGTCAACCTAGGATTGTATCATTCGTTTGTACTCAATCAGGAGTATATTATTTGATAGAGTCTACCAAGGATACTTAGTTTATCCAGAATCCTCTAGAAGGTGTCTAAGGCCATTTGGGTTTTTGTACCCCGACACAGTACCATTGTACCCTTATAGTAAATAGGGATTTTAGGTGGCATTCGCCTGTGGGACGTTATAAATGCCTAGCACGCTACACGTCTATGCGCCCTCGCCTAGGGGGTCTGCCTGGGGGACGTCCGCCTAGGGACGTACATCCTACATGTATATATTTTTACCCACATTAGTTGCCCCTACTCCTTAGTTTGTTACCTAAGAGGTTGGAAAAGTGTAAAAGGAAAATGAAGAATATGAGTTATAAGAGGCCCCGGGTATTTGGAGATAACCCCTATGGAGATATTGACCAAAATAATATTGTGACGCCCCCAAATTCGGGTCTCCAAATACCCGGATCCGGTCATCACGATCCAATACAAACATTCACCTCTAACAACATATGGTAACTAAAATGCGGAATATAATAAACATACGTTGTTCATTACAAAGGTGTTACTAGTCCCAGAATACAATAACCTTAAACACTTGCACAAATCCATTCCCTAAATAAATGTCAGGGTTAATTACATTAACAATAATTAACTACACATAAATTTAAAATCTGCTACATGAAGTCTATCACTTCATCTTTTCTTTCCCTTTGTTCTTCCCTGACGTCTCGGGTTTAGCTGCAATGAAGTCATGATATAGCAAGGATGAGCAAAGAGTTTGCTCAACAAGTTTAGAGTAAAACAATAAGGATATATCATGATGAAAGGAATATAGAAAGAGATTTCAACAATAGAATTATCAGAAGCAAGAACAATAAATGCTTTTAGAACAATTGATAGTCAAGTAGACTTTGAACAATAACTTCCAAAGGAGTCAATAGCTAGTTGACCCTCTGGTTACTGGCTACAGAATAAGTACTTGAGGGGATCAGCCTCGCGTACGCTATGTGTATGCATAACATTTAACTCTGCTAGTTGTACCTTATATACGGTACCTGGGGTACTCCCCTATAATAAAAGGGGTGTTCATACAGTCTAAGAATCCTTACCTTCGATTGGTTCGGATAGCTTTTATAAATCCTCACATACTTGCCTGACCGAACAAGGGTTCAGACTTAACCATGAATAGTTCATAAATTTCTGAACTTAAATAAATATACGAATTCAAATGCACGAGTGCGAATGTCAATAAATACATAGATGTGGAATAATTTTAAAAATAATTAGACCACTTAAAGCATGCTTGGAGATAAGATTCTAGCTTAAGGAGTAACTTGCAATAATATATACCTTTTTGCACGAATTTAAAAATAGTGCATAAGGTTTAGAAACTTGCTCAATGTAGAAGTTGAGTAAGATAGAACATGCCTGTTTGCTCAGCTACAGATAAAATTTAGCTTTAACTAATTGATCTTGAGTGACCTATCATTGGATAAAGTCGATTTATCAATTAATATGGCATAGTTGTATATTGGCACACCTTACTATACCATTTATTTGGCAGATAAACAATTTACCATTTACATTTAATTACTATCTACTCATTAGCTAAACAGAAATTAATTTAATGGCCTCTAGATATTATTTAAAAATAAATAATAGTTAATCATGGTTACCTATTATTTGAGTACTCAACTATTCCCCTTATTTGTCTCTAAATATGGGTTAATAATCCTTATTTATTATTTATAGATAAATAATACATCTATCATGATTTATTAGCAACTAAATAATAGTTGATCACTTATTAAATTTTATTGCGCTTAATTACTATTTACCTTAGGGGTAATAGAGTAATTATTAATCTTGTTCCCTATTTAACATTAGTTAAATACTTAATGTATTAATCCTACACACACTGCTCCTTTCTCTCGTTCCTTGCTCGTCTGGCTCGACTGATTAATGGTTTAGGTCTAGCTATTTTCGGCTACGCCTACTCCCCTCTTTCCTTCGACTGACTGATTTGGGGGTTTTCACTTGGTTTATCCCTTTTAATTTCGCCGGCAAAACCTTTCCCCCATCACCATGGGTTCAACCCGAGTGAGGAGAGGATTGGGCTCAGCCCAATTGGTTTAGTAACAAATATTTGTTCAGTCCACTTGGGTTGGGCCCAACTGAAGTAAAGAAATTGGGAATTGAGTAGCTAAAATAAAAGAAAAATAGCCCAACGTATTTTATTAAGATTAATAATACTATGTTTTCAATATTTGAAATAACTAATTAATTTACCTAATTATTTAAAATATTTGTTTCAATAATAATTTCCCGTTCGAATTATTTAAATTCGATAATAGTAAAATTATTTATTAATTTCCCCAATTCTCCTGTCAATCAAATGTTAGGGTTAACTCATTAATTTATTCAAACTATTAGTGAGTCCCTTTAAGGCAAAGAAAATTATTGAACCATATAATTATATAATAATAGTTATTACATAGATCCAATTAAATTCGTGAAATTATATAAAATGAATTTTATTTATTGAAATAAATTCGATACAATGTAAAAATTTCCTGGACATTACATCCTCTCCCCCTTATAAAAAATTCCGTCCTCGGAATTTCGATCTAAGGTTACTCGAATAACTGAGGGTAACTTGCTCTCATCCTCTCCTCGAGTTCCCACGTAGCTTCTTCCACCGCGTGGTTTCTCCAGAGAACTTTGACAGAATGAATGGTTTTATTCCTCAGCCTCTGTTCCTTCCTATCAAGTATTTGGACAGGAATCTCCTCGTACGATAAGTCCCTTTCAACTTGAATTGGTTCATGGGAGATGACATGCTTATAGTCTGGCTTATATGGACGTAACACCGATACATGAAACACGTTGTGAATGTGCTCAAGCTCAGGGGGTAATGCTACCTTGTACGCCACTTCGCCTATTCTCCTTAATATTACAAAAGGTCCTATGAACCTAGGGCTCAGCTTGCCCTTCTTCCCAAAACGGATCTTCCCTTTCCAGGGAGATACCTTCAGAAACACAAAGCTTCCGACTTCAAAGTCTCGTTTCTGACGATGTAAGTCAGCATACTTCTTCTGGCGATCCTGGGCTGCTACTAACCGCTGTCTTATTACTTTAATAATTTCCACGGTTTGTTGTACCAATTCTGGTCCCAACAATCTCCGTTCACCAACTTCATCCCAACACAACAGTGTTCGACACTTCCTTCCATACAACGCCTCGTATGATGGCATACCAATGCTAGCATGGTAACTATTGTTGTAGGCGAACTCTACTAGTGGCAAGTGATCGTCCCAGCTGCCACTTAAGTCCATCACAACTGCCCGGAGCATATCCTCTAGAGTCTGAATTGTTCGCTCACTCTGACCATCAGTCTGAGGATGATACGCCGTACTCATTCTCAACTGTGTTCCCAGTCTCTCCTGTAGACTTCTCCAAAAATTTGACGTGAAGCGCGGATCTCTATCAGATACAATAGACACCGGCACTCCATGTCGCGATACTATCTCCTTCACGTAAAGTTTTGCCAACTGCTCCAATTTGTACCTGATCTTGATCGGTAGAAAATGGGCAGACTTGGTCAATCGATCTACGATCACCCAGATGGCGTCTAGACCCTTTGGTGTTGTCGGGAGTCCTACCACAAAATCCATTGTGATGTGCTCCCACTTCCATTCTGGAATCTCCAAAGGTTGTAACAATTCGCTCGGCCGCTGGTGCTCAGCCTTGATCCTCTGACAGGTTAAACACCGGCTAACGAATTCGGCAACTTCTCCTTTCAAGTGCGGCCACCAATAATGCTGACGAAGATCTTGATACATTTTGGTGCTACTCGGATGTACCGAAAATCTCGTATTATGGGCCTCTTGCAAAATTTCTTCCCTTAAGTATGGTACGTATGGTATCCAGATCCTTCCCTCGAATCTCAGCAATCCTGTGCTGTCAACCTTGTACTTTAATGTTTTTCCCTCCGATAGTTGCTTCTTAATGTCAATACATTCTTCATCAAATTCTTGAGCCTCCTGTATCTTATCCAGTAGAGTCGGACCTACTGTCACGGTGAACACTTTTTCGTTCGCCTCCATTGGATACCTAACCTCAGTTCCAGACGCTCAAAGTCCTTTATTAATTCCTCTTGAACTATCAGCTGCATCAATTTCACCTTGCCCTTTCTGCTTAAGGCATCAGCCACTATATTTGCTTTGCCCGGATGGTACAGAATTTCACAGTCGTAGTCCTTGATCAATTCTAACCATCGGCGCTGCCTCATGTTCAGCTCCTTTTGAGTGAAGATATACTTTAGACTTTTGTGATCTGTATATATCTCGCACTTCTCCTCGTATAGGTAGTGTCTCCAAATCTTCAAGGCGAAAACTACTGCTGCTAACTCCAAGTCATGAGTCGGGTAACCCTTCTCATAGTCCTTCAGCTGACGTGATGCGTATGCCACAACCTTGCCGTGTTGCATCAGCACACAGCCCAGACCTTTGTGTGACGCATCGCTATACACTACGAAACCCCCAGTGTTGTCTGGTAAGGTCAACACCGGTGCTTGACTAAGTCTCTTCTTCAGCTCCATAAAACTTTCCTCACACTTCTTCGACCAAACGAACTTAACTGTTTTTCTGGTGAGATTGGTCAATGGCGATGCTATTTTTGAAAAATCCTGGATAAATCTCCGATAGTATCCCGCTAATCCCAAGAAACTCCGGATCTCTATTGGCGTCTTCGGTTTCTCCCAATTGATAACCGCTTCTACTTTTGCTGGGTCCACCGAAACACCATTTTTGTCGATGACGTGACCCAGAAATTGTACCCTCTGCAACCAAAACTCACACTTAGAGAACTTTGCATATAACTTCTCCTTCCTAAGAGCTTCCAATACAATCTTCAAATGTTCAGCATGTTCCTCCTCTGTCTCTGAATACATCAAGATGTCATCAATGAATACGACTACGAACTTGTCCAAGTACTGCTTGAATATTCTGTTCATCATATCCATAAATGCTGCTGGTGCATTCGTCAATCCAAAGGACATTACCAGAAACTCGAAGTGCCCGTAACGAGTTCTGAATGCAGTCTTCGGGATATCTTTCTGCCTCACCTTCAGCTGATGATAGCCTGTTCTTAGGTCGATTTTTGAAAAGTATTTCGCTCCCTTAAGTTGATCAAATAGATCGTCAATCCTAGGAAGCGGATACCTATTCTTGATCGTAACTTTGTTCAACTCCCGATAGTCGATACAAAGTCTCATCGAACCATCTTTCTTCTTTACAAACAGAACTGGCGCTCCCCATGGGGACACACTCGGTCTGATATAACCCTTATCCAACAGCTCCTGCAGTTGAACCATCAACTCTTTCATCTCCACAGGTGCCATTCGATACGGCGACTTCGATATTGGTGCGGTTCTCGGTGCCAAATCGATAACGAACTCGGTTTCCCTGTCCGGTGGCAGTCCCGGAAGTTCATCTGGGAAGACATCGGCGAAATCCCTCACGATTGGTATTTGACTCATCTCATCCCTGACCTGACGAGTATCAATTACATGTGCCAAATAACACACGCAACCTTTCTTAAGCAGTTTCTTGGTTTGCATCATAGTTAGACAACAAGATTGTCTTGGTGACTTACTACCGTAAAATACCACCTTCGACTTATTAGGAGTCTTCAGGTGTACACATTTCTTCTTACAGTCAATAACTGCTCCGTGAATTGATAGCCAATCCATTCCCAGGATTACATCAAACTCTCCCAGCCGAATTGGTATCAAATCCACATTGAGCTTAAATCCTCGCAATTCAGCACAACAATTCCTATGAATGTATTCTACGGGAATAATTTCCTTGTTTGATACTTCTATGTTCATAGGGTGTTCTAACTTTTCACGAGGTAAATTTAACTGACTAGCAAATTCTTCGGAAACAAAAGAGCAAGTAGCACCCGAATCAAATAACACATATGCATTTATATCATTGATTGGGATGATACCTGACACCACGTCTTTGGATTCCATGGCATCCTGAACAGTCATGTTGAACGTGCGGGCTGTTGGTCTGTTGGCTTGACTGGCTGGTGCCCCGTAACTCAATCGGTTGCTGTTTCCGCTGTTGTTGTTGCTCCTGTTGCCACTGCTGACATCGCCCTTCCTCTTCGGACAGTCCTTAATCTGGTGGTCGGGTGCTCCACAAGAGAAACATCCTCCTTTCTATTTGTTCGGACACTGGGGAGCCATGTGCCCCGGTTGTCCACACCGGTAACAAACACTCTTCCCTTTCATGCATTCCCCAGTGTGGTTTTTCCCATAATTATTGCACCTGCCTGGTTTCTTCACCTCATCTCCAGATTTGTTTCCCCCGGATGACTGACTCTCGAGCCACTTCCGTTTGTTGGGGTTACTACCTCCGCTGCTCCCTGCCTTGGTCACCTCTTGATTCTTCTTTCTCTCTTGGTTGAATCGCGCCACTGCTTCATTGCCCCCTTCCGCAATGATAGCCCTTTCCAGCAGTTCAGCGAAGTTCTTGATTTTCAATATTGCAACTGACTTCTGCACCCAGGGTTTTAGTCCCAATTCAAACCTTCTTGCCTTCCTAGCCTCGGTGTCCACCTGATGTGGGGCAAATCGGGCCAATTCATTGAACTTCACCGCGTACTCTACGACAGTCATATTTCCCTGTTTTAGTTCCAGAAACTTAACTTCCATATCTTGCTGTGTATTCTCCGGGAAGTAATTTTCGAAGAACAACTCTTTAAATCTCTCCCATGGAATGACTCCCTCACCTGCTCGACCCTTATTGGCCTTCCACCAATAGTTAGCCTCGCCCTTCAGCATTAACGTGAAAAATCCTGTCTTTTGTTCTTCGGCCACCCGTGCGACCTCGAAGACCTTCTCTATCTCCTCGATCCAGGTCTGTGCTTCTATCGGGTTAAGAGTTCCCTTGAACTCGGGTGGTCCAACCAATTTGAAATCTTTAAAATTGGCCAAATGATGCACTGGCTCGGGTGCTGGTTGGGTCTCTCCAGGTGGCGGTCTTGATTGCATGGCTTCTGCCAGCATTTTTGCGAACATTCTCATTGGATTGGATTGATTTCCAACCTCACTTTCTGACTCTTCAACCTGTCGGTTACGTGGTCGTCCTCTTGGCGGCATGATTTGAATTCTGGCCGAATTTTACCTATAGTTTTATATTTTACACAATATGTCATTAAAATCAGCAATCAAGGGTAAAATATCTATCAACACATTTGATTTAAGTGAAACATCTGCATTTATATTCATATACCACTGGTTTGTTACAAAGACTAAACCTGTGGCATACTTCTATAAATGCGCCACTGTGTGCCCTATGAATCATTTCCCCTGAGACAAAAGTGGGGAATCCTAACTTTCCATCCCTCAAAATAACAAAAGTTGGGGTTTAACTGCTACCCCAATCATGAAAACAAATATAGAGTTCCACAAGACAAGCATGAATACGTCCCTAATATAACAAAAAGTGGGACTGACTGTACTAAAGACAAAACAACCATCATATCACGTCACTGAACGTCGTGACGAATCCGTGCCTGCTGACCAGAAGAGAATGCTCCACCCCCGACCCTGCGACGAACAGAGCGGCTAGACTCCCCTTCCTCAGTCTGGGGCCTCCTGTAGGCTGCATCTAAAGCATATCCTAGGGTCTCTATCCTCACTGCTCTGGCCTCCAACTGGTCCTCTAGCTGATCAACCCTCCTGGCTTCCCTGACCCAGGCCTCTCTGACATGCATCCTCTCAGACACCTCCAGCCCAAACTCAAACCTCATGGCCTCCTGCTTGGCCTTCAGGTGGGCGATCTGCAGATCCTTCTGCTCTAGTCTCTCTCTCAACTCAGCGTTTCGGGCCACCAACTGATGTAGCAGTGGTCCGATCTGCTGTGCTGAGGACTCGTAACCCTGCAGCTGCACCTTCGCCACTCCCAAGTCATGCTCGAGCTGATAGGCCAGGTCTCTATACTGGTCCTCTCTGATCTGGTGGGTCTGATTCTGCTCCTCCAGATGAGCTATCTGAGCCTCCAGCTCCTCGTTCCTGCTGGTCAGTCCCTCAATGATATCGTCGACAGTGGACCCCATGCCATCAATATAAACAGGTGGCTCCTCTCCCTCGGTCTCGGGGTCCTCCTCACTGTCATCCGGGTCCTGGCTACCGGATCTCATCACCCTACCTATAACAGGCTCTGGTAGCTCCCTCTGATAGTCCTCCTCTAGCTCGGACTCCTCCAGTGGTACCCCCGGGGCAATAGGAGCATACCCACCAACTGCTCAGCAACTACTGGTATATCTAGGAATGTCTCCTCCTCCTGGACTCCACTGGTCCCTCCTATGTCAGTCATCCTACAATCACACCGAAAATCAGCATTAGTACAGCAATAAAATATATTCATTGAAGGAATGAAATTATATTTCATTGGGTACTACTTGACTCGATGAATTCCCCAATTCATCAAAACCACATATAATAAATCTCCTCGATTTATCTCCTAACACTCAATATGAGTTTACTATGAAGGTTATAACCTAGGTTTCGCAATCCTAAAATTTATAACCTATGACTCTGATACCAACCTGTGACGCCCCCAAATTCGGGTTTCTAAATACCCGGATCCGGTCATCACGATCCAATACAAACATTCACCTCTAACAACATATGGTAACTAAAATGCGGAATATAATAAACATACGTTGTTCATTACAAAGGTGTTACTAGTCCCAGAATACAATAACCTTAAACACTTGCACAAATCCATTCCCTAAATAAATGTCAGGGTTAATTACATTAACAATAATTAACTACACATAAATTTAAAATCTGCTACATGAAGTCTATCACTTCATCTTTTCTTTCCCTTTGTTCTTCCCTGACGTCTCGGGTTTAGCTGCAATGAAGTCATGATATAGCAAGGATGAGCAACGAGTTTGCTCAACAAGTTTAGAGTAAAACAATAAGGATATATCATGATGAAAGGAATATAGAAAGAGATTTCAACAATAGAATTATCAGAAGCAAGAACAATAAATGCTTTTAGAACAATTGATAGTCAAGTAGACTTTGAACAATAACTTCCAAAGGAGTCAATAGCTAGTTGACCCTCTGGTTACTGGCTACAGAATAAGTACTTGAGGGGATCAGCCTCGCGTACGCTATGTGTATGCATAACATTTAACTCTGCTAGTTGTACCTTATATACGGTACCTGGGGTACTCCCCTATAATAAAAGGGGTGTTCATACAGTCTAAGAATCCTTACCTTCGATTGGTTCGGATAGCTTTTATAAATCCTCACATACTTGCCTGACCGAACAAGGGTTCAGACTTAACCATGAATAGTTCATAAATTTCTGAACTTAAATAAATATACGAATTCAAATGCACGAGTGCGAATGTCAATAAATACATAGATGTGGAATAATTTTAAAAATAATTAGACCACTTAAAGCATGCTTGGAGATAAGATTCCAGCTTAAGGAGTAACTTGCAATAATATATACCTTTTTGCACGAATTTAAAAATAGTGCATAAGGTTTAGAAACTTGCTCAATGTAGAAGTTGAGTAAGATAGAACATGCCTGTTTGCTCAGCTACAGATAAAATTTAGCTTTAACTAATTGATCTTGAGTGACCTATCATTGGATAAAGTCGATTTATCAATTAATATGGCATAGTTGTATATTGGCACACCTTACTATACCATTTATTTGGCAGATAAACAATTTACCATTTACATTTAATTACTATCTACTCATTAGCTAAACAGAAATTAATTTAATGGCCTCTAGATATTATTTAAAAATAAATAATAGTTAATCATGGTTACCTATTATTTGAGTACTCAACTATTCCCCTTATTTGTCTCTAAATATGGGTTAATAATCCTTATTTATTATTTATAGATAAATAATACATCTATCATGATTTATTAGCAACTAAATAATAGTTGATCACTTATTAAATTTTATTGCGCTTAATTACTATTTACCTTAGGGGTAATAGAGTAATTATTAATCTTGTTCCCTATTTAACATTAGTTAAATACTTAATGTATTAATCCTACACACACTTAATTATTATTTAATATTAATTAAATAATCCTTATTATCTTTATTTATTAAGGCCAAAAGTAAATAATCAACTTATTAATCTCACTCATACTTAATCATTATTTCATTAATGATTAAGGAGTTATTATCCTCGTTAGCTTTATTCATACCCAAGTATTATTAGTTAATAATTAGATATTTATTATCTTTATTTATTATTAATAAATAATTATTTTATTACTATTATTCATACTTAATTATTAATAAGTATTTACCATCCTTATTTATTATTTATTGATAAATAATAAATAATTAATTTTATCATTTATTCATATTTAATTATTATTGAATGGTAATTAAGTTTTCATTTGGGCATAACATTATTAAGGGTAACAACCCTATTTTGATTCTTTACAAGCATGTTATCTATTCAATATACCCTCACTTAATTGTCAACATCAGCCATTGAACTATTTTACTGAAATCCATGAACATATATTATTCCTGCAGTTTTCATTCCAAGGTTTGTGGCCAACCCAAACTTCAACACATATAAGCAAACTAATGTTTGATTTTGTAAATTCACGTTGCTGGCAGGGCATCAATACCAAAAGAGAAATCAAAACTTGGCTTAGGCATTAAATCAAACATCTACTGGGTATCCTAGCTAAAGCTCGGCACTGGTATAATCTTAGTGCATCATTCGAGCGCCAGAACCTTAAGGAACCTTAAGGTTCTTTAACATACAAGGTTTCAACACCACCCAATACAAACAAAAACACACAATACCAGATTCCCAACAAGGTTTAACACAATACCACACTAGATGTTAAATCCAACAATTTAATACAATCCCAAAACAAATGTTTAGTACAACTAATACCATCAACTGCTAGAACCCTTAGGGTTCACTATTAACAGTTTCCCAACACAGTACAAGAAATACATTCCAAGTGCAGATAGTAGGAAATAAAGAAAATCTACATAAACCTATATGGAAAAATCACCACATTCGCTTGAACTTTTATATACCTTGGGTTCGATCGCGTTGCGACTCTTCTCCTTCTACCGAGCTGGACATTCGCCTCTCGTTCACCCGCTGCGATTTCTCTCTCTGAGAAATTTTTTTTCTAAATTGGGACTCACAAACAAGGGATTCAGCGGCTTGGTCTAAGGTTTGAGTGTCAAATTTATAGGGGTTTGTTTTGGACTCGAGGAACAATCGGCAACTTGGTTAATCAGGCTTCAATTTATAGCCATTTGTTTATCCAATTGGTTGGGTATTACCTTATTTGGCCGGTCAAGGACCATCGGTCGGAGGGAGGGGTCGTCCGGTCGTTCCCATCGAGCCGATTGTGACGTCGCCGGCAGCCCTTGAGTCATGTGCCCCCACCGATCGCGTCACCGGATTTTCTGGAACCCTTGGTCCATTTGATAGCCGCTCCTGCCGTCGCTCGTTTGTCCGCCTCAAACCCTTGAACAGCCGCCGGTCGCTGCTTTCCACTGCTATCACCAGCGATTGACAACCTCTGCTCCTTTCTCTCGTTCCTTGCTCGTCTGGCTCGACTGATTGATGGTTTGGGTCTAGCTATTTTCGGCTACGCCTACTCCCCTCTTTCCTTCGACTGACTGATTTGGGGGTTTTCACTTGGTTTATCCCTTTTTAATTTCGCCGGCAAAACCTTTCCCCCATCACCATTGGTTCAACCCGACTGAGGAGAGGATTGGGCTCAGCCCAATTGGTTTAGTAACAAATATTTGTTCAGTCCACTTGGGTTGGGCCCAACTGAAGTAAAGAAATTAGGAATTGAGTAGATAAAATATAAGAAAAATAGCCCAACGTATTTTATTAAGATTAATAATACTATGTTTTCAATATTTGAAATAACTAATTAATTTACCTAATTATTTAAAATATTTGTTTCAATAATAATTTCCCATTCGAATTATTTAAATTCGATAATAGTAAAATTATTTATTAATTTCCTCAATTCTCCTGTCAATCAAATGTTAGGGTTAACTCATTAATTTATTCAAACTATTAGTGAGTCCCTTTAAGGCAAAGAAAATTATTGAACCATATAATTATATAATAATAGTTATTACATGGATCCAATTAAATTCGTGAAATTATATAAAATGAATTTTATTTATTGAAATAAATTCGATACAATGTAAAAATTTCCTGGACATTACAAATATTTTGGAATATTTTTATAATTTGTAGAAATATGAGAGTAATTTTATAAAATTTTGCAATAACCAACATTTAACCGAAGCAATGATGGGAGAAGAAAGTTTGAGAATAGTCGGAATCGTGAGTTCACACCTTTAGGTGATTCCTTGAAAAATATTTTGGTGTTGTTGATTCTCTAGAAGAAGATTACCGAGTTAGCTCCACCAAAATACCCAAAAGGCAAGAGGTATGACCCAACTAAACAGTGTGCTTATCATTTTGGATCTCCGGGGCACGACACCTAAGACTGCTGGTCTTTGAAGCCTAAAATCTAAAATCTGATCGAGAGTGGGGACATAGTGGTTATGTAGCTTGATCAACCCAATGTCACTACCAACCCTTTGCCAAAACATAATAGAGCATGTGCAAATATGATCGAGTTAGAAGATGGTGGGAATTCTCTAAAATATCTGCAAAAGCTGGACGGCTCAGACTAGGTGGTAGCCATGGTCACCAGTCTCCGTAAGGCAAAGGGAGAACCGATCGTGATATGAGGATTCACCAAGAAAGAAAATCCAGTCGAGTTAATGAAACCCCAAACCAGTCATCTTATCAACAATCCCTCAACAATCAATTGTCAGTTTGAAGACAGTTTCGTGGAATTAAGGGGAGAAGGGTCGAAGGGTACAATCGATTGTGGAGCAGTCCTGCGAAAGAAAAATCCCTGTATCTGCCCGAAAGAGTTATTAAGACAATGAAGAAAGCTACTGAGAAAATTCTTGAAGAAAAGGCTGTAAATTTTTTGAAGAAAATGGGTCAAAACAATGTGAAGATAGTAAAGAAGTTGGAAGAGGCGCCTCCACAAGTATCCATCCCTGATTTAATCTTAGCTTTAGAGGATCACTGGCAAATTCTGCTAAAAGTCCTAGGAGAGGCTCATCTTCCCAAAATAGTGAATACCGAGAGGTTCGACCACTTGATAGGCCACATCCTAAACAATAATGTAATCTCTTTTACCGATGATGATATACCAGCCGAGGGGACAAGACATCACAAACCACCTCACATAACTGCCATTTCATCTAGATTTGTGTTAAGAGTCTTGATTTATGGAGGCTCAACCCTTAATATATGCCCATATGACACAATGAAAAGAATGAACATCTATCCTAATCGCATTCGAGACAGTCTTGTAGTAGTCAAAGCTTTTGATGGCTCGCGGAGGGATACAGTAGAAGAAATTGAATTACTTATGAAATTGGGTCATACAACTTTGATGTCTCATTCTAGGTGTTGAACATTACGACTGGTTATAATTTACTTTTGGGAAGACCCTGAATTCACGTGGCCCTAGCCGTTCCGTTAACCCCCCACCAATAATTTAAGTATATCGTGAATGAAAATCTGGTAACTGTATTGGCGGAGCGAGATCATCCCATGCAAGTTAAGGGAAGCATCCCAATGATAGGGTTGGACGAGGCAATAGAACTAACTAGTTTTTAAGCATTCGAAGTGAGCACAACAAACTATCGTCCTCGAGGGACTCTAGCATTGAAACCAAGGGTATCTTCGGAGGTTATGTCAGTAGCATAAGAAATGATGGCCGAGAAGTTTTGACCAGGCCAAGGGTTATGAAAGAATGGTCAAGGTATTCTCCATCCAATCCAGTTGCCGACTCATAAAGGGAAGGAAAGCTTAGGCTATACTGGTGGCTCAAAGTAGAGGAACCTTTACAAGAAGATTTTACTTCAGCTATCTGGCGTTCTGATGTCCAAAGTTAAGAACCCCCCTCCTAATCTAACAGATCAAGACGGTGATGAAGAGATATTGATTCTCCCTCTCGAAGAAAAAGCCAAGATAGATAGCTTCCTACTGGAGGTGAATCAGAAAGTCAAAGAAGAGATCAATACTAGGCTCTAAAAGGTCCAAGAGGAAGTCACAAAGAAAGGTGAAGGCAAAGGTAAGGGAAAATGGAAGGAAGCTTATCTTGGAAGCAAGAGCTGATTCCCTATATCGACTAGTCTAGCTTAGATGTCTCCAAGTGGTGTGTCGAGCTGAAAAATGATCAAGTTATGGCCATCATCGAGGAAATTTTTGATACATAAGTGGTTTCCATTACTGCAATTAAAGATGATGTAACCACTGACAACTGGATGATTGAGCCGACATTGATCAAGAAGGGGTAATTCTGGATGAGGATGATCATGGTCCTAGAAAGTGTTGGGATATTTTTCCTACTTGTTTAGTTTTTTTGTCTTGTTAATTTACTATTTTTGCAATACTATGTTATGTTTTAATTATCTGTCAAGGGAACTCATGTACTAAAATGATATCATATATGAAATGATGAGTTATTTATATTTTATTGTCAGGTGCCCTGATATGAATAGTTCTATCTTGTTGATGATTCTCCAAATTTAAAAGATGATTATGATTTCGATATAGAGCTAGACTTTGACTTGATGGGTATTGAATATTGTTGGGCTAAATCTATACTAGCAATTCCACGTGCAAGTATATACGGTCCACAAGTAATATAATGATAAGAAAGTTGTCGATCCCATGAGGAATAGTAATAATTTGTTACTCCAACTATTAATTCATAATCGATTCAATTTTATTTAAACAATCGAGATTAAAAGATTAACTAAATTATGAAGATATTAACAGATTAAAAGACTGAGATTACAATTTCACTCAATGGTTCACTCAAATCTCTTCAGTCTCTTATCAATGAATTAGTCATAACAAATTGTTAACCGAGAATTCTTGATTATCTATATAACTCTTTCCCAAGTAATTATATAACATATTCATTCATATTATTTCACTATATTCCTATGTGAAGTAATGAAGAATAAATTCGTTAAGAACATATTCTCAAATTGGTTACTTACGATTTTTAGGTACATTCCTATCCTAAACACTAACAATCTATTCAATCTTTTGACAATTAACTTGACACTTGCCACTACCATGTAGGTATATTCCTATCCTATATGTAAATCTCGTTAATTACCCTAAGAAGAACAAACTTTCGCAAGTCAGCATATTTAGGTCTAAACCTATACTCCACCTTCCAATTTTATATAGGTTACCACATATAATTACTAGCTAGACAATCATTCATGAAGCACAAAATATGACGAACAATTCATATATGATTAACCTTAAAACGAGATAATAAATTAACAAAAGCTAGACATCGGGTTCCATTATAATTTCAATAAAAAGACTAGTTCATATTAATATATAAAATAACTAAAATAATTAATGCAGAAAACATCTTAAATTACAAGAAATTAAATTGAGAAGGAAGAATAAACTCTATCATAGTTTTGCTTCACTCCTTTCTTCAATCCTTGCAACCTTCAAATGCCTCCCTGAAACCCTAAGTAATCTCTACTTATACTTCTGACTAATACTAATACTAATCAATGAAACCCTAAAATAAAGGTCTATATAAAAACATCATCTATACAGACTTTTATTTCGTCTAAAACTCCTTTGGTAAGTTTCCTTGTTGCACTGAAAATCATTTCCTCAGCAAAACAAGTCTGCCTCATCAGCGCGTGTGAACCACGTGCCCGGTCTTTTGTCCAGTCAAGCGCTGCTGCTCATCTTCCACATGCACTGCTGCACATGCCTTTTGTTAATAGGCACTGCTGCGCTTGTAGCTATGCTCTGCTGCGCATGCTCGACAGGTTTGCCTTGTTCTCCATTTTCTTCCTTTTCTTGTCTAAATCTTGTCTAGCTTGACTCCAAAGCACCACAAATGCACATATTTTTCCCACAAAGCCATGTCTGCTCGCACACGATCGAACATCGACCATGCTCAAATCACTTTTACTTCAATTGTGCACGGAAACCACCGAGAATTAGTTGATATAGCGTCACTTTCACATAATCCTCTTTTAAATGATAATTTTGCAAAAACATAATAAAACATATAAAAAGTAACGTAATAAACTTAAAAACAGGCAATATCATCAAGTTAAAGGTACTAAAATCATGATATAAAAATTCCTAATCAAATACCCCCAAACTTAACTCTTTGCTTGCCCTCAAGCAAACCGAACTTAAAACTAAAAACTATTCTAACATGCAATAAACAGTTAACTCATGAGCAAGAATTTAAGATAAATCTGAACGACGACCTCAAAGACTCACATATAATAAATTCCAGCCAAATTTAAATCATGCATCATCTAAAACTCAACATACTCATCAATTTCATAGAAAGTCACGATCCCCAACATATGATCATCCAAACTACTCAAAGCAATCAAATCTAGATAACATTATTTAATCAAATACCGTGTAAAAGATTCCCGACATCAACTCCAAGTTCCTATCCATTACATCAAATTTTCGCAAGACGATATCACATCAATTCGGGGGAGGAATTACAAAGAATTTCGTTTACATATATATATATATATATTTATTAATACGAGAATGCATTTTATGCTCCATCTCATCTCATTACAAACAAGTGCGTTTTATGCTCCATCTTACTTACGTTTATGGATAAGTGTGCTTTACGCTCCATCTCAATCCACCATTAAATGCAAATAATTCAAATTTAACGAAATTCAACATTTTTCAATATTTCAATTTCTTTCCTCAAATTTTCCTCCAAACTTAAATGAATGCCTATCTCTACGTCAACCTGATGATCAAAGTTTCAATCATGTCTTTCACACATATTTAACTATATAAACTCTCTAACGTCAATTAACTTGAATAACAGGATTGTCCAAGAGTCTAGAATCTCAAACTACTATAAAACCAAATCCTATGTTAAATTTTAAACTAGCATAATCCAAAAATTAGCCAGAATTACCCAATCTTTAATCCATTCCTATCATCAGCCTTCAACAGATTTAATTAAAAGTTTACTCAAAAGTTAAAACTCTTTTTTTTTTCAAAATTTTCTTACTAATATGCAACTAATAATAAGCTGAATTACCAATACAATAAAATAAATTAACTAAAACAAATTAACATGCATAAATAATTAGATCTCAAGTACCAAATGTCAAATACAACACAATACCCCCAAACTTAGAATTTACATTGTCCTCAATGTTCGAAATATAGGCAAAAACAGGAAAAATAAATAAACTTCCCTGAAAACTAAAGCTGCTCCACCATCGTCATCATCATCCTCGTCAGCTAAGTCGTCATCATCATCATCATCATCATCATCATCATCATCATCATCATCATAATCTCCCTCCTTTGTGTCAAGGGTGTAGTCGAAAAACATAGGCGGTGCTGGGAACTTGATTGAAACTAACTCCCGAATTATTGAAAACAGTTGAGATCGTGGAGTTAAAATCCGTAGAATAGTTCACGAACGTGTCCAACCAATCCGCTACCTGATCCACCCGGCGAAACTGTCGCTTAGTTACTCGAAGTATCGCCTCCTGGCCTCGACGAAGCTCGACATTCTCCCTTCTAAGCTCCCTCATCTCCGCGATCATCAAATCTATCTGCTATTGAGATGAAGAAGAAGAAGCTCCTTGACAATAAGATTGAGCCTGTGTCGACTGCTCAAAATAAGACTCATGTTGTAGAGGCTAAACTTGTGCTTCAACAACCAGTGGATTGCCCCCAATAAGAAATCCTGCTCCTCGTGGATGAGACACACGTCTGTCCCAAATCTTGAACCTGTTAATCGTACCAAGATCTATTACCGCCTTTGGTGGTTGTAATACTTCACCCTCGTCCCATGTAACTTTTGCCTTTTTTCGTAATCCTGTAATGAGGGATGGATGAAGTAGATCGCTAGTAGATCCGCCTTAGATTGCATACCAGATAGAGCTGTGTATCACCTGCTCTACATCAATTGACTTCCCAGTCACTATAACATATAACAGTATGGCTCTTTCTTGGGTCACATCAGTCAAATGTCTTGAAGGCATCAACTTTGCGCAAAGGAATGTGTACCATGCCTTCCCATATATGCTTAGTTCCTTGTGTGGAAAGGTCACAACACCTTGTTGGTCCCTACTCTTCCATTTTGCTCTTAGTCTGCATAAATACTTAATCATTTCGGTCAATTGAGGTCACAGTTGTAATAGTCCGTGAATTCGTTATCACCGTCATCTATTCCCTCCAACTGATAGTACTCATTAATGCTTGCTGAGGTAAATGAGACTGGCTTTCCTCGAACTCAAACCATAAAATCCTTTGCCTCTTTAGCATTTGCATAAAACTCTTTGACTATAGACACCACCGCCGGTTCCGATTGCTTAACAAATTTTTCCCATTTTCTTTTATGAGTCATCACTGCTATTTGTCCTGTTTCATTGCCCTCGGCCTGTAAACCGTGCTCTTGAATGAGTTTCTTACCCACCATGACTGAATGAAATCGTTTTGAAGCCTCTAACTCACGAATCTCCTTGCATCATATTGTTTTGAAGCTTGAGTTTTGGAGCTTTCACTTATATGTCTTTTGGGTGTTAGGTTTGTATATAACGCGAACATGCAATCAAATTACATAAGTAGTGCGGAAGCGCAATAAAACGAATTTTAAAATTTTTCATACAAACCATCACCATAATCATCCTTATGATCAATTATCAATTAAACGAAAGAGATAGAGATATAGAATTATACCCTCGTGAATCAAAGCTTCCTCAGGTACAAGTTCATCTCCAATTCCTTCACGTTCTCCTTGAATTCCACCGATTAAATTCCTTCCTTTGATCAACGTTAGCCACTTAAGTGTTTGGCCTCTAAAGGTGATCCACCAAGGAATAATAGTTGTTCAAGAAGATGGATGTTGACAAAACTCTAGTTTCTATCTCTATAAAAATTGTAAGTACTCTCTCTCTCTCCAATTCTTATGGAAGAGTGTGTAACTGTTGTAGACACCCAAATTTTGTGTTCCCTATGCTAACCGTGACAGGAGGGCAAAATCATCAATTGAACCGGCCTGCGGGAGCGAAGAATGGGCACAAGTGCGAACACTCGACGGCACCGCGACGATTTGCAGTCAAAGCTGACGTGACAACAAGGCCATCCGAAATGAGCATTCCCGAATAATGTGTCACGTCTCACAGTAATTCTCGGACTGCAAAATACAAGCCTTTCGGCGAAAACCGACAGCACGACGCGAGAATCGAGGTGCGGTGCGGAAACCGAGGAGAATTAAATAACTAAAGTGCATGGCGGGCTGAGTGCATGGCGGGCTAAGGCCAGCCTACTTCAGCACATTTCCTTCATTGCATACAGCGAGTTAGCAGCGGCGGAAGAATTGGGAGAGGAGAAAAGAATAGGCAGCAACAGCTCGGAAAAAGAGGGAGAAATAGCAAGAATTTGCAAGAAAATAGAGAGAAAAGAGAGAAAAAAAGCGAGGAATTATATCTTTTGTGTAAGATTATATATCTTATATCTTCTATTCTACTCAATATACAAATTCATACATATTGTGAGGATTATTTGCAAGGTGAAAAGACCATTTCTATAGCAATTTTTGCATATCATTTTGTTAATCTTCTTGTCAATTGGGTTATGTGAAATGTAGTTTTTCTTGTATATTGTTGTGGATCCATGGATTGAGGACTATTAGTGAGGGTTCTAAATGGAACGAAATTCTTCCTAATGGCCCGATGATATCCATTTGATGATTTTTAGCTCGTTATAGCAATGTAGCAATTTTGGATGTGAGCCTAGGAACGCGACCCCGTGGTCCAAATCCGATGATGGACATTTTTGGGTGTATGTAATAGGGCCGATCTACCCTCTATTGTAAATATGTGATTGTCGGGCCTTAAAACGACGCCAAGGCGAGAATCGGGTTTAAGGCCCCGTAATAGTGAAATATGTGATTGTAGGCATTTGGGGTTATTTTGATGGCTTACATGCCCATGAATAGCCCCTACGCATTTTAATGCTTTATTTGATTTACAACATTAAAATTGATTTCGAAGCTAAACAATGAAGACTTTCATAAAATCAATCAAATTAGGTTATTAGCATCACGAGGATAATAAATGGGAATTGCTAATGAATGTTGATTTCTATTTAACGAGAAGGCTAAAGAAAAATCGTTTTCAAACATCACAAAATTGATTTTATGAAAATAAGTAATGTTTTATTAAATCTTTGTGCATAGGGTTAAAGAGATCCTAAAAGTTGCCCATCATTTGAGTTACGAAAGCAACGTATAGATCTCGATTCCTATTTTGACGAAGGTTTAAAACTCTTGTTTTGCCAAAACGACACCTAATGCAATCTCATAGTTTTGACAATTAAAATCAAACATTTTCTCATAAAGCTTTCTCGTATAAACCGAAGGATATTCTAAAGCATTCCCAAGAAAACACGACTTTTCTGAAAACCCAAATGATTTCTTCATGCAAACTCACCACAACATTCATATAGGCACACACACACACGCACACATACACATTCCATGAATTAAATGATAGGAAAGTATCAAGATTGCGGTAACCGTGTTTCACGGAAGTCGGGGGGTGCCTAACACTTTCCCCTCGCTTAAGAAAGCCCCCAAACTCTATGAATCTCGGTTTGCAAACCAATTAATTCGGAGTCACATATGAGCCAGCGATTTATAAAAAACGAAAACTCGGATGAGTTGGTACATCCATTTCAAATATACCAACTGGCGACTCTGGTTAATTGGCTCATCATAAAAAACGATCTTTCAAAACCCCGTCGACATTAATGCTAACCTTTTCCAAA
This sequence comes from Aralia elata, assembly GCA_034770075.1. NCBI lineage: Eukaryota > Viridiplantae > Streptophyta > Magnoliopsida > Apiales > Araliaceae > Aralia > Aralia elata. The sequence continues at coordinate 60,946,719 of CM068382.1, forward strand.
AATCATCTAATCAAAAGGCTAAAATTGGAAAGGGGTAACAATCACCAAAAAGAAGCGGATTCCTCCCGGCGTCGACAGCTAGTGACTCCGATGGGGACATTAGAGGGCTTAAGCCGCGTTCAAGTCTTGATGCTGTCCTATCCTTTAAAAATCATGAATGAATGTGTGTGCGCGTGATATTTTGACCTGTTGTTGTGTGAATGTGTTTTACCAATGAATGAATGGTTGAATGGATTTGCTTTACTTCAAAGTAATCATATGCATACGGTGAGGACGATGAATGTGAATGTATGTTGAGAGAGTACCTCCTCCTGAGGCGAACCTGTCGGTTGCTTATTACTGGACTCGAAGGGGCTGCTCCCCGGAGATGGCTCAGGAAACGCACCACCCAAATCCGCTCCAATCGAAAGGATTCAGACGAGTAGATTGCGAAGATTTGGGGACCTTCATGCCGAAAAGCCCGCGAGAGTAACCCTAGGGTAGGTCAGCCTCTGATAAACCTAACGAAAGGGAAGCTTCTTCATGCCTTTTTATCGTTCAATCAAATAAATAAATGTCATGTAAATGACATACAACTGTCATACCGTCATCATCATAATAAATATGTCCTGTATCATGTGATTGCATCACCTGCACATATAAAGAGAATACTGACATGGTTTTTGCAGGAGGGCAATCCGTGCCACGTACCAGGGTTTTCTAAAACTTCTAAATAATATCCTGTCATCAAACAGTGACCTTGTTTTGCAGGATAAGATTAGAGAACCGTGAAAGCGGGGCATAACGATCACAAAGAACCCGGAGTAGGGGCATATTCGACCACCAAAAAAAAAAGTATCAGTGTTGACATGCATCTGCCAACTTGTAACTGGCACAGTACTAAACTACGACCCTTGTTTGTTTTGCGAAATTGCCCCTACGACCCAACTAAGAGGCTGTAAAGTCCATACTCCATCCATCCAAATGGCAGAGGCCGATAGCCATAAAATTATAGTTCTGCCACTCCAACAATACGGCCGAATATGGGGGGATTCATCCTAGGACTGAGATTAGCCCTGGGAATGGGAAGCAAAAAAAAGGGGATGATAGTAGTTGGAGACTCGAATTGGTCATCCGGCAGGCCATGGGAATATACAGCACCAAAGGGCATAAATGGGACCTAGCTACGGGACTGCTGAGATATCTGGAAGCCGAAGAAGCCCACAGACAAAATGAACGAAGTACATGGCGATGTGTGCGGAGCCCATATGAGCAGAACATTTTTGGCAAAGAAAATCATGTGAACGGGTCACTACTGGCTAACCATGAAAACTGACTGCGATGCTCATGTCAGGAAATGCCATCAATGCCAGATCCATGCCACTACGATCCATGCACCTCCTAATGAGCCCCATTGCTTGACCTCACCGTGGCCAGTTGGACCGTGCAGTAGGTGATATCCAGGAGGGGGTAAATCCCAGAGTATGGCAGTGAATCCCGGCCAGTAGAAGATCAATGGGTTTTAAAATTATGAGTTTTATTTCAAATCCCTGCACGCTCATGTCATTTTGTCATGTTATCCAAAAAGAAGATCATGTGCTGAAATGTTTTCTATATGACAAGCATTTTTGTTTTATGTCAGGTACCCCGATTTGAGGCATTCTAGCCTGACAAGTGATAGGCCAAATTTGAAGGAGGATCACGATTTTGGTATAGAGCTAGATTTAGATCTGATGGGGATTGAGCAGGACGAGACAGATATCGACAATACGCCTGACGAGATCAAAGGATGGGTCGAAGATAAACCCAAACCCGACTTAGACCAAACCATCGCCATCAAACATCAGAACCCCTAACGATCACAAAGAACCCGGAGTAGGGGCAAATTCGAACGAAAAAGAAAAAAAAAGAAAAAAAGAAAAAAAAAATAGCCGAGTTGTTGAGCCTGTATGGAGATATGTTCGCTTGGTCCCATGGCGACGTGATTGGATTGTCCACAGACGTTATAGGACATCGACTGCCCATCAAGGAGGGTTCCGACCAATTAAGCAAAAGTTGAGAACGTTGAAGCCTGAATGGAGGTTGAAAGTAAAGGACGAGATTATCAAGCGGTTTAAAGCAGGAATCATCACGGTGTCTATTTACCCTGAATGGCTTTCCGACAGAGTCCCAGTACCACAACCTGGAGGAGAAGTAAGGGGCCGCATCGACTATAAAAATCTGAACGATGCCCTCAAGGAGGAGATATACGACAAATTCAAGATCAAACATTTTGATTCAGTCATTTACCGGCCCAAAATGAATGGGGCAGTGGGGGCTGCAAATAAAACACAAAGACGATCATGGGAAGAATGTCCGCCAATCATCGGGGATGGCCGGATTTATTGTCGCTCACCCTGTTTGCCTATCGAACCTCAGTTCGCACATTTGCAGGGGCAGCCACTTACGCATCTCCCGGGCATACGATAAGAGGGTTCGATCCCGGAAATTCAAAATAAACGATTTAGTCCTCAAAAAGATCGCGCCCTGCCAAGACGAAGCTATGGGGAATTTCGCTCTAAATTAAAAGGAGCCGTCACGATAAAAAAAAAAATCCTCTCTGGGGGAGCCCTCATCTTACAAGGAATGGACGGGAAGGCGTTCCCAGCCCGTTAATTCTGACTCTGTGAAACAGCTCTGTGATCTAAAAAAAAAAAAAATCCCCCAAACCTTTCAACAAGTCAAAGGACCGGATCTTTTGTCAGCCCAGCGAGATACCGATGCAACCAGTACGAGGGAGATCACAAGAAAAGCAACTTAACACTGGGGCATTTGTCAGCTACCCAGGAAATGATGACGTGCAAATGGGCACCCATGCAACAATCCCATCTACATGCACCATCATCATCAAATGCTACCTCATGCCAATTCAATATTCAACGATACATCTGGCATTTGTCAAGCATAGTTTTCCCGGGATACGATGACCCGCGTGAAAGGGGATTTTATTTGACTTGATAGGAATCGAATTAATTGTGACAAGCAACCGTGGAGCACGATCGTGAGTATGGTTAGACGAAGAAAGCTATTCAACCTTTTGATCGGGTACAAAGCCTTAATTCAAAGCAACGTCTGCGACAGAATCGACCTCATGTGCCAGTCTTCACTTTGCATTTGCACGAAGTTTCAGTTGTGGGGTATAAAACTATGACGACGTTGATGGCGATTAACACGTAGTCAGACAGTCAATAATTATCAAGCTAATATCAAGAAGTCAGACGATAAATGATTATCAAGCTAATGTCTCGAATCGTGGCCTGGGTTATTCGAGTAATTGAGCCCGAGGGGTGTCTCTACACCTGGTGCCCTAAAGCCATCTGGTTTGGGAGTCACTGGCCCAACACTCGTTACATGGTTAACTCAGAGCCTAAGAAAACGAGCATTACAGTAGAGGAGGCCCGAGCAGATTCGAATCGTGGCATGGGCTACTCGAGTAATTAAGCCTAAGGGGGTGTCTCTGCATCTGGTGCCCTAAAGCCGTCTGGTTTGGGAGTCACCGGCCTAACACTCGCTACATGGGTAACTCAAGCCTAAGAAAATGAATCTTACGCAAGGTCAAGCAAAGAATGAATGGTGCAGACCACCAACTTGTCTCGAACCGTGGCCTTTGTTACTCGAGTAATTAAACCCGAAGGGGTGTCTGTACACCTAATGCCCCAAAACCGTCTGGTTTGGGAGTCATTGGTCCAAAACTTGTTAGATGGGTAACTTTGAATAGCCTAAGAAAACGAGACGAGTGAAGTGGGCTAATAAAGAGAAAAGATAATACGAAAAACTCTCGGCCTTAAACAAAAAGTCATGGAAGAGAAACCCCTACTAAATGCTGCATCGCACAGTGCATTTGCCATATGACGTCAATCCTGCTAAGAACGTTGTCGAGAATGGAGACAGAATACCTTTGACGAGGGAAGGTAGTTCTTTTGAATTCGACCTTACTCACGTACAATGACCATGAATGCTTGAAGGTGTTCTTACGATTTCATAACTCGTTAAATAGAAAATCATCAACTCACGAGGGATTGAAAATAACTTCCAATCTAGTACATTCACGGTTCGCAGCTCGCTAGATTGTGCGATCAACAGATATTCAATTTCATGTGCTTTAATTGCATTTACTCTTTTGTCGAGATTATAATATCTTTGTGTTGAACTAACACTAACGGCCCGAGCCTTCAAGTTTTGGCATTTGTTAGTCATCTGATATGCAGGATCTTGCAGAGATGTGGATAACTCAGCACGGTCAACATCGCGAGTTTTCGATAGAAATTCTTGGTAGCGACACGCGCCAAGGCAGGGGCAGTTAAGAATCGTGAAATGGAAGGAAGCTGAGGCTGCACAGAAATTCTCATTGGGCCTCTCCCCAATCCTGACTATCACTGCCTCGACATCCAAATGATCTATGTGCATGAGCATATACAAGAAGGATATAATGCGGGACAACAGCATATCGACCAACAGAAATGATCAAAAGGCCAAGGAGCCAACATAGCTGTCGATCATCACAGAGAGCGAAATAGACTGCCTCAACTCGATGAAATGAAGATGACCAAGAGCAGACAGAGTACCAGACCAGGTTTGAAGTCTAGAAACTACACTTCACGACGAGACGTGATCCAATCAAATGTTGGCAAACAACGACGACTGTCGAATCGTATCATTTGACTGAACAGGGGTCATTTCTATCTAAACATATGTTGTGCACATGCATCTGTCCATAACATATCTGCCAGATCATGCATAACATCTTTTTCAAGAATACAGGTACGATCAAAATGAAAATCTTCAGGAAAGTACAAGCACATCGCTTTCAACCTCACGAATGATCAGACTGTGATGGCTTTTGTGGCATGGTACGTGGACGATGTTGGTAGGAGATCCAGGACATGAAGCCGATCACACATCCCATCAATGACCCCTGGGAAGGGCTGGTATCCAACCAATCAATGACCCCAGGGAAGAGCCGGTATCCAACCAATCAACGACCCTTGGGAAGGGCTGGTATCCAACCAATCAACGACCCCTGGGAAGGGCTGGTATCCAACCAATCAACGACCCCTGAGAAGGGCTGGTATCCAACCAATCAACGACCCCTGAGAAGGGCTGGTATCCAACCAATCAATGACCCCTGGGAAGGGCTGGTATCCAACCAATCAATGACCCCTGGGAAGGGCTGGTATCCAACCAATCAACGACCCCTGGGAAAGGCTGGTATCCAACCAATCAACGACCCCTGGGAAGGGCTGGTATCCAACCAATCAACGACCCCTGGGAAGGGCTGGTATCCAACCAATCAACGACCCCTGGGAAGGGCTGGTATCCAACCAATCAATGACCCCTGGGAAGGGCTGGTATCCGAACAATCAATGACCCTTGGGAAGGGCTGGTATGCAAACAAGAAGTAAACCTGGGAAGGCATCCAAGCAAACCACAACAAGGTGGTGAGTGAACCTGGTAAGGCATCCGAGCAAACCATAACAAGGTGGTGAGCAACCCTGGGAAGGCATCCAAGCAAACCACAACAAGGTGGTGAGCAAACCTGGGAAGGCATCCAAGCAAACCACAACAAGGTGTTGAGCAAACTTGAGAAGGCATCCAAGCAAACCACAACAAGGTGGTGAGCAAACCTGGGAAGACATCCAAGCAAACCACAACAAGATGGTGAGCACCCTGGGAAGGGCTGAGATCCAAACAACTAACACCCTGGGAAGGGCTGAGATCCAAACAACTAACACCCTGGGAAGGGCTGAGATCCAAACAACTAACACCCTGGGAAGGGCTGAGATCCAAACAGTAACACCCTGGGAAGGGCTGAGATCCAAACAACTAACACCCTGGGAAGGGCTGAGATCCAAACAACCAAACCCCTGGGAAGGGCTGAGATCTAAACGATCGACCGGCGACGATAACCGGCGATTACGAGATGGGTGACCGACGACGAAACCCAGCCCCGACAAGACGATCGACCGGCGATGATAACCGGCGATTACGAGATGGGTGACCGGCGACGAAACCCGGCCCCGACAAGACGATCGACCGGCGACGATAACCGGCGATTACGAGATGGGTAACCGGCGACGAAACCCGGCCCCGACAAGACGATCGACTGGCGACGATAACCGGCGATTACGAGATGGGTGACCGGCGACGAAGCCCAGCCCTGACAAGACGATCGACCGGCGACGATAACCTGCGATTACGAGATGGGTGACCGGCGATGAAACCCAGCCCTAACAAGACGATCGACCGGCGACGATAACCGGCGATTACGAGATGGGTGACCGGCGACGAAACCTGGCCCCGACAAGACGATCGACCGGCGACGATAACCGGCGATTACGAGATGGGTGACCAGCGACGAAACCCGGCCCCGACAAGATGATCGACCGGCGACGATAATCGGCGATTACGAGATGGGTGACCGGCGACGAAACCCGGCGCCGACGAGACGATCATCCGCATTGACACCCTTTTATGAATATTTTGCATGCCTTACATCTTATGTTGCATCATAAGTTATATGTGTTGCATCACGTATGTATTGTCATTCTTGTGCACTGTCATTCATGCATCGAGTGTCTATTCTTTATCCTGTTCATTTCATTTAACATTGCATAAACATGATAAAGAGGGGCAGCTGTAGACACCCAAATTTTGCGTTCCCTATGCTAACCGTGATAGGAGGGCAAAATCATCAATTGAACCGGCCTGCGGGAGCGAAGAATGGGCACAAGTGCGAACACTCGACGGCACCGCGGCGATTTGCAGTCAAAGCTGACGTGACAACAAGGCCATCCGAAATGAGCATTCCCGAATAATGTGTCACGTCTCACAGTAATTCTCGGACTGCAAAATACAAGCCTTTCGGCGAAAACCGACAGCACGACGCGAGAATCGAGGTGCGGTGCGGAAACCGAGGAGAATTAAATAACTAAAGTGCATGGCGGGCTGAGTGCATGGCGGGCTAAGGCCAGCCTACTTCAGCACATTTCCTTCATTGCATACAGTGAGTTAGCAGCGGCGGAAGAATTGGGCGAGGAGAAAAGAATAGGCAGCAACAGCTCAGAAAAAGAGGGAGAAATAGCAAGAATTTGCAAGAAAATAGAGAGAAAAGAGAGAAAAAAAGCGAGGAATTATATCTTTTGTGTAAGATTATATATCTTATATCTTCTATTCTACTCAATATACAAATTCATACATATTGTGAGGATTATTTGCAAGGTGAAAAGACCATTTCTATAGCAATTTTTGCATATCATTTTGTTAATCTTCTTGTTAATTGGGTTATGTGAAATGTAGTTTTTCTTGTATATTGTTGTGGATCCATGGATTGAGGAATATTAGTGAGGGTTCCAAATGGAACGAAATTCTTCCTAATGGCCCGATGATATCCATTTGATGATTTTTAGCTCGTTATAGCGATGTAGCAATTTTGGATGTGAGCCTAGGAACGCGACCCCGTGGTCCAAATCCGATGATGGACATTTTTGGGTGTATGTAATAGGGCCGATCTACCCTCTATTGTAAATATGTGATTGTCAGACCTTAAAACGACGCCAAGGCGAGAATCGGGTTTATGGCCCCGTAATAGTGAAATATGTGATTGTGGGCGTTTGGGGTTATTTTGATGGCTTACATGCCCATGAATAGCCCCTACGCATTTTAATGCTTTATTTGATTTACAACATTAAAATTGATTTCGAAGCTAAACAATGAAGACTTTCATAAAATCAATCAAATTAGGTTATTAGCATCACGAGGATAATAAATGGGAATTGCTAATGAATGTCGATTTCTATTTAACGAGAAGGCTAAAGAAAAATCGTTTTCAAACATCACAAAATTGATTTTATGAAAATAAGTAATGTTTTATTAAATCTTTGTGCATAGGGTTAAAGAGATCCTAGAAGTTGCCCATCATTTGAGTTACGAAAGCAACGTATAGATCTCGATTCCTATTTTGACGAAGGTTTAAAACTCTTGTTTTGCCAAAACGACACCTAATGCAATCTCATAGTTTTGACAATTAAAATCAAACATTTTCTCAAAAAGCTTTCTCGTATAAACCGAAGGATAATCTAAAGCATTCCCAAGAAAACACGACTTTTCTGAAAACCCAAATGATTTCTTCATGCAAACTCACCACAACATTCATATAGGCACACACACACACACACGCACACATACACATTCAATGAATTAAAGGATAGGAAAGTATCAAGATTGCGGTAACCGTGTTTCAAGGAAGTCGGGGGGTGCCTAACACCTTCCCCTCGCTTAAGCAAGCCCCCGAACTCTATGAATCTCGGTTTGCAGACCAATTAATTCGGAGTCACATATGAGCCAGCGATTTCTAAAAAACGAAAACTCAGATCAGTTGGTACATCCATTTCAAATATACCAACTGGCGACTCTGGTTATTTGGCTCATCATAAAAAACGATCTTTCAAAACTCCGTCGACATTAATGCCGACCTTTTCCAAAAATCGTCTAATCAAAAGGCTAAAATTGGAAAGGGGTAACAATCACAAAAAAGAAGCGGATTCCTCCCGGCGTCGACAACTGTCTAACCTCAAATCATGATAAGACTCCTCTTATTTATAGATATAGGGAACCTTCCTAAACTATTTAGGATTAGGGTTTTTATTTTAATTAAACTGCTTTAATTAAATAAACTCCTAATCCAATTAGGAATTTATGAGAGTACTTTTATTAATTAATTCCCAAACCCTTTTAAGAATTAAATAATAATAATAGTAATAATAATAATAAGACTCCTCTTATTAATTTATATTTAATATTTCCAAAATATTAAATAATAAATATTAAGCTATTTAATTTATTCTATCTCCATAGATTAAATTAAATACACTTAACTTATTATTACGATTATGCCATTTACTTCTTAAATAAATATTTTTCTTTTGCGGTGTGACTCTTTAGGTTCTCCATATTAAACCGGTTGTGAATAAATCAATTAGAACAATTCTAATTTTTATTTAAATAAATAAATTAAACTATTTAATTCATTTAAATAAATAATATTTATTCTACAATAAGGGTAAGCCCCCTTAGCGATCAACGACTTTCCAGATAATATAGATTTCAACATTAATCATAAAAGAACCTTTCAGTGAATAGTTACCGTATAATTCAATCCTTCTACCATACAATGTCTCAATTAAATATAAGACATAGAATTACTGTCAAGTCTTATTTTATTTAATTATATGTATTTCGATTCTCAAATGCACAACTCTGATTAATGCAAATTAGAAACTCCTTTCTAATTTCATTCTGCTTTGGCCAAAGACTTCTGAGTTGTCATTTATCAAATCATATAGGACATTCACTCGTTTTACTAGAAGTGGTAGATTCTTTGTTGACCATTCATCTATCTCCATGTACAACTTATTATACCCAATCATACCCTTTGATATACCCTAAGGGTCTTAAGGGACATGTCAAAGTATAACTCATTACACACAAGATATTATGATGATCTCAAGTCTAAGGATCACTTGTACTACTATCACTAGAAGAATTCCTATTGACAGGCGAGTAAAACTCCATTAGGTATTTCTTAGCGAGCTACGTTAAGTGAACTTATTCTCTAATAAGCACCTACATACTTGCTTTAGTGTCTCCACATAAATGATTATGAGATAAATCATCCTCTTCATAAGAGCAAGCAACGTATGTACTAATCTATCCGGATTCACTAATCCCCTTTTTAGTAATCCAACGATTAGGAACCATTTTAGTTTGTGAGCTATCTAGAATTTAGATTTCATTAGCATGGGCCCATCATGATTCTAAAAGCATTGCTCAAAACTATGGGTTTATCACATTTAATATAATAGCACCATGTAGATAATGTAAAATGCCTTTAATAATCGAATAAGATTACAAAGTATATGGTACATCATATCAAATATGATTAGCTTGTGTGCATACTACTTTCAATCTCCCACTTGCACTAAAGCCAATTGTCATGGTATCTAATACCCTTTTTCTCTAAGTGATGATCATTCTACTGTTTGGATAAAGCTTCAGTAAATAGATATGCAATGTTGTTCTTGAGAGTCCACTATCTCTATAGTGACTTCTCCTCTTTCAATGATTCGGCTAATCAAATGAAAGTGTCGTAATACATGTTTGACTCTAAGAAGAGACTTAGGAACTATTTCTAGTTCTATAATGAACTTTTCATCTAAACTGTAACGAATGCGATTTTTGTGAATGAATAAAAATATTTATTGAGTTATATAAATATTTTGTTAAATTATTTATTGAGTAAAATAAATAATTTATAAAGTTATTGTGGAATAGTTCATGTTAAGTGTAAATATGTTAAATGTTATTTGAATATAATTTGATGTGATTATTCTAATTTAATTTAATAATTAAATTAGATGATTAAATAATTGAATAAAGGATTTATTTGAATAAGATAATTTATTTAAGTTTAATTAAAGTAGAAGTGTGACAATTAAAACTATATAGTATAGTGGATTATTAAAATAAATGAGAAAGTGTTTTATTTTGGATAAACCAAACAAGGCCTTGTGACCCTTGGTTGGTAAAAATGGATTATTGTGCATTTGAGTTTGCCAAACAAGGCCTAACTCTTGGTTTCTACAACTGACAGATTAAAAGCTAAGTTACGTTAAAAGTAAAATAAATGTAATGTCCAGGAATTTTAAACCTTATTACCAAATTATTTCGATATGAGAAATTTATTTTATTTAATTTTACGGACTTAATTAGATCTATGTGGGGTACTATTATTATTAAATTATATAACCATATGATCTAATTATTTTCCTTGCATTAAAGGGATTCACTAATAGCTTGAATAAATTAGTGATTTAACCCTAAGAGATTTTTGGCAAGAAAATGGGGAAGAAATTAAATAAATAATTTCATTTTATCGGATCAAATAATTCGAATGGAGAATTATTGTTAAAACAAACATTTTAAATAATTAATTAATTGAATTAGTTATTCAATTTAAATATTAGAAACATAATGTTATAAATTTTAATTGGGTCATATCCCTCTTTTTATTTCAGCTGACCCAATACTAATTGGGCTGAACCCAAATCCCTTCCATTTCCTGTTGGGCTGAACCAATTGGGCTGGACTCCCTTTTTATTCCTACCGGGTCGAACCGTTGCGAACGGGTGGGAACCATTTCCTATTTGATTTGGGGCAACCGGTAATACAATTGGGAAAGGAAAAGAAAATCCAATCGGCAAGAAATTGGGGTGCAGAGCCTAAGGGTCTAAGCCTCAATCGGACTGAACGAGAGAAGGGGGGAGGTCACACCAAGTCGTGCGCCGGCGATATCAGGGAACGACCGGTGGTTTGGACTGGGGGACTAGCCTACCGACCGACGGCTACTAAAGGATCGAGACGGGTGAAGCAAGCGAAGACATGGGCGACCGAGGAATTTCGAACGGACCAAAGGATTCAGGGAACGACGATTTGACCGGTGGGGGGGTACGCAGCTCGAGGGCTAGCCGACGATTTCACAGTTGGCTCGGATGGATTGGTGTTGACATCGACAGCCACCTCCCTCTACTCGCTGGTCACTGGGTTGTCCATTGGGGTATTGACCGGCGAATTGGGCAAACCCGACTCTATAAATTTGGAACCAAACCCTAACCAAGCTGCCGTTTTCTTCAAGCCCAAATTAAAGAAATAGAAATCGCAGAAAGGAGAGAGAGAAGGGAAAATTGGCCGTGAATGTCCATTGGCTTCATCACCTATTTTGGGAGAAGGAGGAGGACAACAGCTAGGACACCAATCCGACCCAATTCGACCTCAAGGTATAACAGAGGTTCCACCGAGCTACTGCGTTAGTTCGATTAGTTTGTTTTTTTTATTTTCTTCCTTTCTGCGCTTGGGGTATTTTGTTTCTTTGTATTGGATTGATTTGTTCTTTTGTATTGCTTGGGTTGTGCTGTCCCCTTGTATTGGGTTGCATTGTTTGGGACTCTGTATACTGAAGGACCATAGTGTTCTGGCAGCTCGATTAGGTACAGTAGTTATGCCAGTGTTGAGTTCTTGTATGCTCACCAAGTGGTTGCTAAAATGCCTGAACGAAAACTGTTCTTCATTTTTGGTATAAAATTGTTCTGTCAGCAATATAGTTATAAAATCAAACTTTGTTTTTTTTTCTTTTGATGTGATAATGTTGGGCTAGTTACAGACTGTGAAATCAGTGTTGTATACATATTTTGTTAATTGCAGCTTGTGTTATGAGTCCCAACTGTGGGTAGTGAACGTGATAGTGTGTGTATTTTGCAAGTTTGGAAACAGGGGAGGATATACATTATAAGGCAGTACCCTGCAAAGATTTTTGTTTGATGTGGCTAGGAATCGAACCCAGCTGCTGGGTAGTACATTGTTGGGGAAACTGCCAACAATAAGTCAATAAATTAATAAATAATTATTTATTATTTATCAATAAATAATAAATAAAGGGAATAAATATTTAATTAATATTGAATAATAAATAAAGTTAATAAATATTTAATTATTTAATAATAATAATTGAGTATGAATAAAGTAATGAAATAATTATTTATTATTTAACCATAAATAATAAATAAAGAAAATAAATATTTAATTATTGTTTAATGTATATTAAATAATAATTAAGTATGAATATAATTTATAGTTATTTATTTTCTTTAAATATTGATAAGAACTATTTAATTATTGTCTAATTAGTATTAAAAAATAAATAAGTATGAATAAAGTTAATAAAATAAGTACTTAATATTTAACATTTAATAATAAAGAAGATGAATATTTAATTACCATAATTAAGTAGGAGTAAAGTAAATAAACGGACTATGTATTATTTACCATTACATAATAAGTAAAGATGATAATTACTTAATTATTATTGAATTATTATCAAATAATAATTAAGTATGGGTAAGATTGATAAATTAATTATTTATGAGTGGACTTTAATAAATAAAGATAATGGCTACTTAATTATTATTAAATAATAATTAAGTATGGGTAGAGTTAATACATTGATTATTTAATTAATGTTAAGTGAGGAATAAGAAAAAATAATCACGTAATTACCCTTAAAAGTGAATAGTAGCTAAGTGTAAATAAAACTTAAATAACCTATTAATTTTTGTCACTGTTAGTTAGTGATGCACTAATAAATCTATTATTTATTTTTATAAATAATAAATAGGGATTTAACCAAATAGAATGGTCGTTAAATTTGGATACTATTAAGTCATAATGTACTAACAAGATTATTATTTAGTTTATAAACAATAAATTGGATTACTAACCGGTAATTAAAGCAAGTAAGGTTGCTAATTTGAATATCTAAATAATAAACGAGCATGAGTAGTTGTTTGGAGTAACAACTAAAGGTCATTAATTAATTTCTGTTTAGCTAATGTGGAATAGTAATTAAATTTTAACAGAATTAATAAAGTAATGAAGATGAATTGAAACGGTTAGAGGTAATTGTTAGAAAGTACTTGTCACTTGAGGGAAACAGTGTTAGTAAATAATTTCCCAGTCTACAGATCAATTAAGTATCTTATGGGATTGAGAGTGGTCTATTGACTTCTATGCTATGTGAATTGTTCATCTGTTAAATAAATAGCATAAGAGGGTATACCGACATATAACTATGCAATGTTAATTGATCGACTCTATCAAATGTTAGGTCCTTCAAAGCCAAATAATTAAAGCTAAGAGTAGTTGTAGCTGAGCAAACAGGCAAGTTCCCTAACTTCATTCTTTCTATATACTGAATGCAAGTTCTCTATCTCGAAACTTTAATTGTTGCAAGTTTCTTTTCATTCGAGCAGGCTACTATTGCATGTAGCTTGAAATTTTATTCCAAGAATGCTTAAGTGGTTTAATTAATTTACAGTTATTCCACATCAATATTATTGACACTCGCATTCGGTGCATGATTAAGTCTGAACCCTTGTTCGGTCAGGCAAGTATGTGAGAATTTATAAAAGCTATTCGAACTAATCAATAGTAAGGATTCTTAGACTGAATGAACACCCCTTTTATTATAGGGGAATACCCCAGGTACCGTATATAAGGTACAAACAACAGAGTTAAATGTTATGCATATACATAGCGTACGCGAGGCTGATCCTCTCAAGTACTTATTCTGTAGCCAGTAACCAGAGGGTCAACTAGCTATTGACTCCTTTGAAAGTTATTGTTCAAAGTCTACTTGACTATCAAGTGTTCTAAAATCAATTATTATTCTTGCTTCTGATAATTATATTGTTGAAATCCCTTTGTATATTTCTTTCATCATGATATATCCTTATTATTGTACTTTAAACTTGCTGAGCAAACTCGTTGCTCACCCTTGCTATATCATGACTCCATTGCAGCTAAACCCGAGACATCAGGAAAGAGCAAAGGGAAAGAAAAGATGAAGTGATAGGCTTCACGTAGCTGATTTTATCATAAGTATAGTAAATTATTATTAATGTAATTTAAACCCTGATAGTTATTTGGGGTATGGATTTGTGTTAAGTATTTAAGGTTATTGTATCTTGGGACTAGTAACACCTTTCTAAGGAACAACATATGTTTGTTATATTCCGCAGTTTAGTCAATGTATGTTGTTGGAGGTGAATGTGGCATTGGATCGTGATGACTGGATCCGGGTAGTTAGAGACCCGAATTTGGGGGCGTCACAATAAAGGCTATCAGTTGTTTTTCTAAACTCAAAGAAGGAAGAACAGAGTTTTAACACAGAAAGAATAGAGAGAAATTGAGAGAGGAGTTTGGTGATTGGAGAGAAGAGTTCTAAAATCAAAGGAGGATTTCTAAGTGATTTTTCATCATCTAGCTAAAGTTCAAGAAGGAATTGAAGGTATAATTCTTGTTAGTTTTGTAAAAGTTCTTCACTGTATTTTTATATTTTATTTCTCTGTATAAAATTTATTGGCTCAAAATATGAATTACTTGATGTAATTGATAGTAAGCATGAGTTAGGTGATTATATAATGTTTATAAACCAATTTGAAGGAATTAATCCATGAAAGCATGCTTTAGATTAGAGTTTTTGGTTTTACAGAGTTTCACTTTCATGTATGGCTTAAATGTATAAAATTTGATGTTCAATTCGGATAGTAATTTGTAAATTGATTGTTGATTGTGTTAATATGATAAAAAACGAGAATAATGCAACTTAAACGGATCAAAATGGTTTAGAAGCAAGATTACAGTGTTTGATTTCACTAAGTGTGTCAAAGTATAGAAAAAGAGCATGAACAGTGGATTTTTGGGTCTTTAATTGGTTGATTATGTGTTTATAATGGTTAGAATTGTTAGAAACATGTTGGGTAACTGTTTTACATCATGTTTGATGTCTGGGTATGTTTATTTTATGTATCGGATGATAGAATTTGGAAAATTTGGTCTGAAATTACACTGGTTCACAAATTATAGAAGGTATCAGTCGAGTCTACCGCCCCGGCGGTAGAAATGAAGTAAAAATCTCGCCCCGGCGGTCCTGTCTCCCCGACGGCATAGTTGAACTAGTTCCTCGCCCCGACGGTAGCCTCGCCCCACCGATGTTTTTGTATAGAAATCCACCGCCCCGGCGGTGGAACAATAAGTGGAAATTTTTATTTATTTTTTTAATCTTGCTATGTTGCCGTGTACATGTTTAAAACTTAGATTAAAGTATTTAATAATAAATAAGATACTACAATGAGTGGTAAGCAAATATTTAATGAATAGCAAATGATATTTGATATGAAATGAAATAGGATAAGAACAAATCCTAACATGCATATAATCTTGTAACTAATTATTGTTACCATTTTATAATCAAAATGTATAGGTTGATTAAGGAACGTGAATTTAAATATATAATCTACGTACGAGGCAAGTTTTTCCTCCCTCAAACTTGTTATTTTATTTAAAGCAAGTTTACTTTCATTGAGCAAGTTTGTTAATCTTAGCTTATCGTTATTCAAGCAAGGTTGTTACCATGTTAGGTGCTTAAGCTTTATTCCAGTCATTTGTTATTCGATCATTGATTGTTATTCAAATTTCGAATATAAATTTTATTGTACGACTTTATTGATGAATCAAATGCTTTAGTGACTAGCAAACCCTTATTGATTCAGCTAGTCCTTAGTTGATGAGCATTCTAAAGACTTAGAATATTTTAAAATTGTTCCAAACCAAGTTCCTTTTGGTACGGATTCTGATGCTAAAACTGAGATGAACAACCCTAATATAGGGGATTAATTACGCGCCAGCGTTAAAATGTTTGTGCACAATACATTGTACAAATGGCTGATCCCCTTGAGTACGAGTTGGATGATCCATAGTCTATAAGACTGTTAAAGGTTACGGTAGAAATACTTATTAACCTAGGACATAGTTCGAGGTCTTATGACCCTCAGATATAACTTTAAATCTTGAAATCTATTCTCTCTTGAATCAAGCATTCTAACAAGCTTTCAGACCTTGATTATTTGTTGACTGAATTCAGAAAATTATTATACCTCAGTTGAAATCTATTTCATTTAAATGTTATTGTCATCATACTTGTGGGCAATTGTTTGCTCACTCTTGCATTAAACATTGCAGCTAAGATAGAAAAGTCAAACAAGCCGTCCACGAGTAAGGGCAAGGGCAAGATGCAGAAATAGCTAAAGACTTGCTATTTATTTGATATTTTATTGTAAAAAGACTTGTTTAATTTTCTGTTTTAATTCCGCATTGATGTAATAAAGGTTAGATAACCTGGGATTTATTTGATTAAGAGATTAGAGATGTAACCCTTTTGTGGGAAGATTTTTCATTTAACTTAATTTAAATTGTCCTTTATTATGGGTAGCTAGATATGAATGAATGATATAGTGAACACCAAATTTGAGGAATTGAAGTACCTAGATTTGGGGGTGTCACATGTTGGTATCAGAGCTGTAGGTTATGAACCTCTAAGTGGGGAAAACCTTAGGGTAGTAGCCTTTTAGAAAATAGAGAATATAGTGGTGATAAACTCTTATCAAGTTCTAAGGAATGGATTACGGAAATTCATAAAAGACAATAAAATGATTACGTGTTATGTGCTTACTTGATAACAAACTTATGTGCTCGCGAGTAATATCGAGTAGTAATTAAAACTTAAAATTTTGGTGGCAGGATGATTGATATAGGAGGATCCAGCTAGGCTAGGGAGGAGGAGCCCCGGGATATTCATGTAGTTCGGGAGCAGCTAGTGCAGAGGGAGCCATCCCCATTGATCATAGTTGTAGGTCCCGAGTACGAGCCTGAGACTGATCCTGAGGAGGATCCGGAGGAGATTGAGGAGGAGGAAGAAGACCCTGAGGAGATACCATTATCTTCCTTAGGTGTTCAGATGTATGAGCAGGTATATGACCGCAACATAGAGTTGCAGGATAGAGTGGAGGAGTTGGAGGAGCAGGTGGCAGATCGTCAGACTACCATAGAGCAGAAGAATAATGAGATTGAGGAGCTTGATATACGTCTTGGGGACGTGGAGTGGAAGCTGGTTCAGGAAGAGAGCCAAAAGAAGGAGTTAAAAGATCAAGTTGTGGAATGTCAAGCCGCTTTAGAGCAGAAGGATGTCGAGATCCAAGACTTTTCATCACGTCTTGCGGATGTCGAGCAGAGACTAGCTCAGTCTGAGTACCGACGAGGTCGGTTATTGGCTAGGAATGAAATTGTACGAGATGAATTGAAAGAGGAGACAAATAAGCGGGCTAGAGCTGAAGACGCTTGGTTGAGGGAGGCTAATCGCGCAGATCGTGTTGAATGTGAGGTGCGGTCAAAGAAGGCCAAGATTCATGAGATGGAGTATATTTTTCACACCACAATCGATAGAGCTCAGGATCGAGTTCATTGGCATCCAGTGCAGTTCGATGATCAACCCCGGTATATGATGGATCGAAGGATGGTGACTCGTATTATGGAGCAAGAACGCGAGGAAGCTGTGCGCCGTGGAATGTCATCGTAGATTATGTTTAGATGTGCTAGTATGAAAATCTATGAAGTTAATAAGTTGTAAATCCCGGTTTGTATAATGGGATAGAATAATGATGTAATCCTGGAATTTTATGATTTCAGGATAGATGATGTAAATAACTATGATGCTATCTATGTTAAGTTTTTGAAGCAGTAAATGAATAAAATGCGAAAATTTATCAGATGTGCTATATGTTAAGTGTTATTTATAAATGTTTAAGTTAAGACTTAAATGCTTAAGTAATTGAGCAATAATCTAATAACGCGAATTCTTGACAGTAAGATGTCGCCAAGAAGACAAACCCGTCAACAGACCCCTGAGGGATCCACCAATAACAACGAAGAAGCCAATGCTAATCCAATGCAGCAGTTGGTAAACTTGCTAACAGGAGCATTTGCGAATCAACCCCAAGCTCAGGCCACGACTTTTAAAGACTTCAAGGCTGTTGGACCCCCAGAATTTCAAGGGTCTATGAATCCGATCGAAGCACAAACTTGGGTCATGGAGATGGAGAAAGTGTTTGATGTCGCTAGGGTCAACGAGGACCAGAAGACTACATTTGCAACATTTATGCTCAAATTAGAAGCAAGTTACTGGTGGCAAGCTGACAAAACTCTAGGTGGTCAGGGGATAATACCGTGGGAACGATTTAAGGAGATGTTTTTCGAGACTTATTTTCCAGCAAGCGCACAGAATCAGATGGAGGTGCAATTTCTGGAGTTGAAGCAAGGTACCATGACGGTACCTGAGTATGCTGCAAGATTTAACGAGTTGGCGAGGTTTGCGCCATATCAAGTTAATACGGATGAGCGAAAGGCTAGAAGGTTTGAGAAGGGATTGAAGCCCTGGCTGTATAGCCGAGTTTCGATGTTTCAACTGAATTCATTTGCAGCAGTGTTAGAAAAGGAGATTATCGCTGAAGGGGGGAGAGATGCTCTGTCTAAATATAATCAAGAGCAGAAGAAAAAGAAGAGTGAGAATGATAATAAGGCGAGTGGTAGCCATGGTGGCAGTAATCAAAAGAGAAAGTGGAGTGATAGTAACTCTGGTGGCAGTCAGCTAGGAAATCAGAAAAAGAAGGTGGAGGCATGCAGTACCTGTGGAAAGAATCATGTGGGTGTTTGTTTGATGGGTAAGAGGGTATGCTTTAACTGCGGACAGGAGGGCCATATCGCACCAAATTGTCCTAGTCCAAAGAAGGGCGCATGTTTTATTTACAGGTCGAAGGATCACTTTGCTCGAGATTGCCCTAAGAAAGCTACAGGAAGTGCAAGCGGAGGAAAGGGAAGCGGTGGTGGAGGCAATTTGACTATCACTGGACCGACGTCATCCAATCGACCTACCGCTCGAACATTCAACATGACGGTGCAGGATGCTGTGCTGTCCAAGGATGTAGTGTCAGGTATCATTCCGGTCAATAGTGTAAATGCTTACGTATTATTTGATTCGGGTGCTACTTGTTCATTTATATCCGATGATTTTGCTAGGAAATTAGAGTTACCTCAGGAAGAGTTAGATTATCCTATGAATATAGAAATTACGAATAGGGAAGTGATTCCTGTTAAGTTTATCCACAAGAACTGTCAGATAGATATTAAGGGTCATGTGATGACGGTAAACTTAATCCCAATTCGTCTTGGGAGTTTGACGTTATTTTGGGAATGAATTGATTGTTCAATCATGGGGCAGTTATTGACTGTCAAAAGAAGTGTGTGAATCCTATGACTCCGTCGAAGGTAGTGTTTTATGGCAGTAAGTCACCTAGACAAACGAGTTGTTTGACGGTGATGCAGGCCAGGAAGATGTTGAGACAAGGGTGTGTAGGATATCTAGCTTATATAGTCGATACACGAAAGATGAGTGCAAAGCTGGAGGAGATACCGGTAGTTAGAGATTTTGCGGACGTGTTTCCTGATGATTTGCCTGGATTACCGCCAGATAGGGAAATTGAATTTGTAATTGATCTAGCATCGGGTACAACCCCTATATCAAAAGCCCCGTACCGAATGGCTCCGGTAGAAATGACGGAGTTGATGGTGCAATTGCAAGAGCTGCTGGACAAAAAGTATATTCAACCGAGCGTTTCGCCATGGGGAGTGCCGGTGTTATTCATCAAGAAGAAGGACGGATCAATGCGTCTTTGCATTGATTATAGAGAGTTGAACAAGGTCACGATTAAAAACAAGTATCCGTTGCCAAGGATCGATGACCTGTTTGACCAACTAAAGGGAGCGAGATATTTTTCAAAGATAGATCTGCGAAGTGGGTACCATCAGTTAAAGGTGAGGAAGGAAGACATACCAAAGACGGCGTTTCGAACTAGATATGGTCACTATGAATTTTTGGTTATGTCATTTGGTTTAACAAATGCACCTGCAGCATTTATGGATTTAATGAATAGAGTGTTTAAACCATTTTTGGATAAATTCGTAGTGGTATTCATAGAAGAAATTTTGGTATATTCCAAAACTCAGGAAGAACACGTGGAGCACTTGAAGGTGACTTTAGAAGCGTTAAGGAGGGACAAATTGTATGCGAAATTCTCCAAATGTAAATTTTGGTTGGAGCGTGTCCAATTCCTTGGGCATGTGATTGATAAGGACGGAATATCGGTGGATCCATCAAAAGTTGAAGCTGTGGTGAACTGGGATCAGCCGAAGACACCATCAGAAGTGAGGAGTTTCCTAGGTTTGGCAGGTTATTATAGGCGTTTTATTCAAGATTTCTCCAGGATCGCCGCCCCGTTGACGAATTTGACAAGAAAATCAGTGAAGTTCGCTTGGACGGAGAAGTGTGAAGAGAGTTTCCAAGCATTAAAGAAGAGATTAAGTACGGCACCTGTATTGTCTTTGCTAGATGACACAAGGAATTTTGTGGTGTATAGTGACGCATCGCATAAAGGACTTGGTTGTGTGCTTATGCAAAACGGTAAGGTTATTGCATATGCATCGCGCCAATTAAAAGACTATGAAAAAGGGTATCCGACCCATGATTTGGAGTTAGCAGCCGTGGTATTTGCTTTGAAAATTTGGAGGCACTATCTCTATGGGGAGAAGTGTGAGATATACACAGACCATAAAAGTCTGAAATATATTTTCACACAGAAGGATTTGAATATGCATCAAAGGAGGTGGTTAGAGCTTATCAAGGATTACGACTGTGAGATTCTTTATCATCCGGGTAAAGCTAACGTGGTTGCCGACGCTTTGAGCAGGAAGGGTCGGGAAAAGTTGTTTTTGTTAACTGCTCAGGAGAAGCTCATAGAGGAAATGGCAAAGTTGGAGTTAGAGGTGAAATGTCTGGCGGAGCCGAATGAAAAATTATTCCAGATAGAAACCCAATCAACTCTGATGGACAAAGTGAAGGAAGCACAACTCCAGGATGAGGAGTGTATTAGTATATGGAAAAGAGTGCTCGAAGGTGAGGAGCTTAAATATAAAATTGATACTGAAGGGTTGCTTAGATTTAAAGGAAGAATCTGGGTTCCGTCAGTGCTGGAGATCAAAGAGGAGATTTTGAACGAAGCTCATAGTTCAAAATTTTCAATTCACCCGGGAAGTACAAAGATGTACCAGGATCTTCGCCAACATTTCTGGTGGCCAAACATGAAAAGGGAAGTTGCTGAGTGTGTTGCGAAGTGCTTAACTTGTCAGAAAGTCAAAGCAAAGCATCAACGACCAAGTGGTTTGTTACAGCCCTTGGAGATACCAGAATAGAAGTGGGAGCATATCACGATGGACTTCGTGGTAGGGCTTCCAACTACTCAGAAGGGTTATGACGCATTATGGGTTATAGTGGACTGACTAACGAAATCAGCGCATTTCTTGCCAATCAAAAATCAGATTCACTTTGGATCAACTGGCGAAGTTATACGTCAAGGAGATTATCTCAAGGCACGGAGTTCCAGTATCAATAGTGTCAGACAGAGATCCACGTTTCACATCAAAATTTTGGAGGAGTCTGCAAGCTTGTTTGGGGACGCAGTTGAGAATGAGTACTGTGTATCATCCTTAAACTGATGGTCTAAGTGAAAGAACAATACAAACGTTAGAAGATATGTTACGCGCATGCGTCGTGGACTTCAAAGGAAACTAGGATGATCATTTACCTCTGGTTGAGTTTGCTTATAACAATAGTCATCACGCAAGTATCGGCATGCCGCCCTACGAAGCATTGTACGGAAGGAAGTGCAGAACTCCGTTATGTTGGGATGAGGTTGGTGAACGTCGACTATTGGGACCCGAGCTGGCACAACAAACTGCTGAAATCGTCAAGGTGATAAGAGCCAGATTGTTAGCTGCTCAAGACAGGCAGAAGAAATATGCAGATAAGCACCGGCAGAATAGAGAATTCGATGTCGGCAGTTTTGTATTTCTCAAAGTATCTCCTTGGAAGGGGAAGATCAGATTTGGCAAAAAGGGTAAGTTGAGCCCGAAATTTATTGGACCCTTTGAGGTGCTAAAAAGGGTAGGTGAGGTAGCTTATGAGGTAGCTTTACCTCCTGAGTTAGAACACATTCACAATGGCTTCCACGTATCGGTGCTACGACCGTATAAGCCCGATTATAAACATGTAATCAAATACGAACCAATACAATTTGAGAAAGATTTATCCTACGAAGAGATACCTTTACAGATAATTGACTGGAAAGAGCAAGTTCTCAGAAATAAAGTGATACCTTATGTTAAGGTAATCTGGAGAAACCACAACGCTGAAGAAGCTATGTGGGAACTCGAAGAGAAAATGATGCAAAGTTATCCTCAATTATTTGTTTAATCCTTGTATCGCGATTCTGAGGACAGAATCCTTGTAAGGAGGGGAGAATGTAACGGACGAATTAATTGCGTTGTGATTCTGGGGACAGAATCCTTTTAAGGAGGGAAGGATGTAACGAATTCGATTTTTGTGAATGAATAAAAATATTTATTGAGTTATATAAATATTTTGTTAAATTATTTATTGAGTAAAATAAATAATTTATAAAGTTATTGTGGAATAGTTCATGTTAAGTGTAAATATGTTAAATGTTATTTGAATATGATTTGATGTGATTATTCTAATTTAATTTAATAATTAAATTAGATGATTAAATAATTGAATAAAGGATTTATTTGAATAAGATAATTTATTTAAGTTTAATTAAAATAGAAGTGTGACAATTAAAACTATATAGTATAGTGAATTATTAAAATAAATGAGAAAGGGTTTTATTTTGGATAAACCAAATAATGCCTTGTGACCCTTGGTTGGTAAAAATGGATTATTGTGCATTTGAGTTTGCCAAACAAGGCCTAACTCTTGGTTTCTACAACTAATTGATTAAAGGCTAAGTTATGTTAAAAGTAAAATAAAGGCTATCAGTTATTTTTCTAAACTCAAAGAAGGAAGAACAGACTTTTAACAAAGAAAGAATAGAGAGAAATTGAGAGAGGAGTTTGGAGATTAGAGAGAAGAGTTCTAAAATCAAAGGAGGATTTCTAAGTGATTTTTCATCATCTAGCTAAAGTTCAAGAAGGAATTGAAGGTATAATTCTTGTTAGTTTTGTAAAAGTTCTTCACTGTATTTTTATATTTTATTTCTCTGTATAAAATTTATTGGCTCAAAATATGAATTACTTGATGTAATTGATAGTAAGCATGTGTTAGGTGATTATATAATGTTTATAAACCAATTTGAAGGAATTAATCCATGAAAGCATGCTTTAGATTAGAGTTTTTGGTTTTTACAGAGTTTCACTTTCATGTATGGCTTAAATGTATAAAATTTGATGTTCAATTCGGATATTAATTTGTAAATTGATTGTTGATTGTGTTAATATGATAAGAAACGAGAATAATGCAACTTAAACGGATCAAAATGGTTTAGAAGCAAGATTACAGTGTTTGATTTCACTAAGTGTGTCAAAGTATAGAAAAAGAGCATGAACAGTCGATTTTTGGGTCTTTAATTGGTTGATTATGTGTTTATAATGGTTAGAATTGTTAAAAACATGTTGGCTAATTGTTTTACATCATGTTTGACGTCTGGGTATGTTTATTTTATGTATCGGATGATAGAATTTGGAAAATTTGGGCTGAAATTGCACTGGTTCGCGAATTGTAAAAGGTATCAGTTGAGTCTACCGCCCCGGCGGTAGAAATGAACTGGAAATCTCGCCCCGGCGGTCCTGTCGCCACGGCGGCATAGTTGAACTAGTTTCCTCGCCCCGACGGTACCCTTGCCCCGGCGACGTTTTTGTATAGAAATCCACCGCCCCGGCGGTGGAACAGTAATTGGAAATTTTTATTTATTTTTTTAATCTTGCTATGTTGCCGTGTACATGTTTAAAACTTAGATTAAAGTATTTAATAATAAATAAGATACTACAATGAGTGGTAAGCAAATATTTAATGAATAGCAAATGATATTTGATATGAAATGAAATAGGATAAGAACAAATCCTAAAATACATATAATCTTGTAACTAATTATTGTTACCATTTTATAATCAAAATGTATAGGTTGATTAAGGAACGTGAATTTAAATCTGTAATTTACGTACGAGGCAAGTTTTTCCTCCCTTAAACTTGTTATTTTATTTAAAGAAAGTTTACTTTCATTGAGCAAGTTTGTTAACCTTAACTTATCGTTATTCAAGCAAGGTTGTTACTATGTTAGGTGCTTAAGCTTTATTCCAGTCATTTGTTATTCGATCATTGATTGTTATTCAAATTTCGAATATAAATTTTATTGTACGACTTTATTGATGAATCAAATACTTTAGTGACTAGCAAACCCTTATTGATTCAGCTAGTCCTTAGTTGATGAGCGTTCTAAAGACTTAGAATATTTTAAAATTGTTCCAAACCAAGTTCCTTTTGGTACGAATTCTGATGCTAAAACTGAGATGAATAACCCTAATATAGGGGATTAATTACGCGTCAGCGTTAAAATGTTTGTGCACAATACATTGTACAAAGGGCTGATCCCCCTGAGTACGAGATGGATGATCCATAGTCTATAAGACTGTTAAAGGTTACGGTAGAAATACTTGTTAACCTAGGACATAGTTCGAGGTCTTATGACCCTCAGATATAACTTTAAATCTTGAAATCTATTCTCTCTTGAATCAAGCATTCTAACAAGCTTTCAGACCTTGATTATTTGTTGACTGAATTCAGAAAATTATTATACCTCAGTTGAAATCTATTTCATTTAAATGTTATTGTTATCATACTTGTGGGCAATTATTTGCTCACTCTTACATTAAACATTGTAGCTAAGACAGAAAAGTCGGACGAGCCGTCCACGAGTAAGGGCAAGGGCAAGATGCAGAAATAGCTAAAGACTTGTTATTTATTTGATGTTTTATTGTAAAAAAACTTATTTAATTTTCTGTTTTAATTCCGCATTGATGTAATAAAGGTTAGATAACCTGGGATTTGTTTGATTAAGAGATTAGAGATGTAACCCTTTTGTGGGAAGATTTTTCATTTAACTTAATTTAAATTGTCCTTTATTATAGGTAGCTAGATATGAATGAATGGTATAGTGAACACCAAATCTGAGGAATTGAAGTACCTAGATTTAGGGGTGTCACATAAACAATCAACTTGCAGCTTCATTTATAGCTATATACTTTGTCTTTGTCACTAAACCAGCAACTCTTTGTTGTTTGGAACATTTCCAATTCACTGCACCACCATTCAAGGTAACGATTTACCCTAAAGTGGATTTGTTATTGTCTTGGTCAGTTTGAAAAACTCGAGTCTGTTTAGCCTTATAGTTTTTTAATTCAGACCTACCATGAATCATGATCACATCTTCAGTACCGGTTAAGTACTTAAAGATGTTTTTCACTATCTTACAGTGATCTTCTCCAGAATATGACTGATTAACATCAGGCCTTGTATATTCACTGCATACATGATAGTAACTCATGCGATCTCTCTTTTAATTAGAGACAATTTTAGAGAGATACATTTCATGGCTCATCATCATGAGACCTCTCTTGGAGTTTGCCATGCTAAACGCCTTTAGCATCGAAGGAATATACATTCATTGGGTCAAGCCGAACATCCTGTTAAATCTATCTATATAGATTTATATCCCCAATTTATAGGATTCTCCTCCCAAGTCATTCATGGAGGAATGTTTAGACAATTTTGTCTTTACTGATTGCAACATTGGTATGTTATTCCTTATCAGTAGTATATCAACATATAATACTAGGAATATCACAGTGCTCCCACTGACCCTTTTGTACACACTAGGTTCATTCTCGTTTTTGTAAAATCAAACTCTTTTGATTGTCGCATAAAAACGAATGTTCCATCTTTGAGAAGCTTGCTTCAATCCATCAATGGATAATTGTAGCTTAAAACACGATTTACTTCAACCTTTGAAACAAATTCCTCTGGTTGTATCATACATACATTCTCCTCAAGTCTTCATTGAGGAAGGGCGTCTCCACATCCATTTTGCCAGATTTCGTAATAAGCTGCAATCACAAGCAAAATCCAAATGGACTTGAGCATTACCCGGTAATAAGGTTTTATCATAGTCAACTCTTTGACTTGAAAAACCTTTTAAACAGGTCTGGTCCTATAGGTCTCCACCTTGCTATTTGCCCCAGTCTTTCTCTTAAAGACTCATATTCACCCTCTAGGCACTATGCCCTTTTGTGGAGTAACCAGAGTCTATACTTGGTTCTCATACATGGAGTCCATTTCGGATTTCATAGCCATCTGCCATTTCTCTGAGTGTCTTCTACTCATAGCCTCATCGTATATAACTAGATCATCATCATCTATGATG
This sequence comes from Aralia elata, assembly GCA_034770075.1. Classification (NCBI taxonomy): domain Eukaryota; kingdom Viridiplantae; phylum Streptophyta; class Magnoliopsida; order Apiales; family Araliaceae; genus Aralia; species Aralia elata. The sequence goes on from CM068382.1 coordinate 60,973,565, forward strand.
CGTACCTTATCATTATCCTCTATGATGAATCCATACCTCCCAGGTATCTTCGGTACTCTTCCAGATTTACGATTCGGTTGTGGTACAATAGGTCTATCTACAGGTTCCTCGGTTCGACTTAAAGTGCTTTGTGGTTCTTGAACTCCTTCAAGATCTATTACCCTCCCACTAGCTCCTTTAATGATAAAAACCTTTATCTAAGAAGGCATCGTGTAGGATTATAGTAATAATACCCTAAACTTTCTTTAGGATATCCCACAAGTCTGCACTTGTCAGATTTTATCCCAAACTTATCTTTGAAACCTTTTCACATAAGCTGGACAACCCCTTATCTTAACATACTTAAGAGTAGGAATCCTCCCTATCCATAACCTTTATGGAGTCTTGGGCGCGGATTTTTGAGGTAACCTTATTTTTGTAGATATGCAGCCGTTTCTAGGGCATAACCCAGATGGATAATAGAATGTCGGTAAAAATCATTTTGGACTGCACCATGTCCAACAAGGTACAATTTTTCTTTCTAGATACACCAATCAATTATTGCGTATTAGGAGGTGTCCATTATGAGAAAATACCATTTTGAGATGATCTAGAAACTCATTGCACAAGTATTCTTTCCTCGATCTGATCAAAGAATCTTAATACTTTGTCAATTTGTTTCACTTCTGAATTCTTTGAACCTTTCAAATGATTCAGACTTGTATTTTATCAAATACACACATTCAACTCTTTGAATGACGATCTCCTTTTCTTTTATTAGTTTATTCAATTTGCAAAATATTTTTCATGTAAGTCAAGTATACAAAGTCTATCAAGTGATCTTCCAGTTTTAAACAAAATATTATCATTATAAATAGAACAACAATTATTCTTAAATATAATACCAGAACCTTCCTTGTCCAACATCGAAAGTTTTAATATTTCTAATGAGAACTGGAATATAATAACAACTTATTAACTCAATAGACTTGCCCGTAGGCAATGCTAAACTATAAGTTCATATGGTTAATGTAGCAACCTTTGCTCCATTTCCACACATAAGATTACTTACTCTTTGTTTAGCTTTCTACTTCTGCTTAGTCTCTCCATTAGATTGCATACGTGAGAATTACAGCCGGTATCTAATACCCAAGTAGAACCTTGACTTACAGAAAGATTTATTTTAATCATGAACAAACCTGTATTTGTAACCGAAGCTTCGCTAAGCTTCTTCTGGTTAGCCTCTATAAGATTCTCCTTACAGTTTCCTTTCTAGTATCAAGGCTTATTGCAGTGGAAGCAAACTCCTTTGCTATCTGCATCAGTCTTGTTCTTATTGTCCTTTGTTTTTGCCTTTTCATTTACCTTCTTTGAATTGTTCTTCTTTTAAGAAGATCCTTTGGCCCTCTTCCGCTTCCTGGAAGAATCATCTGCCAGTAAGACTTGGTCTTTCTTGGTTGGAAAGTGACTCTTTACAGTTTTCAACATGTTTAAGCAACTCAGGCTGGCTGACATATAGCTTGTTCATGTGGAAATTCACAACAATTTGTGAGAAAGAGTCCGGAAGTGATTGCAAGATTAAATCTTGGATCAACTCTCCATCCATGACAAAACCTTGTTGTCCTAATTGTTCAATCAGATTGATCATTTTTAGGACATTTGTCTATACTGTAGTGCCATCGGTTATTCTAGATTGGAAGAGCTCCTTAGATATCTGATATCTAATAGTCCTACTTTCCTCACCATTCAACTCCTTGAAGGTGCCGGAGTACAGTAGGAGCATCCATAGTTTCAAGCTGACGCTGAAGCTCGTTACTCATGGATGCGAGCATGATGCATTGAGCCAACTGTACATCATCTTGCCACTTTCTAAAAGTAACAATCTCTTCCTCAGAGGCATTGTCTGCAACCATTGCAGGGATAGGCATATTAAGGACATAAGATAGCTTTTCAGCCTAGAGAACTATTCTCAAATTTCTTAACTAGTCCGTGTTATTTGGTCCAGTTAATTAGCATCTAATATGCTCCGCAGTGATAGTAAATTAGACACTGTAAAATTTTGTAAATGAAATAGATAACATTTTAGCATACATTAATTACCAAAATAAATTAGGTCTTTATTTTAAATTGGTATCTCTCACTTTTTCATCAAACTATATTACCCTCATTATATAGTTCGACAATTCTAATTAAAGATTTGTTAGTGAGAATAAGGATCTCATTTCAAATGTAATTGACAACTACTGTCAATTACATCACTATGTAACTCCTTGTATTTTGCCTCTTAGATTATAATGGTCAAGTGTGTGCACATCCGAACTAAAATAATCTAAGTTAAGTCCAACCTAGCACTTCCATATATGTGAAGAGAAAAAGACCGCCCTTGTGTGTGCACAACAAAGCAGTAATGTTCAATTCCTTAATAAGTATCAAATGTGATAAAACAACATCTTAAATATTTAATACTCGCCTTGTGTGTGCACAACAAACTCATATTAAATATTTAATACTCTATTGTTTTACCATGCTAGAAGGCGACGTTCGATATTCCGAATATTTTTGAACGCTTAGGACTTAATATGATTTTCTTTGAGGGGTTTGTATTTATTAGTCTCATCTTGTTTAGCGCGCATGCACATATATATATATAAAGTACGCATCATATTATTTGACATGTGAAGCATGTTGGATAATATACAATATATATATAGTAATCATGCACATATAGAATACTATATTCTACCCGGATTGATTATGGACTTTTATTCTAATTTGGTTCACTAAAACCACCAAGTGAACCAAAAGGTCAAACCTAGGGTCCAAGAATTAAATTTAAATATAACTATTATATTTAAACCCGGGCTCCATTACAATGGGTCTTCAAACACTCCTTGCTCCTTTGTCTCCAATTCTTCAAGTAATTCTAACTAAACCTATTACATAAACTATTTACAATAAATAGAAACCTTGATCATCAGTCAAGGGGAGGTCCATAGGAGGAAGATAGAATTTACATCAAGAAAAACTAGAGAATACAAGGTACACAGACCCCATTTATAAAAACCCATTCATTCAAGCATCCACTAAAATAAATCCAATCACACATTGGTCAGTAGTCCATAATCAATCCCTATTTATTATCATACATATCTCCATATGTATCAATAAATAACATTCATCTCATGAATAATAAAACCATTCCATATATGCATTGATATCATTTAATGGACAATTAAAGGTTTACTAGAAATCAAATTTTGAAACAAAATAAACTCCTTTATTTTATTCAAAATTTAAATCATAATAAACTTATTTATTTTATTTTATCCAATTTTGAATAAAATTAAACTCCTTTATTTTTAATCAAATTTCAAATCAAAATAAACTCCTTTATTTTATTTAACATGGAAACCAATTTCAAGTTCAAAATAAACTCCTTTATTCTAACTTAAAATTGTTTGTAAAAATAAAATATGTTAAATCCTATTCCTTATCAAAATAAACATCTTTATTTTTAAGGAAACAAGGAATCCTATTCCATATGTGAATAAACTCCTTTATTCTAGGAAATATGGAATCATATTCCATATGTGAATAACTCCTTTATTCTAGTTAACGTACAATCCAATTCCAAGTTCAAATAAAACTTTTAAGTTTAATTATATTCCAATTCAAAATAAACCTTTTATCTTAATTGAAAATAAATAAAATCAAAATAAAAAATTTTCAAATTTTGCAGACCGGCGCGGCCGTACTCCAAAATGAACTAGGAGCGGCGCGACCGTGCTGCACCCCCAGAAACGATTTCTAGGTTCGGGCGCGACCGCACTCTAGAATGAATTGGAAGCGGCGCGGTCGCGCCGCGTAGCAGACTTCGAAATTTTTTTTTGTTGCCCAGAAAATCGATCCAATCGCATACCCATACATACATGGAATCATAATAATCGATAATTAGCACAAGGTTAGGCTCTGATACCACTGTTAGGTTTGTATATAGCGCGAACATGCAATCAAATTACATAAGTAGTGCGGAAGCGCAATAAAACAGATTTTAAAATTTTTCATACAAACCATCACCATGATCATCCTTGTGATCAATTATCAATTAAACGAAAGAGATAGAGATATAGAATTATACCCTCGTGAATCAAAGCTTCCTCAGGTACAAGTTCACCTCCAATTCCTTCGCGTTCTCCTTGAATTCCACCGATTAAATTCCTTCCTTTGATCAACGTTAGCCACCCAAGTGTTTGGCCTCTAAAGGTGATCCACCAAAGAATAATAGTTGTTCAAAAAGATGAGTGTTGGTAAAACCCTAGTTTCTATCTCTATAAAAATTACAAGTACTCTCTCTCTCTAATTTTTATGGAAGAGTGTGTAACTGTCTAACCCCAAATCATTATAAGACTCCTCTTATTTATAGATATAGGGAACCCTCCTAAACTATTTAGGATTAGGGTTTTTATTTTAATTAAACTCCTTTAATTAAATAAACTCCTAATCCAATTAGAAATTTATGAGAGTACTTTTATTAATTAATTCCCTTTTAAGAAGTAAATAATAATAGTAATAATAATAATAAGACTCCTCTTATTAATTTATATTTAATATTTCTAAAATATTAAATAATAAATATTAAGCTATTTAATTTATTCTATCTCCATAGATTAAATTAAATACACTTAACTTATTATTACGATTATGCCATTTACTTCTTAAATAAATATTTTTCTTTTGCGGTGTGACCCTTTAGGTTCTTCATATTAAACCGGTTGTGAATAAATCAATTAGAACAATTCTAATTTTTATTTAAATAAATAAATTAAACTATTTAATTCATTTAAATAAATAATATTTATTCTACAATAAGGGTAAGCCCACTTAGCGATCTAGCGATCAACGACTTTTCAGATAATATAGATTTCAACATTAATCATAAAATAACCGTTCAGTGAATAGTTACCATACAATTCAAACCTTCTACCATACAATGTCCCAATTAAATATAAGACATGGAATTACTGTCAAGTCTTATTTTATTTAATTATATGTATTTCGATTCTCAAATGCACAACTCTGATTAATGCAAATTAGAAACTCTTTTCTAATTTCATTCTGCTTTGGCCAAAAACTTCTGAGTTGTCATTTATCAAATCACATAGGACATTCACTCCTTTTACTAGAAGTGGTAGATTCTTTGTTGAGCATTCATCTATCTCCATGTACAACTTATTATACCCAATCCTACCCTTTGATATATCCTAAGGGTCTTAAGGGACATGTCAAAGTATAACTCATCACACACAAGATACTATGATGATCTCAAGTCCAAGGATCACTTGTACTACTATCACTAGAGGAATTCCTATTGACAGGCGAGTAAAACTCTATTAGGTATTCCTTAGTGAGCCACGTTAAGTGAACTTATTCTCTGATAAGCACCTACATACTTGCTTTAGTGTCTCCACATAAATGATTATGAGATCAATCATCATCTTCATAAGAGCAAGCAACATATGTACTAATCTATCCAGATTCACTAATCCCCTTTTTAGTAATCCAACGATTAAGAACCATTTTAGTTTGTGAGCTATCTAGAATTTAGATCTCATTAGCATGATCCCATCATGATTCTAAAAGCATTGCTCAAAATTATGGGTTTATCACATTTAATATAACAGCACCATGTAGATAATGTAAAATACCTTTAATAACCGAATAAGATTACAAAGTATATGCTACATCATATCAAATATGATTGGCTTGTGTGCATACTACTTTCATTGGGAGCCATGGTTAAATAAGGATGTGTAAAACCTTAAAGAACAATGTAGAATACAATCGCCAAACAAAACAGCCCAAAACCACCACAAATTTTCACTCAGGCACTTTATCAAACACCTTATGTGCACCTTCGAATTCCCTTACAATCAATACCTTTTGTTTCTCAAGATAACACGAATCAAACGAAGGCATGTAATAACAGTAAAAATATTCCAAAAATTGGAAACTTACATATAAGATGAATTCTAACATTAAAATAGATAATTTTTATTAAAAATGTGCGATGAAAAATGATCTCAGATCATAACAATTTTTATATCTACATGTCTGGCATATTAAAATACATGCATACATCAAATCAGAATATTTTTGTCACGTCATTTGAGCATACATCTTGTGTACATTATGTTTTAACTTACTAACATTCATAATGTAATGATATGAAATGAAAGACAAGCAAATGTTATACGAATACGTTACCTACATTGTGATGAACGAATGTACGGAGTCGGATCTAACGAAATCGAATCCCAGAAAGCGAAATGAGCAAGAATATGTGATAGAATCTTGAAGAATCTGAGAAGGACAACTAGAGGAAGCTAAAAGGAATGAAAGAAGAAAGGGGCCCGAGTAGGGTATATGCACTACGACCAGTCGCAGTTGTACCTGCGACCAACCGTAGGTGTAATCGTGAAGAAAAATGCATTTTTGAAGCTTAAAACATCATTTACGGGCAATGACAGCTACGAGAATCTAAAATCTGATATTGAGAGGTCTAAAGATTTGAAAGCAAGAAAAACGATAAAAAACGGGTCAAAGAATAAGAAAAAGAGTCAAACAGTAAAGAAAGTGTGTTTCTTTTGACTAATTGGTGATATGTCCATTGGAGACGATACCCAGCGATGACATCGTAGACGATACTCGATAATGTGTTGATAGGTGCATAATGTCTGATTATTTTTATTCCTTTATGCTTAGTTTAGTTGCATCTTATCTGTCATATAAGCTGAATTAAAGTGTTCATAGATCTTTACAAGAATTTGATGTGATTCTGTGAAAATGTATTTTAATGTTGAATTTTATGTTATTTTACAGAATACTCTACGATCGCTGAGTGATGGCTCTACGTTCGTAATGTTAGGATGTAATTTGGCAGCTCTACGATCGCAGGAAGGCTAGGCGAAGTCGTTCGACGATTCCTATTTCTACTCTACGATTACCGAGATTCACTCTACGGCTGGGCTCAAAACACTCTACGTTTTTCAGTCCAGCGAGCGAAGTTACTCTACGTCTGATGAGAAAACTCTACGATTGACAAGTTTACTCGGCAGCTAGTTACTCTATGATTTCGAGGTTTACTTACGATTGTAATAAGTGCTGGTGCGGAGTATACTCTACGTTTTGCTGAAAGAGTGTTACTCTACGATTTTGGTCAACATGCAGATTTCCAATTCTGAGTGGGATTTGAAACATTGAAGCTTAAAGATATGATTCCTAACAAGATTTGGAGATGAATTTATAATCATAGATGGAAAGTATCTCTGACTATGGGAAGTAGAGTCTGATATGGAATCTGAGTTGAAGTTCAAATATGGAAACTGAATCGAATTGGAAAAGGAAACCGAGGAAGACTTGGATTTGGGAATAAAATCTAATTTGAAAAGGAAGCTACTTAAAGCTGGATTGCAGAGATTGACTGGGATTTAGAATCCTACCATATATACAGATTGAAGACTTCCGAAGCAGAATTAGATTAAAATTCTTTTAGGCTTTAGAGATTTATCTATAAATACTTTCACTTGTAATTGTTAGAAAAGGGATCATAGAGAGAGTTTTATCATATTCAGAGAGTTCATAGAAATATGTCAGGCTAGTTTTTCTTTTTATTCAGTTTGAAGGGGATGTGGATCCTTACTAACAATTTATGGTTTGATTAAATATACAGTATTTATTCCTTCTTATATGAAGCTTATTCTGATAATCTGTTTTAATTGTTAAATATTATTTGATTAACTGATTTGGTTTCTACAGGATTAAATTGGTTAGTTGATAATATATGCTAGATTCAGAAATAGTATTACGTAATTGATATTGTTTCTAATCACAAGTAGTAGTTAGTAATACCGATTGTGGTCAAGCTTTTGGTTTGTTGCTATGGTTATCAGGAGACAGGTTAAACAAATCAAGCTTATGTGTTTGTTGCTTGAAATAGTCTAATTCCTTAGTTCTTAATGCTACTGTCATATTAAATCTAAAGAACTTGTTTTAGGTTATATGATAGTTAGAATCTTGTGAAGAGCTTATTTCATTAAGTGACAATCTAAGAGGAATTTTGGATAACAGAGCTTGTTGTTATCTAGGACTATTAGTTTCATTGAAGGGTGAATATTGATATACTTAATTGATCTATTATTGTGAGAAGGTGAAACTGAACTGGAAAACTGAAGTTTTAATCCACTGGTTAATTTCATTATTTTAATTTTGTTTTTGTTAATTAGTTAAACAAATTCAAAACCCCCAATCTTTTATTTACTGTTAAAACTGTTAGAAACATTAGGATAAATTACAAATCAACATTATTCTCTTTGGGATCGACCCTTGTTACTGCTATACTGTGCTTAGTTTGAGTTCGTAGAGTTGAGTAAGGTTTTTATTTTTGGTTTGCTTGACGACAGCTTCCCAAATTTTGGCGCCGTTGCCGGGGAACAATTAGTTGTTTTGATTTATTCGTTGTTTCTTTATTAGTTTATGACTCGATCTTCTCAATCTGTTAATTTGAATTTTGATCAAAAGATTGAGAAAACTGCAATTAGGCTTAGGAAGGAAAATCATACAGTGCAGCATATAACTACAAAAGAAACTGAAGTTCCGTCACCTGGCGTTAATATAGCATTGGAATTTCTTCCCAACAACTCATCAACTGAATCTAAATCAGACGAAGGGATGACTGCTACAAACAACAATAGAACTTTGAAGGAGTTGGCAACTCCTAATTTGAATCAACAACCTTTATGCATTGAATATCCTACTTTAGATGCTACTTTTGAACTTAAATTAGGACTAATACACCTTTTGCCTACTTTTTGTGGTCTTAAAGGTGAGGACCCGTATAAAGATCTAAAAGAATTTCATGTGGTGTGTTCCACCATGAAGCCACATGGAATAACTGAGGAGCAGATCAAGCTTAGAGCCTTTCTTTTCTCAGTGGAAGATTTGGCAAAAGATTGGTTGTATTACTTACCATCAAGTACAATCCAATCATGGAATGACATGAATAAGCTATTCTTAGAGAAGTATTTTCCTGCTTCAAGGGTGGCTAACATAAGGAAGGAGATCTATGCAATTAGACAATTCAGTGGAGAAACACTCTACGAATAATGGGAAAGATTCAAGAAGCTTTGCTCTAGCTGCCCACCTCACTAGATAGATGACCAACATTTGATCCAGTACTTTTATGAAGGATTGGTACCAATGGACAGAAGTATGATTGATGCTGCTAGCGGAGGAGCATTGGTTGATAAGACTCCAAAGGCTGCAAAGAATTTGATTGCGAACATGGCCGCAAACTCACAACAATATGGAACTAGAATGAATCATGTACCACAAAGGGTATATGAGGTGAGTACTTATAGTCATGAACAACAGATTTCTGAACTAACTACTTTGGTGAGACAATTAGTTGTAGGAGATAAGCCAGTTGTTAAGGCTTGTGGAATTTGCTTGCAGTCAAACCATAACACAAATGCATGCCCCACACTGTAAGAAGATGAAACCATGTAACAAGCTAATGCAATGGGGAATTACCAACCACAACCTCAGAGAAAATATGATCCTTATTCGAATACTTATAATCCAGGATGGAAGGATCACCCCAATCTGAGTTATGGAGGGAATAGACCACCTGCATTACCTGTCTTTCCACTTAGGCAGCAGGGTTTTTAACCAGCCCAATACCAACCTAAAACAGCAACATTAACACTTGTTGAAACTACCATGGAAGAGATGTTCAAAGCATTAATGGGACAAACATAACAGTTCATGAATAACACTCAATAATTCATGAACCAAACACAATAATTCCAGCAGGAAACAAGGACTTCAGTCCAGGATTTGAGAAATCAATTGGGTCAGCTTGCAACCACAGTAGGAAAATTGGAATCCCAAGGCTTAGGAAAGTTACGCTCCCAAACAGTTGTGAATCCAAGGGAGAATGCAAGTGCCATTACACTAAGGAGTGGGAAAGAGCTGGAAGTGCCCAAAGCTACTGTAGACTTTGATGAAGAGAAAGCTAAGGAGGAAGCTGAACCACCTAAGGTAAATCCTAACTCTGTGATTTCTGTTAAAACTAATCCCCTACCTTTTCTACCTAGAAATCACAGGACTTCAAGGAAAGATGAGCAAGAGAAGGAGATTTTTAAGACCTCCAGAAAGGTGGAAGTCAATATACCATTGTTAGATGCAATCAAACAGGTGCCAATATATGCTAAATTTTTGAAAGAGTTATGCACTAACAAAAGAAAACTGAAAGATGATGAAAGGGTCACTGTTGGAGAGAATGTCTCAATAGTGCTGCAAAAAAAGATGCCCCCTAAATGCAAGGATCCAGGCATGTTCACCATACCATGTAGGATATGTAACACCAGGTTTGAGAAAGCTATGTTAGATTTAGGAGCTTCAATTAATGTCATGCCTTTATCTATATTTGTTTCTTTAAATCTAGGTCCTTTAAAATAAACTGGTGTTATTATTCAACTGGCTGATAGGACTAACACCTACCCTCGAGGGAGGATGTTTTAGTACAGGTGAATGAGCTGATCTTTCCTGCAGACTTATTTTACATAGTGGATATGGAAGATGACACATCTCCAAATCCTGCACATATCTTGTTAGGGAGGTCATTTTTAAAAACAACAAGAACCATGATTGATGTACATAATGGGACCTTAACCATAGAGTTTGATGGAGAGAAGATTCAATTCAATATATATGAGGTAATGAGGTACCCTAGTGATATTAATCCAGTTTTTGCTATTGATGTGATTGATTCTCTAGTGCAGCACTCTTTTGAACACATACATAAGGAAGGTTTGGAAGTTGCCATTACTAATAGCTTGGAGATAGACAAAGAAGAAGTTGAGCAGAACCAGGAATTGGAGGAGGCTGTAGCTGCATTGCATTCCTTTCCCAAAATTTCAGATAAGTATGCAGTCAATTCTATTCAATTACCTGCCACTCATCAAAAATTGTTACCATCTGTTATGCATGCCCCAATCTTAGATTTAAAGCCATTACTTGTGCGCTTGAAGTATGCATACCTAGGGACTGATGATACATTACCAGTGATAATTGCTACTCATCAAATTCCCCCAAACTTAAACTATTGCTTGTCCCCAAGCAACAAAATGGAATGCAATAACTAACACAATGCAACACAATGCCATGAATGCCCTAAGAACTAGCATGCCTACGAATCCAACCAATAACCAATATGAATGTTAACTGAATGCCTCAAAGATATCAATAAACTGCTTGAAACAGTAAATCCAGTCAAAAGGAACTAATAATCTCAACCAATCAAATAATATACACATATCATCACCCAAATTGTGCGTGTGTGTTCATTAATCACGTTAACTGACCAAAGTTCAAAATAAAGCCACATAACCAATTCTATAACAAGAATACTCTCTTTTTACTTTAATTCAAGCCAATACAACAAATCCAGCCAATATCAAGCAAATACCGAGCATGAAGGTTCTAACAAGACTTATGCCTAACTTTATTCTTCTACGAGTGCGTTTTACGCTCCATCTCGTATTTATGCTTAACTGTGCAATGTCAAGTTCTCTTAGGCGTTTCAAAATCACCCATGTAGCGAGCGTTCAATCAGTGGCTCCCAAGCTAGACGGCTTTAGGGCACTAGGTGTTAAGACACCCCTAAGGATCTAATTACCCGAGTGATAGAGGCCACAGAACCGTAGGTTTTATACCTACGAATTGGATACCAATATACGCGAATTATTGTTTATTTCCATGGGTTTCAGTTACTTTTCATGTATTTTGTGTGTTTTTGTAGGTTGCACATGTTGAGATTGCATTGGGCGAGAATTGGACGTTCGAGTTGATGAAGTTGCTGATGTAGCTGATGTTGCAGGATTTCAGAGCAGCGCGGCCGCGCCCAAAATGAACTGGGTAGTAGCGCGGCCGCGCATGATGTCAGAGTTAGAAAAAAACTTTGTTGCCAGAGTGGCGCGGCCGCGCGCCTTGCAAGCTTAATCCAGGCGCGGCCGCGCCGGTTCGAGTGAGGGCAAAGTTGACTTTTTAGTTGTTTTAATTGGATTTGATTTGATCTTGGATTTGAAACCTAATAATTAATTAGGGGTTTTATTAGTTATTATAAATAGGTTTTTCTAGTCGGTAATTGATATCTATTATTAGCAAACCCTAGTTTGGAGCAATTGGAGAAGACTTGAAGCAAGTTGATAGCAAGGAGAAAGCGAGGAGGAGCAGGACAGAGATTGAAGGATTGCTTACAGTGTTTCTTCTTTTTTCTCTCTATTCCAAACTTTTTGATGTTATTAAACTTGTGGATTATGAATTCTAGTTTATTTATGAACTAAATTTCTTTTAAGGCTATAATGGATCTTAATGTGTAGTTTTGAATAACATTCTTCTTTGAATATTATGATTAGCTATTTTTGGATTGTCTATTATGGTTTGTACTGAATGGTTTAATTATCTGGCCAATAATTACCGAGGTAATCTGTATGAATTCGAGAGATGAAGTATAGATTTAGATCTGACCATAATAGCATGCGATTGTGTCTTCTGCTGTCGATGAAATTTATAATTTGTGATTAGGTTAGAGATATACTTATTCACCACATGTAATCAAAATAGGGAACTTGGGTTTTAAATCCTTTTTAATTGTAATTCACATAGAAATATAGTGAGTTAGTTATCTAGGGTGATTAACTTGAATCTATCAATTGTGGATTTAAGTTAAGTTGTTTATGAAACGTTGAAAGATGATCATAAATAGTGATGAGTTCCTGGTTAACAATCCAAAATAACTAGCATAATCCAAAGGGGAGCATGTTAAGTAAAATAAAGCATTAAGTGAAGTTATAGTCTTAAGTCTTTAAAAATCTGTTTTCAAACTAGCGTTAATAATTTAATTTAGAATTAATTAGTTAAATTCAAAACCTCAGAAATCATAAATCATTTGTTTACTACAAATTGATTTGACTTAAATTTGGAATTTGTCATTATAGAATCAATTCTTCTCTGTGGGACGATACTCTACTTTCACTTTATTACTTGTGGACTGCGTATACTTGCGTATTTTTGCTAGTATAGATTTTGGGAAACAAGTTTTTGGCGCCGTTGCCGGGGAACAATTGTGTCTATAATTTCAAGTTTTAATTTAATTAATTCAGTTTTAGTTAACATTGTTTTTCTTGTTACTTCCTGTTTCAGGTGATCTCGGTTTGTTTATGCAAACACGATCCAAGCAGCCAGAACTTGTGCAGAGTGAAGACGATCTTGAAGTTACGTATGTTGAGAAAGTTTTGTCGTGAGACCATCGAGAAAGAAAAAATGGCTAACAAAGAACAGAAATCATTGAGGGAATATGCCATGCCTAAGCTTGATGAAATCAGGTCAAGCATCACGAGACCAGCCATCACAGCTAATTCCTTTGAGATCAAGTCGGGTACAATTCAGATGATTCAGAATGCGGTACAGTTTGGGGGATTAGCCAACGATGATCCTAATGAACACTTGGTTAGCTTTCTTGAGATTTGTGATACATTCAAATATCCCAATGTATCTGATGATGCGGTGAGACTACGTCTGTTTCCGTTTTTGCTAAGGGATAAAGCAAATAGTTGGTTGCACTCACTTCCACCGGGGTCCATCACAACTTGGGATGACTTGGCTCAGAAATTCCTAGCAAAATTCTTTCTGCCGGCTAAGTCTGCTAAGTTGAGAAACGATATTTCCACTTTTGAACAAAGTCATGGAGAGACACTGTATGAGGCTTGGGAAAGGTTCAAAGAGTTATTGAGAAGATGTCCACATCATGAATTACCCAAGTGGCTGCAAGTCCAGACATTTTACAATGGGCTGAGTAGTTATACTCGAACAATTATAGATGCAGCTGCGGGGGGAGCACTTATGGATAAGAATTTTGATGAAGCTTTCACCTTGTTAGAAACTATGGCTGCAAATAACTATCAATGGCCGACATCGAGGATGCCACACTAAAAGGTAGCTAGAGTTTTGGAAGTAGATGCGGTCACTACACTAACAGCCCAGATGGCAACCATGTCTAAGAAAATTGAAGCTTTGGCGGAGTCGAAGGTCCAGCAAGCATCTTATGTGTGTGAGCTATGTGCAGGGGCACATCCGACGGAATATTATACTATTAATCGGAATCTGTACAGTACTTGGGGAGTTACAACCGACCACAACAACCATACCAGAATGCATATAATTCGGGGTGGAAGAATCATCCGGGTTTCTTATGGAGCAATAACTCTCAAGTTCAAAATCCCGCTCCAAGATCACAGAATCCCCCGGGTTTTCAGAACCAAGCTCCACAACAGGCAGAGAGAAAACCCAATTTAGAAGAATCTTTGGCAAGATTTATCACAGCATCGGAGAAAAGAATGAATGAGCAAGATAAGCTGTTAAATCAGGTAGACTTGAATGTGAAGAGCCAAGCGGTGTCAATTCAGAATCTGGAAAATTAGCTCGGTCAGTTGGCTCAAGTCTTGAACAATCGACCGCAAGGAACACTTCCTAGTGATACAAAGGTTAACCCCAAGAGAGATGGTAAGGAATAATGTCAAGCTGTAACACTTCGAAGTGGGAAGCAACTCCAGCAGACCAGCGCGGCCGCGCCCATCCCCAGTCCCAGCTCCTGCAGAGAACTTGGTAGAAAAACATACGGAGACGGAGAATGAGGAAAAAGACAAGGAGCATAAAAAGCAAGCAGAAGTATACCCTCCTATTCTATATCCTTAGAGATTTCACAAGCAGAAAATAGACAAACAATTCTCCAGATTCCTTGAAATTTTTAAAAAGCTGCAAATTAATATACCGTTTGCCGAGGCTTTAGAGCAGATGCCAAGCTACGCCAAGTTTATGAAAGGAATTTTGTCAAGAAAGAAAAAGCTGGAGGAATATGAAACAGTAGCATTGACTGAAGAATGTAGTGCGATATTGCAGAAGAAGTTGCCACCGAAGTTGAAGGATCCGGGTAGTTTCACTATCCCTTGCACTATTGGCAACTTATCAATCAGCAGATGTTTGTGTGATTTAGGTGCGAGCATCAATCTTATGCCGTTATCGATATATGTTCAGCTGGGTCTACCTGCACCGAAACCGACTAACATCTCTCTTCAGTTAGCTGACAGGTCGGTTACATATCCTAGAGGTATTGTGGAAGACATCTTGGTAAAAGTGGATAAATTTATATTCCCAGCCGATTTCATTATTTTGGACTATGAGGAGGACAAAGACATTCCAATCATACTTGGGAGACCTTTCTTGGCAACGGGAAGAACACTTATAGATGTGCAAAAAGGAGAATTAACCATGAGGGTGCAAGACCAAGAAGTGACATTTAATGTGTTCAAGGCCATGAAATTTCCTACGGATGAGGAAGAGTGTTTCCGGTTGGATGTGGTAGAAAAAGTGGTGGAAGATGAGTTTTTGAGGAAATTGACTGAGGATCCGTTGGAATCTGTTTTATTAGGGGAGGCTGACATGGATGACCTAGAGATGATGGACTTTCTTCACATTTTAGATACAGTGCCGAGAGTACGCAAATTTCAGATCCCCTATGAACCTTTGGAACTTACTGACAAATCCTTAGAGCGCTTGAAGCCATCTCTTGAAATACCTCCTACTCTTGAACTTAAACCTTTACCGAGCCATCTGAGGTATGCTTATTTGGGTGAATCATCTACTTTATCTGTTATTATTGCATCTGTACTTAACCAATTGCAGGAAAGTAAGTTGATTCGAGTTCTCCGGGAATACAAGTCAGCCATTGGTTGGACCATCGCCGACATAAAAGGAATTAGCCCATCCTTCTGTATGCACAAGATCCTTTTGGAAGACGATGCCAAACCAACGATAGAACAACAAAGGAGGCTGAACCCGATCATGAAAGAGGTGGTGAAAAAAGAAATTTTGAAGTGGCTTGATGCAGGTATCATTTACCCCATCTCCGATAGTAGTTGGGTGAGTCCAGTCCAGTGTGTGCCTAAAAAGGGTGGTATGACGGTTGTAGAAAACGAGAATAATGAATTGATACCGACAAGGACAGTGACTGGATGGAGGGTTTGTATGGATTACAGGAAATTAAACAAGGCAACCCGCAAGGATCACTTTCCTCTACCCTTTATTGATCAAATGTTAGATATACTGGCTGGGCACGAGTTCTATTGCTTATTGGATGGCTACTCAGGTTATAATCAGATAGTGATTGCCCCCGAAGATCAGGAAAAGACCACCTTCACGTGTCCTTATGGCACTTTCGCTTTTCGGAGGATGTCTTTTGGCTTATGCAATGCACCAGCGACGTTCCAAAGATGCATGATGGTTATTTTCTCAGATATGGTTGAACGTAACATGGAGGTATTCATGGACGATTTTTCAGTGTTTGGTGATACATTCGATAGTTGCTTGGAAAATTTGGTCCTGGTTTTGAAAAGATGCATGGAGACCAACTTAGTGCTCAACTGGGAAAAATGCCACTTTATGGTGCAAGAGGGGATAATTCTTGGGCACAAGGTGTCGTCAAACGGGTTAGAGGTAGATCGAGCCAAGCTGGAGACAATAGAAAATCTACCTCCACCAACTACAGTCAAGGGAATACGGAGTTTCTTGGGGCAGGCCAGATTTTATAGAAGATTCATAAAGGACTTTTCTAAGATCTCTAAGCCTTTATATAGCCTACTGGAGAAAGATGTTCCCTTTAAATTTTATGATGAGTGTCTTGTAGCTTTTGAATTGTTGAAAAGGAAATTGACTACAGTGCCAGTAATTGTAGCACCGGATTGGTCAAGGCCGTTTGAATTGATGTGTGATGCTAGTGACTATGCTATTGGGGCTGTTTTGGGTCAACGGAAGGAAAAGATTTTTCACGCCATTTATTATGCTAGCAAAACACTATCCGATACCCAACTCAACTATACGACGACCGAGAAGGAGTTGCTCGCGGTTGTTTATGTATTTGACAAATTCAGGTCGTACTTAATTGGAACTAAAGTAGTGGTGTTCACTGACCATTCTGCCATAAGATATCTGATTTCGAAGAAGGATGCGACGCCAAGGCTGATTCGATGGATACTTCTACTCCAGGAGTTCGATTTGGAAATTCGGGATAGGAAGGGAACGAAAAATCAAGTGGCAGATCATCTCTCGAGATTAGAAAACAATGATCACGTAAATGGAGACAAAACGGTGATCAATGAGTTCTTTCCAGATGAGCAGTTGTTTGTGATCCACTCAGAAATTCCATGGTATGCCGATTTTGTCAATTATTTGGTTAGCAACGTACTTCCTCCTGATTTGACCAGCCAACAAAAGAAAAAGTTTCTACATGATGTAAAAAGGTACATGTGGGATGAACCGTTCCTGTTTAAACATTGTGCCGATCAGATAATTAGACGGTGTGTGCCACAAGGTGAAGTAGAGAGTATTTTACATCATTGCCATGATTCACTATATGGAGGTCATTACGGAGGCGAGAAGACAGCGGCCAAGGTGTTGCAAGCGGGATTTTTCTGGCCAACATTGTTTAAGGACGCCCACCACTTCGTGCAACGATGTGACAGATGTCAAAGGGTGGGAAATATTTCCAAGCATCATGAGATGCCTTTGAATGCCATTTTAGAAGTTGAAGTCTTTGACGTTTGGGGAATAGATTTTATGGGACCATTCCCATCGTCCTTTAACAACCTCTACATCCTTTTGGCGATCGATTATGTCTCTAAATGGGTGGAAGCAAGTGTGTTGCCGACTAATGATGCCAAAGTGGTTCTTAAATTTCTGCAGAAAAACATCTTCACACGTTTTGGCACCCCAAGAGCAATTATCAGTGATGAAGGGAGTCACTTTTGCAACAGATCTTGCACGGCTCTCTTAGCTAAGTATGGGGTAAACCACCGAATTGCTACAGCTTACCATCCCCAAACCAGTGGTCAAGCCGAAGTTTCAAACAGAGAAGTGAAGAGAATTCTGGAGAAAATCGTCAATCCGAGTAGAAAAGATTGGTCAGCAAAATTGGATGATGCACTTTGGGCTTATCGGACAGCTTATAAGACGCCGATTGGCATGTCACCGTACCAATTAGTCTATGGAAAGGCGTGTCACCTACCGGTTGAGCTGGAACACAAAGAATATTGGGCCATCAGAAAGTTGAACTTTGATCTCGCGGCTACTGGGGAAAAGAGGCTACTTCAGCTTAACAAACTCGATGAATTCTGGTTACAAGCATATGAGAATTCAAAGCTTTACAAGGAAAAAGTAAAGAAGTGGCATGATCGGAAAATCATCGATAGGACTTTTGAGCCGGGACAAGCAGTGCTCCTTTTCAACTCTAGGCTGAAGTTATTTCCAGGGAAGCTCAAGTCTAGGTGGTCGGGTCCCTTCATTGTTAAACAAGGATTCCCTCATGGCACCGTTGAAGTTTTTGCAAGCAATCTGGAAGAGTCGTTTAAAGTTAATAGCCAAAGATTGAAGCATTATTGGGGTGGTGGTGTTGATCGCCAGAAAACCTCAATCACTCTTGCCGATTAAAGATGAAACAGGAAGTAGTTAGGCTGAAAGACTTTAAATCAAGCGCTACTTGGGAGGCAACCCAATTTCTAATTGTTTTTAGTTATCATTTTGTGATTTTTAGGACTTCGATTTAGTTTTATTTTTATCTTGTAGTAATTAGATTCTTTGTTTCTGGGTTTTTATTGTTTATAGGTCATACACCAAGGAGTATACATGAAGAAATCATCAAAAGGGCTTAACAGTTAAAATTCCAGATTTTAGCCCAGCGCGACCGCACCCCAAATGTGAAGAAAACCAGCGCGGCCGCGCCCTGCTTCAGAAAGTCAAAATTGTACAGCTGGTACACCAGCGCGGCCGCGCCGCATCTCAGAAGTTGAAAAAAATGGCTGGCACACCAGCGCGGCCGCGCCCCATTCAGGTCAAATCCAAGCGCGACCGCGCCGTGATCAGTTCCCAGTTTTTAAAAATCAAGTTCGACCCGACCCACGACTGCTTTTTATTTCCTTTTCCCACTTGGACTCTATTTCTTCAAACCCATTCCATCAAAAAAAAACCGACTCCCTCTGTTTCTTTCTCTTCCAAATCGGATTCCTTACCAAATCCCAATCTCTACAAAATCATTCTACAAATCAAACTCTACCAACATCAAACCCTAGTTCGTATTATCATTCATCTCCATTCTCTCTCTAATACATACATACATAGCCGACACTCTCCATTCACACCCCAAATTCGATTTCTTCAATAATCATAGAGTTCATCAAGGAGATTGTCAGTGCAACGCAGTGGGTTAGCAAGGAATCACAGTGGGTTTATTGAAGTAAGTATATTACAATTAGGGTTTTATATTGAACTAAGCTTTTTATCAGAATTTTACACAGGGGATTGCATTATATTGGTTTTGTTGCTTGTAACTGAGTTGTGCATGCAAGTATTTTGGATTGTTATTGTTTGAGAAACCCTAGTGTAGTTTCTTTCAAGGTTGGGGGAGATTTTGCTGTATTGTGAATTGGGAATTGAGTTGATATGGCTTCCAAACGACCACGAGGGGAATCGTCCAGTTCACATGCACACGCTGAGGATGTAGATTTTGATAGGAGTCGGTTTGTTTCGGCTGAGGTGGAGGACTTCTATCACCGGGTTTTGTTGGGCAAGACCTTTGTATTGGAGCGTGGGCTAAAGCCAGATCCTGATTTGGATGGAGAGATGTGCGTATGATCAGGGCTAAAGGCTGGTTATTGTTTGTAGAGCCACCATTGTTAGCACCTATTTCTGTGGTTCAAGAATTTTACGCCAACGCCAAGATTACAAAGGATGGGACGGCGTTTGTGAGGGGCTGTCAGGTGCCTTATGATAGCCGAACTATTAATGATATTTACCACTTGCCTACCATTCCCCTTTCTGACCCTGAGAGTTTCCATTCTACCAATTGGGAATCCAAGTTGGAAAGAATCAAAAATGTCTTGTGCAAGCCGGGTACCGAGTGGACTACGAAACAGGGGACTGACCAGAAGCTTCACTTCCCGCACACTGCCTTGAGTCGCTACGGCAAGGCCTGGTACAGCTTCATTTGTGCCAATCGCATGCCCACCAAGCACCAGAACGACGTGACCAAGGACCGGGCGATTCTGCTATATGGGATAGTGATGGGAAAGTCTGTTAATGTTGGTTATGTGATTCCCAAAAACTTGTTTGCCAAAATCTATACTAGCAAAAATACGCAAGTATACGCAGTCCACAAGTAATAAAGTGAAAGTAGAGTATCGTCCCACAGAGAAGAATTGATTCTATAATGACAAATTCCAAATTTAAGTCAAATCAATTTTTAGTAAACAAATGATTTATGATTTCTAAGGTTTTGAATTTAACTAATTAATTCTAAATTAAATTATTAACGCTAGTTTGAAAACAGATTTTGAAAGACTTAAGACTATAACTTCACTTAATGCTTTATTTTACTTAACATACTCCCCTTTGGATTATGCTAGTTATTCTGGATTGTTAACCAGGAACTCATCACTATTTATGATCATCTTTCAACGTTTCATAAACAACTTAACTTAAATCCACAATTGATAGATTCAAGTTAATCACCCTAGATAACTAACTCACTATATTTCTATGTGAATTACAATTAAAAAGGATTTAAAACCCAAGTTCCCTATTTTGATTACATGTGGTGAATAAGTATATCTCTAACCTAATCACAAATTATGAATTCCATCGACAGCAGAAGACACAATCACATGTTATTATGGTCAGATCTAAATCTTTACCTCATCTCTCGAATTTATACAGATTATCTCGGTAATTATTGGCCAGATAATTAAACAATTCAGTACAAACCATAATAGACAATCCAAAAATAGCTAATCATAATATTCAAAGAAGCATGCTATTCAAAACTACACATTAAGATCCATTATAGCCTTAAAAGAAATTTAGTTCATAAATAAACTAGAATTCATAATCCACAAGTTTAATAACATCAAAAAGTTTGGAATAGAGAGAAAAGAGAAGAAACACTGTAAGCAATCCTTCAATCTCTGTCCTGCTCCTCCTCGCTTTCTCCTTGCTATCAACTTGCTTCAAGTCTTCTCCAATTGCTCCAAACTAGGGTTTCAATTACCAACTAGAAAACACCTATTTATAATAACTAATAAACCCCCTAATTAATTACAACGTTTCAAATCCAAGATCAAATCAAATCCAATTAAAACAACTAAAAAGTCAACTTTGCCCTCACTCGAACCGGCGCGGCCGTGCCTGGATTAAGCTTGCAAGGCGCGCGGCCGCGCCACTCTGGCAGCAAATTTTTTTTCTAACTCTGACATCACGCGCGGCCGAGCTGCTACCCAGTTCATTTTCGGCGCGGCCGCGCTGCTCTGAAATCCTGCAACATCAGCTACATCAGCAACTTCATCCACTCGAACATCCAATTCTCGCCCAATGCAATCCCAACATGTGCAACCTACAAAAACACACAAAATACATGAAAAGTAACTGAAACCCATGGAAATAAACAATAATTCGCATATATTGGTATCCGATTCGTAGGTATAAAACCTACTCATCAATATCTGGGTATATTCCTATCCCGTCTACAAATTAGTAATTAATCCTAAGATACAACACTAATCACAAGTTATTATATCCATATCTGAATTTAGAATCCATTGTCTAATTTCATCTAAATTTATCTAATAATTGTTGATCAGACAATTATAACAATAAGCTCAAGATATAATAAACAATCCATTCATAATCAACTTAAATAGAAGGAAGAATAAATATTAAATTAGATCATCATCGAGTTACATTGAATGCTTAACTAGAGAATTAGTTCATTATCAAAATAAAATACATCATTGATTTATCAAAAGCCATCATAAATACAAGAGATAAGAGTTTAGAGAAGAAAGACATAAACTCTGATGGATTCTATCTTCACTCCTTAGCTCCTTCCTTGTTTTTGTAATGTCTCTGATGAAAACCCTATTTTCTATGTTCCCTCCTCTTCAATTGAATGAATAAATGAATAAATATTATTAATCTTTTTTATCTGATAAGCTCCAACCCATTCAATAGATAAGTGTAAATAAAATCCAATCTTCAGCCTTAGGAGTTTGGAAACCTCCCAACTTTAATTGTTACACGTACATATTCATCAGGCATTAAAATAATAAAATCAGCCTCTAAATTCACCTGGCGCGTGGCTGCACGCGTGCGTCAAATTAAAGTTGAATGTCATGGCTCATACATTTGAATGTCGCGGTTCATACCCTTATTAAGCCCAGAGCCGCGACCCATGATATTGAATGTCGCGGTCAATGCGTCTCTGGCCGTTCTTTTTGTTTTCCTTTATGCGCCTGTTTTTGACCAATTTCTCATGTGAAGTCCTGCTACTTACTCTTTCCCATTCGCTTGACTTTTGCCAAATGCTTCCTTATTACCTGTAACTTGAATTAAGGTTAAACTTGCAATAATTTTCATCATTTTTACACTAAAATTGTGACGCCTCCAAAATAGGTCCACACAACCCATTTTGAGTCGCCAATAATATTTTACAAAATATAAATACAAATACGAATCTTCCCATTTATAACTAATAATTGTCGTGCAAAATACGACAACACACATACTGTGACTTTCAATACAAATACAACTTAAGCTCTCAATATACTTATTGCCACACTAATAATAATGTATTGAGATATTTCTATTATCTCGGACCATCACTCCATTCTCTGGCTAGTCCCCGCTACACTCTCTTTTCCTGAGGAGAACAATGGAACAAAAAGGAAAAGGGTGAGCACAAATAGCCCAGTAAAAAATATCATGACTAAGATAATGAAGAATAAAAATTTTCTTTAGTCTTCAACAATAATAAATCAGAGATTTAAAGATATTATAATTGATCAACAACAACAACTGCAGCGAAACGAACAATCCATTAGAAGAGTCAAGTAGATTATAATATCTACCATCTTCTATAAGTTAAAGGATCACCACCAATATTTTATCCCTGTAACACCAATCAATAGTTCATGTTTATGAACATCCAAATCAATAGTTTATATTCAACAACCTTTCTTTGCACTATGTACCAAAGATATTTATTTGTAACATCACCGGTCATGATCATGCTAAATGCCAGTTCATCTTTGCACTATGGGCCAAAGAGAACTTTCACCATACGCCTTTGTTTGTAATACCAAAAGTCATGATTATACCAATATACAGTTTGGTCAAAATCATGTCAAGCCAGTTCATCTTTACACTACGGGCCAAAGATAACTATCACCACAATTTAATTATGAGGATGATGATGATGACAATAATACAGTGAGATTAAGGATAAGAAAAGATTTATAATTTAATCAGTATCGAAGATTGACCAAATTGCCAACACGATGATCAAATTGTGGAGTCAAATTCAAGAATGATATTCAAGAAATTATTTCATGATTCAACTATAACGTATAAAACGAAATAGAAAGATTCAAGTGAAAAGATATTAGATGAAACACAAATTATTAAGGATATTCTACTAATTTTTAGGGATTTTCACCATTTAAAACTAAAGTTTTGGAAACAAACAAAGATTTCTTATCATAAATGGAGAAATATGAAAGAAAAAGATATCCCTTAAAGAGTACAAAAGAAATGATATTTTATACGAGTATAAAAGAATATACGAACTGCAAATGGATTTTCACCCCTCATGCGATAATCCACATAGACAGATTATTTCCACAAAAATTAATAAGTAATTAATACAAAGGGTTATTTACCTAGCATGCGTCAATTCGCACAGACAGGTTATACCCACAGATTAATAAAGAATAAATGCAAAGGGATATTCACCAGGGTCGACACTCCGTACATACAGGTTATTCCCACAGAGTAATAAGGACTGAATAAAAAAGGATATTCACCAGGCATACGTCATTCTGCACGGACATGTTATCCCCACAAATTAATACAGAATGAATAACAACCTTTATGAGTATAATATCACTTACGAACATGAAAGCAAATGATATTATATATGAGTATGAAAGAAATGATATTCCCTACATTAGTTAACAAGTGAGTGGATGTTACTTTCTATGAAGTTTACTAACTTCGGATAATACTAGTATTCTCACAAATACTCACAATAGCCTAGCACACTTAGAGAATTTAAGAAATTTAGAGAGAGAGAGAGAAAGGAAGTATAGGCAATGAAGGTGTGAAAATTTCTTAAGCGAACCCTCCCTATTTATAGAAAATCAAGGTGAGGGTATTTTAGTCTTTTTCCTAATTTTTCTTGGTTTATTACTCTTATACCCTTGGCATATTCTTTTAATATACTTTATACCATAGTAAATTATTAGAATATGCTTTCACTTAGGTTTTTAACCCTAAGGTAAAATAAAATTTGAATTAACTATTTACTGAATGTAATTTACTATTCAATGACATGTGGGTCCCACAAAAAAATAAAATCTGAAGAAATTAGTACAAGAAAAATAAATTGTGGGTCCCACCATCAAATAGTTGTGGGTCCCACAGAAATATAAGATAAGTTACAATAATTATTCACCATTAATATTATAGACTTATAATATTGACAACCAGATCATTCTCAGGAAAAAGGAGGCCTTCCGTATAAACGACGCGCAATTAAATAACATTTTTCCTTGACAGAATTTCTAGACATTGTCAATAATGCTAAAATATCATATCAAATAATATGAGTTACAGTGTCATGACAAATAATAAAAAGTATTATGCAGATGCTACTGTAACAATTATTGAATCAAAATACTGTGCAATACTTTATCAATTATTGAATCAATAATATAAAATATTGTGCAACACTGTGTACTTGTGAAATACCGCATACTATTGTGGAATAACGCGTTTTACTGTTCTTTTTATTACCGGGTATTTTAACAGTTGCAGGTGATAATACTGTTGACAAAATACTGACGTTATCCGTATCCGACAATGGGGCCCACTATCGTTGACAATATTGTCATTTCGGCGCCGTCGTACGGTACCAAATATAATATTCCCCGAAAAAAGGAATATTCCCCGACAAAATGAATATTTCCTAACATACTGTTTATCAGATAATTTACATATAACACCCTTAACTATCATTTATAACAATTAAGCACTTCAGTATTTAGAAAAATAATCATAAAGAAAATAATAAACTTTTATTTCATAAAGTCGGGATCTTACAAAAATAGGCTAAACTCAATTATGGACATAAAATTACTAAAATGTACTAAAATAATACTAAACACGCAAGAATAAGATAAATAATTAAGTAACCAAATTAAATAACTAGAATTAAGTAACCAAATTAAATAATTATCAAAATATTAATTCAATAAATGGAAAGATTAAGGAATCAATTTTCCCCGATGAATCAATTATTTAATACTAAACTCCCTCTATTAAATTAATCAACCTGGATTGTCAACAGCAAATCACTACAGTTTGTATAATAATCTTCTAAACTAATCATACAACATATTTTTATCATCACTTTCACTATATTCTTGTGTGAAATAATAATAATAAATTCATTAAGATTTATTTCCCAAACATTGCTTGTAGTATCCGGGTATATTGCTATCCCGACTATAAATTAGCAATTAATCCTCAGATACAACACTAATCACAAGTTATTATATCCATATCTGCATTTAGAATCCATTGTCTAATTTCATCTAAATTTATCTAATAATTGTTGATCAGACAATTATAACAATAAGCTCAAGATATAATAAACAATCCATTCATAATCAACTTAAATAGAAGGAAGAATAAATATTAAATTATATCATCATCGGGTTCCATTGAATCCTTAACTAGATAATTAGTTCATTATCAAAATAAAATACATCACTGATTCATCAAAAGCCATCATAAATACAAGAGATAAGAGTTTAGAGAATAAAGAAATAAACTATGATGGATTCTATCTTTACTCCTTAGCTCCTTCCTTGTTTTTCTAATGTCTCTGATGAAAACCCTATTTTTTATGTTCCTTCCTCTTCAATTGAATGAATGAATAAATATTATTAGTCTTTTTTATCTGATGAGCTCCAACCTATTCGATAGATAAGTGTAAATAAAACCTAATCTTCAGCCTTAGGAGTTTGGAAACCTCCCAAGTTCAATTGTTACGCGTACATATCCATCAGGCATAAAAATAATAAAATTAGCCTCTAAATTCACCAGGCGCGTGGCAACACGCATGCGTCAAATTGAAGTTGAATGTCGTGGCTCATACATTTGAATGTCGCGGTTCATACCCTTGTTAAGCCCATCGCGGCGACCCTTGATATTGAATGTTGCAGCCCATGTGTCTCTGGCTGTTTTTTCTATTTTCTGTTATGCACCTGTTTTTGACCAATTTCTCATGTGAAGTCCTGCTACTTGCTCTTTCTCATTCGCTTGACTTTTGTCTAACACTTCCTTATTACTTGTAGCTTGATGTAAGGTTAAACTTGCAATAATTTCCATCATTTTACAATAAATTAGGATGAACTCAATTATTGACATAAAATTACTAAAATGTACTAAAATAATACTAAACGCACAAGAATAAGCTAAATAATTAAGCTAAGAATACCCAATTAATAGATATAATATCTACTCATCATGTAGGATAACTATTCACGAAATAGGTTCTTTGTATTCTTTGTGATAATTGTTTATGATTGAACGTTGAATTCATATTATCCGAATAGTAATGATACATTATTTATAAGGTGTCACTCATGATGTAGACTAAATATTATTTATTTATATTTGAATTAAAGGAGTTTAATTCATTGTAAATAATATTAGAATGGTTCTAATTTATTTACTCTACTTACTGGCTGTGACGCCCCCAAATCCAGGTTCTCTAACCTCGGATTCGGTGCTCACGATCCATCATCATCATACACATTCTATAAACTATTGCGGAATAATAAACATACATTATTCATTTCAATACGGTTCTACATTAAATCCCAAGGTCTAATAACCTTAACTTAAAACATACCCTTAATATTACAAAAGGTTTACCTAAAATTATTACATAAGATAATATGATAATTAAACGTTCACATAAATCTATTCTTGAGTTCTGTCTTTTCCCTTATCCTTCTTGGAACTTTCCGACTTAGCTGAAATAAATGTCATGATATAGCAAGGGTGAGTAACTAATTTGCTAACAATAAAGGATATATCACGAATAGAAGAGTTTAACTTTTTGAAACTTCAACAATGTTTCAAAGATTTGGAAATAGCTGAACAATGTTTCAAGTAACAAGAATTTTCTTGAATTTCATGCTGAATAATACATCAAGAATGAAAGAGTTAAAATTCTTTCGAAGATTCAATAATATTCAATTAATTATGAAGGATTAGTAATACTGCAATAATAGTCAATAAAGTGAGATTATACCTGTGGCGCCCCCAAATCCGGGTACGTGAAATCCGTACTTGGTGCATCACGATACCATTTCTTTGAGCTGTTTAATAAATTACAAACTTAATATTTATATATTAGAGTTGTCTATTCCCCAAGTATGGCAACTTTTAATTACATTCTTTACATGTTACATAATATATATGATCACAATACAAAAGACTAATCATTACAGATAACACCTTGAAACCTAATCCTTGAACTTTCCTTTGCCCTTGTCTTTGCCAGAGCCTTCGGGTCGATCACATTTAGCTGAAAACATTTAAGTCAAAGCAAGAATGAGCATTCAATTGCTCAGCAAGTAATAATAATTAATAATAATGCGCTGAAAGAAGTAAAGGTTTTCTTTGAGGACTACTTCTACCACGAATCAATAGTGGTGAAGTCATTTAATACCATTCTTAACAACGGATCAAATCATTTTAAGATTTTTGAAACAACTGAGCGACTTTTGAATACTGAGTGGTCAAAAGACCATGAACTGTTATTTTTCATTTTTGAAAAGGTTTAAACAGAAATTCATCTGTAAACCGTCTGGTCTTACGGACACGGAGGATGATCAGTCCTGTTGTGCCCTGTATTGATCAACACTATATATTACATCACCGCCATTGGCGCATAAAATTTTCATCACCGCTTTTAGCGCATAAAATTTCCCATTTAAGGTTGTTCATACTCAGTCTGGAGTCCTAACTAAAACAATTAAGTTGGACGACTTTATCATAACCAATAACATTCGACAAATACTTTTCAAATCGTGTCTAGCTGGGACAAATAGCTTAGATAATCTTTAAACTAGGTATACATACTAAAATTTAATAGTATGTATCAGAACTTATCAACGAATTTCGAATTCAAGGGTAATTGATAATGTACAGTAGTCATACAAGTGGGGACACTTGCACAACATACGAATCCAAACTTAAAATATAAATTTTCAATATGAGTCATAGCAATTCAGTAATGAGATACTTTTAACAATGAATGAATCGAAGTAAATTTGAATTTATAATAATTATAACAATTTGTACAAGTGAGGACACTTGCACAAAGAACAGAATAATTTTGATTATAAATGCATCACATGAAACAATATTGAGATATTTGAAATCAATAGATAGGTTGAATGAAGTTTAAGAATACTTGCATAATATATGGATCCATTGCATAAAGTAAATGCAAGGGTTACGATAATTGCATAAACGAATAACAAAGATCATTATGGATATGAATAATTAATAATAATTATTCACGAGCATGCTTTGAAATTGATAACTCATGTTGAGTTAGGAACTAGCAATAAATGTAAGGATTTTAGCAATAATCAGGAATGTGCACAATATATGTCTGTTTGCACGAAATAAAATAGTGCACAAGGTTTAGATACTTGTACAACAAAAGATTGAGTTAAGGAACTTGCTTACACAGATCCAATTCATAAAGTAAATGAAAAGGATGGGATACTTGCATACATACACCTATTGCATAAAATAAATGCGTAGGTTCGGATACTTGCACAATAACGATTGAGTTAAGATACTTGCACCACACACGAATCCAGATCATAATGTAAATGAAAAGGATAGAATAGTTGCTCAATAATAGATTGAGTTAAAACCTTGCATAAACGGAATCCATCTCATAATGTAAATAAAAAGGATAGGACACTTGCCTTGGTCGTTGACTACTGCTACGCAATTTAATATGACTTCTTTTGAAAGACCTATCATTTATAAGATTGATCTCTTAATCAGCAAATCATATTATACTTTATAATATCACTTATTTATAAGTAAATTATCTAACATTCAACCACATAATCAAATATTAGATAACACATTAACACCATAAGTATTCAATTCTAAAGTTAGCACACATCGCGTCTTTAACAGTGTTCAATATAGTATGCTGAGTGGTTTCCCACAAACAACCAACAAACTAGTTTTCGTCTCGTCTACACTGTTTTCACAGTGAGTTAGATCGGTTGCCAGTTCGTATATACCTCCGCTCCCTGAAGGAATTGTTTAGCCCAGATACTATACATCGACTATTAAAGAGTACGACTGTACCACTACTTTATGAATTAACACTAAGTCTTTTCATTATATAAGTCTTTCTTTATGATTTTGTAGGTTAAATATCCAATCCAACAAACTGGATTCTAAATTCAGCAAACTAGATGGCAATCCAGCAAACTGGATTCTAACCTGGATTATAATCCAGCATACTGGATTCCAACTATTCAATTTAATCAACTATTTTTGCAATCCAGCAACCTGGATTCAAACTATCTTATAATACAGCAAACTAGATTCATTTTATTCAATTCAGCAAACTATATTCATCAATTCAGCAACCTATATTCACCAATTCAGCAAACTATTTTCATTAATTCAGCAAACTGTTTTCACCAATTCAGCAAACCGAAATATGAATACAGCAAACCGTATTGGAAGCTGCATTCTTAAAATAACTTATCCTCTTTAAAAATTGATTTTTATTTTCTTCAAATCTTGCCACACATATGTACATACATTCCATACACAAAAATACTTTCCTTATGAAAGTTTTCAATTTCCTTTAACATTTTTCAAACGTCCGTTTTAACTTTAAAAACTAAGAAACATGATCACTATCTTGCACAACTCGGATGACTCCAAATTTTTGATAGGATCTTATACATATTAACACGAGATTCCAGTTAAAATTTTGTGGCCATCAGAGTTATAGAACTCCAATTTTAGCCGTTTTCGTCAAAAAACTCTACGTTTTTATTTTCGCCGTAGATTCTTCGTTACAAGTCGGAATGCAGCAATTTTTGGCCAGGAGCTACATAACTTCCTATATTTTTAGTGGTAAAAAGCCCTGAATTTATTGCACCTTCCAAGGGGTCCAAACAGTGCACATAAAGTAAACGACAGCGGGTTTGGTCCGTTTTCTCGATTTGAGGTCCTTCGCCATAAAATCCATAACTTTCATTCTATAAGGCCAAAAATTCTCAAAGTTTTACACGATCATATAACTTATCATATTATCACTCCAAATTATTCCGAAATTTTTAGAGCATAAAAATTGGACGAAAATGCCCCTGGATGGGACTGCCCTGTAGCAGCCCCTTTCCTCTTTTGAACCACCTGGACTGTTTTTACCAAAACAGTCCCCACGAATTTTATACTCATTATTTTTGAGTTCTACTATTTGAATTTTGTAAATAACTTATATATCTAGCACTACTTTTTGACGGATAGTAAAAAGAGTTTACGGATCTCAAGTTATGAACTTGGAAAGTGCTAGAAAGTTAGGGTTTTCTAACCTTTAAGAAAATAGTTTTGCTTTTCTTTCTTTTGATCCAACTTTTGGTATTCAAAATGGTTAGATCTAAACATAAAACACTTATTAACATATAGATCTAAGGTTTTAGACCTCAAGATCACAAATTTATACAACACAAATCACACCCAAAACAAATAAAAATAAACTAGATTAAGGTTTGAAAAATTATACCTTTGCTTGATTTTATTTCTCCTTTTTCTTAGGCTTTGTTCATAAAACTTTAAGCTTTGAAAAATCTCTCCCCCATACCATGAGCCCCTCCCTCTTCTCTCTCTCTAGATTTTATTTTGAAAAGAAGAGTGGATGAAAGAGAAGAAAGTAGATTTCTCTCTCTCTCTAAACTAGGAAAATGAAGATGAACAAGAGACTTTAGTTTTAATAAATCTAATACTTACAATATCTATAGATATAAGAATTATATCTATATATTTTATCATCATTTGCAAGCATACACTCTTACACAATTTTTGACAACTTGTTGATGTGTCATGATTGCATTTTGTCCTTCTTTTTCACCTTTACAAGCAAGCTATTATAAAATCAACACTTCACCCATTTTGATATCAACCTTGCCGGCAGCCCCTTCATTATTGTCCCATTTTGTTAGTCTTCTTTGATTGCTTTCATGACTTAATTAAGTTAGTCCAATTATCTTTCAAGTGAGCTAACATTTGGGCTTTGTTTTAAATCACTTTGGGCTTATTTTAACTTAGTTAGAGCTACTAGTTGCCCACTATTATTATTCCATGTTTGGGCTACTAGTTTATTAAATGTTAGACTAATTTAATTAATCTACACATTAATTATCCAAGTCCATGATTAATTAAATGAGTGGGCTTGGTTAGTAAATTAATTAAGCTAGTCCACTAGTTTTCCTTACTAATTGGACTATAAAAATTAACCATTCATATATCACATAGTCTTCATTAATTAATACCCATATTAATTAATGTACCAAATTTATTCACTAACTATATTCACTTTAATTGAATATTTAATTAACTAACTATATTATTAATTATTTAATATTAATATTCTTAGGTTAGTCCACTAATTTAAATAACTATTAGTGGGCTATACATAACTAACAATTAGTCACATATATTATCCACATAAGTCATAACATATTTATCATTATTGATAAATAATTATCATACACATTGAATCATATATTGTTCATACATGCATTCAAGTATAATCAATACTTATATTTAGTATTCAAGTTTCTTTAAGAAAATGAATTCTGGTTATTCATGATACACACATACATCCGTTTAAATACAATTATAACCTTAATTGTATTAATCATTAAAATTCATAATCATGGATCAAATTAGGTTTCGATCCGTACTATCACTTTACCACATTTACCTTACTTAGTCAATTTAAAATAAATTGACTAATCTTACAAATTCATATAATAAAGAAATCATCATAGTAATAATAATAATATTAATAATCATTTCTTAAAATATATATTTATCCTTTAAACAATATAGTAATCATATTTTTGTAAATAATCATATATTTTTACTATAGAAATTAACTTATTAACAGAATATAATTTATAATTATCAACTATTTTTTTAATAAGAAATTTACTTGAAACCATATATGAAATAAATATATATGTACATATACATATCACATATTCACATTTCTTTCCTTGCACACATTTCCATACTTACTTTAATAGATACTAAAAATAATTTTTATTAAAAAAAAAATTCATACGTAAAATTTCTTATTTTAATATATCAAAAATCTTGGGTTATTACATTCACCCTCCCTTATAAGGATGCCGTCCCCGGAATCACCGTTCAACACTTACACCCATGAGGGTAAATATCATATACATTCATATCACAAGTAGATCCCGATTTGATTCAATCGAATCGATCTTTAACTATTCAGCATAAAGCTTGTCTATCTGATTATACGGAATTTGATTTCTAATAGAACTCAAATTCCTCCTTCAAAATACGTTAATAAAATGATTTATTATTAAATTATGTATTATTTATTTATTTATTAATCTAGGTCATTTTCCTATAGTTCCGATGTTTTCAAACGTAAACGTACCCCACGGTATAAGAATAAATTATTATTCGAATAATACCTGGAACTCCATCTCCGGCTGCTACCGTATCTTGAACCGTCATATTGAAGGTCCTTGCGGTTGGTTTGTTGGTCGGAGTTGGATAAGTGATCGCCAGCTTTCCGCCGCTTTTCCCTGTGTTCACACTTTCCCTATCTGCCCTTCTTTTCGGACATTCCCTTGCCATGTGATCAGTTGATCCACAAATAAAACAACCATTGTTCTTCCTTAAATTTGGACAATTTGAAGCGATGTGCCCCTCCTGCCCACACTTATAACATACACCTTTCCCTTTCAAACACTCACCCGAGTGATTCTTTCCACAATTTTCACATTTCTTAACTTGCTTCTTTATTCCTTCCTGCTTATTACCAGAATTTCCAGCATTGTTCCATTTCCTTTTTCCACTGCTTCCTTCAACCTTGGCCTTATTTTTCTTTTCCTTGTTGTAGAGGCTCATGGCCTTACTTCCTTCTTCGGCTATGATAGCCTTTTCCAAGAGCGATCCAAACGTACTAATCTGCAACACTGCAACCTTGTTATAGATCCATGGTTTCAAACCTTGTTCAAACCTTCGTGCTTTCCTTGCTTCAGTATCCACTTGGTGTGGAGCGAACCTAGCCAATTCGTTAAACTTTGTCGCGTATTCAGAGACGGTCATATTTTCCTGTTTTGATTCCAGAAATTTAATTTCCATCCTAGCCTGCATCCCAGTCGAGAAGTAATTCTCGTTGAACAGTTCTTTGAACCTTGTCCATGTGACGACTTCTGTTCCGGCCCTTGTTTGATTAGCCTCCCACCAGAAGTTCGCTTCCCCTTTCATCATATATGTAGCAAATGCAGTCTTTTGCTCCTCCGCTACCCTAGCAATCACAAACGCTTTTTCTATTTCCCTTACCCAAGTTTGGACTTCTATCGGGTCAGTCGTTCCTTTAAATTCAGGCGGTCCTACTGCCTTAAAATCTTTGAAGTTTGCCAACTGGTTATTTGGTTGATTTCTTGTTGCTGGTGCTTGATTCTGCATTGCTTGTGCCAACATATTCGCAAAATTCTGCATTGGGTCTGCCTGACCTTCTGCATTATTAACAGATTCTTCTACCCTTTGGTTCCGAGTTTGACGTCTTGGCGGCATTATCTGGTTATACCAAAATCTTAAATTATTATCTTATTCTTCATATTCCTTTATGCCATATAATATCATAACCTTATGAAACAAAATTCAAAACTTAGACCAATTCAGCTTGCCGGATTACCCAATCCAGCTTGCTGGATTGTCCATTTTAGCTTGCTGGATTCATGAATTCAGCTTGCTGAATTACCCAATTCAGCTTGCTGGATTCCCAAATTCAGCTTGCCGAATTACTAGTTTACCAATTTAAACAACATACTATCTTAATCAAACATATAACCATACCATTTCATTCATATTCATAATCTTTTAAACAGTACCAAGTACTTTTCATTACACAACATGCTGCTACAATCATTTACTATCCCTTAATGACAACAAAAGTCGGGAGTAGTACATTACACACACATCATATTATACATAATCCTAAAGCACTTATCCTATTTATTCCTTACACCGTTCTTAGATCCTGGGCAAACCTTTGCCTGGTGACCTACTATTCCACATACAAAACATACGCATTGCTTTGGTTCGGGACAATGAGAAGAGACATGTCCTTCACGTCCACAATTATAACACACATTTTGTCCTTTCATGCATACACCTTCATGTTTCCTGTTGCAATTTGCACACCTTAATACTTTCCTAAAGTTTCCTTGGTCAGAATTTTCCATATCACAGTCATTTATCTTTCTTTTTCCTTTCTTGCTTGGAGTTGCA
This sequence comes from Aralia elata, assembly GCA_034770075.1. Classification (NCBI taxonomy): domain Eukaryota; kingdom Viridiplantae; phylum Streptophyta; class Magnoliopsida; order Apiales; family Araliaceae; genus Aralia; species Aralia elata. The sequence continues at coordinate 61,008,389 of CM068382.1, forward strand.
GACGATTTGCTACATTTAGCTCCCATTACATCAATTTGGCTTTTCAGCTTATCTTGTTCTTCCATTATTTCCATTAACGCTTTTTTCATTTGACCATTAACACCCTTTCCATTTCTAATAACTTTTCCAGACATAACACCCTATCCTTTAGATTCTGCACTTCTGTTGATGCTTGGTCAGCTCCAACTTCAGTGTCTGAATCACTATCTGTCAGCACAACCGTTACTGGTTCTGGTACTATATTTTCCAAGATGACCACTTTATCAAGGTTGCTTTCAGTATGAGCCTCCATTTCAGCTATCGATTTGGATATTGGCTCAGGCGGAGTGATTTGCTCCTTATTCACGACATGAAAGTCTCCTAATCCTTTCTTACTTGACATCTATACACAAATTGTTTTGATTAGTACATAATATATACACATAACAAACAATAGCTTATATAAGTTACTTTTTATTTCGTTTTACGATGAATTCCCTTAATTCATCTCCTTTAAACTCTATTTGAGTTATTTATTTTTCAATGCTTCTATCTAGCTTAAGGTTATAGCCTAAGGTAATCCCCCACCTAAGGTTTCTAACTTATAGCTCTGATACCAACCTGTGGCGCCCCCAAATCCGGGTACTTGAAACCCGTACTTGGTGCATCACGATACCATTTCTTTGAGCTGTTTAATAAATTACAAACTTAATATCTATATATTAGAGTTGTCTATTCCCCAGGTATGACAACATTTAATTACATTCTTTACATGTTACATAATATATATGATCACAATATAAAAGACTAATCATTACAGATAATACCTTGAAACCTAATCCTTGAGCTTTCCTTTGCCCTTGTCTTTGCCAGAGCCTTCGGGTCGATCACACTTAGCTGAAAACATTTAAGTCAAAGCAAGAATGAGCATTCAATTGCTCAGAAAGTAATAATAATTAATAATAATGCGCTGAAAGAAGTAAATATTTTCTTTGAGGATTACTTCTACCACGAATCAATAGTGGTGAAGTCATTTAATACCATTCTTAACAACGGATCAAATCATTTTAAGATTTTTGAAACAACTTAGCGACTTTTGAATACTGAGTGGTCAAAAGACCATGAACTGTTATTTTTCATTTTTGAAAAGGTTTAAACAGAAATTCATCTGTAAACCGTCTGGTCTTACGGACACGAAGGATGATCAGTCTCGTTGTGCCCTGTATTGATCAACACTATATATTACATCACTGCCATTGGCGCATAAAATTTTCATCACCGCTTTTAGCGAATAAAATTTCCCATTTAGGGTTGTTCATACTCAGCCTGGAGTCCTAACTAAAACAATTAAGTTGGACGACTTTATCATAACCAATAACATTCGACAAATACTTTTCAAATCGTGTCTAGCTGGGACAAATAGCTTAGACAATCTTTAAACTAGGTATACATACTAAAATTTAATAGTATGTATCAGAACTTATCAACGAATTTCGAATTCAAGGGTAATTGATAATGTACAATAGTTCATACAAGTGGGGACACTTGCACAACATACGAATCCAAACTTAGAATATAAATTTTCAATATGAGTCATAGCAATTCAGTAATGAGATACTTTTAACAATGAACGAATCGAAGTAAATTCGAATTTATAATAATTATAACAATTTGTACAAGTGAGGACACTTGCACAAAGAACAGAATAATTTTGATTATAAATGTATCACATGAAACAATATCGAGATATTTGAAATCAATAGATAGGTTGAATGAAGTTTAAGAATACTTGCATAATATATGGATCCATTGCATAAAGTAAATGCAAGGGTTACGATAATTGCATAAACGAATAACAAAGATCATTATGGATATGAATAATTAACAATAATTATTCACGAGCATGCTTTGAAATTGATAACTCATGTTGAGTTAGGAACTAGCAATAAATGTAAGGAGTTTAGCAATAATCAGGAATTTGCACAATATATGCCTGTTTGCACGAAATAAAATAGTGCACAAGGTTTAGATACTTGTACAACAAAAGATTGAGTTAAGGAACTTGCTTACACAGATCCCATTCATAAAGTAAATGAAAAGGATGAGATACTTGCATACATACACCTATTGCATAAAATAAATGCATAGGTTCGGATACTTGCACAATAACGATTGAGTTAAGATACTTGCACCACATACGAATCCAGATCATAATGTAAATGAAAAGGATAGAATAGTTGCTCAATAATAGATTGAGTTAAAAGCTTGCATAAACGGAATCCATCTCATAATGTAAATAAAAAGGATAGGACACTTGCCTTGGTCGTTGACTACTGCTACGCAATTTAATATGCCTTCTTTTGAAAGACATATCATTTATAAGATCGATCTCTCAATCAGCAAATCATATTATTCTTTATAATATCACTTATTTATAAGTAAATTATCTAACATTCAACCACATAATTAAATATTAGATAACACATTAACACCATAAGTATTCAATTCTAAAGTTAGCACACATCGCGTCTTTAACAGTGTTCAATATAGTATGCTGAGTGGTTTCCCACAAACAACCAACAAACTAGTTTTCGTCTCGTCTACACTGTTTTCACAGTGAGTTAGATCGGTTGCCAGTTCGTATATACCTCCGCTCCCTGAAGGAATTGTTTAGCCCAGATACTATACATCGACTATTAAAGAGTACGACTGTACCACTACTTTATGAATTAACACTAAGTCTTTTCATTATATAAGTCTTTCTTTATGATTTTGTAGGTTAAATATCCAATCCAACAAACTGGATTCCAAATTCAGCAAACTAGATGGAAATCCAGCAAACTCGATTCCAACCTGGATTATAATCCAGCACACTGGATTCCAACTATTCAATTTAATCAACTATTTTTGCAATCCAGCAACCTGGATTCAAACTATCTTATAATACAGCAAACTAGATTCATTTTATTCAATTCAGCAAACTATATTCATCAATTCAGCAAACTATATTCACCTATTCAACAAACTGTTTTCATTAATTCAGCAAACTGTTTTCACCAATTCAGCAAACCGAAATATAAATACAGCAAACCGTATTGGAAGCTGCATTCTTAAAATGACTTATCCTCTTTAAAAATCGATTTTTATTTTCTTCAAATCTTACCACACATATGTACATACATTCCATACACAAAAATACTTTCCTTATGAAAGTTTTCAATTTCCTTTAACATTTTTCAAACGTCCGTTTTAACTTTCAAAACTAAGAAACATGAGCACTATCTTGCACAACTCGGATGACTCCAAATTTTTGATAGGATCTTATACATATTAACACGAGGTTCCAGTTAAAATTTCATGGCCATCAGAGTTATAGAACTCCAATTTTAGCCGTTTTCGTCAAAAAACTCTACGTTTTTATTTTAGCCGTAGATTCTTCGTTACAAGTCGGAATGCGGCAATTTTTGGCCAGGAGCTACATAACTTCCTATATTTTAAGTGGTAAAAAGTCCTGAATTTATTGCACCTTCCAAGGGATCCAAACAGTGCACATAAAGTAAAGGACATCGGGTTTGGTCCGTTTTCTCGATTTGAGGTCCTTCGCCATAAAATCCATAACTTTCATTCTATAAGGCCAAAAATTCTCAAAGTTTTACACGATCATATAACTTATCATATTATCACTCCAAATTATTTCGGAATTTTTAGAGCATAAAAATTGGACGAAAATGCCCCTGGATGGGACTGCCCTGTAGCAGTCCCTTTCCTCTTTTGAACCACCTGGACTGTTTTTACCAAAACAGTCCCCACGAATTTTATACTCATTATTTTTGAGTTATACTATTTTAATTTTGTAAATAACTTATATATCTAGCACTACTTTTTGACGGATCGTAAAAAGAGTTTACGGATCTCAAGTTATGAACTTAGAAAGTGCTAGAAAGTTAGGGTTTTCTAACCTTTAAGAAAATAGTTTTGCTTTTCTTTCTTTTGATCCAACTTTCGGTATTCAAAATGGTTAGATCTAAACATAAAACACTTATTAACATATAGATCTAATGTTTTAGACCTCAAGATCACAAATTTATACAACACAAATCACACCCAAAACAAATAAAAATAAACTAGATTAAGGTTTGAAAAATTATACCTTTGCTTGATTTTATTTCTCCTTTTTCTTAGGCTTTGTTCATAAAACTTTAAGCTTTGAAAAATCTCTCCCCCATGCCGTGAGGCTCTCCCTCTTCTCTCTCTTTAGATTTTATTTTGAAAAGAAGAGTGGATGAAAGAGAAGAAAGTAGATTTCTCTCTCTCTCTCTCTCTCTCTAAACTAGGAAAATGAAGATGAACAAGAAACTTTAGTTTTAATAAATCTAATACTTACAATATCTATAGATATAAGAATTATATCTATATATTTTATCATCATTTGCAAGCATACACTCTTACACAATTTTTGACAACTTGTTGATGTGTCATGATTGTATTTTGTCCTTCTTTTTCACCTTTACAAGCAAGCTATTATAAAATCAACACTTCACCCATTTTGATATCAACCTGCCGGCAGCCCCTTCATTCTTTTCCCATTTTGTTAGTCTTCTTTAATTGCTTTCATGACTTAATTAAGTTAGTCCAATTATCTTCCAAGTGGGCTAACATTTGGGTTTTGTTTTAAATCACTTTGGGCTTATTTTAACTTAGTTAGAGCTACTAGTTGCCCACTATTATTATTTCATGTTTGGGCTACTAGTTTATTAAATGTTAGACTAATTTAATTAGTCCACACATTAATTATCCAAGTCCATGATTAATTAAATGAGTGGGCTTGGTTAGTAAATTAATTAAGCTAGTCCACTAGTTTTCCTTACTAATTGGACTATAAAAATTAACCATTCATATATCACATAGTCTTTATTAATTAATACCCATTTTAATTAATGTACCAAATTTATTCACTGACTATATTCACTTTAATTGAATATTTAATTAACTAACTATATTATTAATTATTTAATATTAATATTCTTAGGTTAGTCCACTAATTTAAATAACTATTAGTGGGCTATACATAACTAACAATTAGTCACATATATTATCCACATAAGTCATAACATATTTATCATTATTGATAAATAATTATCATACACATTGAATCATATATTGTTCATACATGCATTCAAGTATAATCAATACTTATATTTAGTATTCAAGTTTCTTTAAGAAAATGAATTCTTGTTATTCATGATACACACATACATCCGTTTAAATACAATTATAACCTTAATTGTATTAATCATTAAAATTCATAATCATGGATCAAATTAGGTTTCGATCCGTACTATCACTTTACCACATTTACCTTACTTAGTCAATTTAAAATAAATTGACTAATCTTACAAATTCATATAATAAAGAAATCATCATAGTAATAATAATAATATTAATAATCATTTCTTAAAATATACATTTATCCTTTAAACAATATAGTAATCATATTTTTGTAAATAATCATATATTTTTACTATAGAAATTAACTTATTAACAGAATATAATTTATAATTATCAACTATTTTTTTAACAAGAAATTTACTTGAAACCATATATGAAATAAATATATATGTACATATACATATCACATATTCACATTTCTTTCCTTGCACACATTCCCATACTTACTTTAATATATACTAAAAATAATTTTTATTAAAAAAAAAATTCATACGTAAAATTTCTTATTTTAATATATCGAAAATCTTGAGTTATTACAATACCCAGATTTTATGCTGAGTGATCACAATGGATCGTGAACTTCTAGAGGAATCATCAGCTAATAATACTGAATACATCAAGAGTATAAGTTAATCGTATAGACTAAATATACTTTTCTGCAAGTACGTGAAGGGATCCGCTTCATTGTACCCGTGATTATGCATAATACCCAAACATAGCGTGCAGGTCGGATGCCCGATAGTAAAGTTTCCCTTTTTATAAGGGTTGTTTATCTTAGTCTTATATCATGAATCCGTACCACATCAATATAGTTTGGATTGCTTTCAAAGAAATACTTTCAGTTCAACATATTATATCAATTTTGATCTAGCCGAATCAAATGACATATATCTTTAATAACAAATTAGTTCAAATAATAGAACGTTTCATGCGATATCAATTTAACATTAGTTTAGCCGAAACAACTAGCTGAGACATGGCTCAAAAAAACAGTTTATGAATAAAGAACTATAATTATTTCACAATTCAAATAATAGAACATGAAATCAATTGCATAAAGTGTGAATATCAAGAATCATTATAGATGTAGAATAATCAACAATAATTATCCACTAACATGCTTGAAAAATAATCGAGTTTGAGTTAGGGAAACTGCCTGTCTGACGAGCTACAAATATCTAGCTTTAATTAATACTCTTTGAATGACCTAGCATTGATAATGATGGTCTATCAATTAGTACTAAGAATAATTATATATCTATATGCTTACTTATGCTATTTATCTAGCAAATAAATTAATCACATAGCATCCATAATTTAATATACTATCATTAATCCTATAAGACATTTAATCAATCTTAGGTCAATGATTTAATTAATTAATAATACTTTTCTTAAGTGGTAAGCACTTATTAAACCCTTAAACAATTTATTATAATTGTTTAATTAATGTGTCATGTAAATTATCTTTATTTTATTAACTTTGTCTTCATTTAATTACTATTTAATATTAGTTAAATAGTAATTAATTAATTACCTTTAGTTATTATTTAATAAGAAATAATAACTAATTATATTTACTTATTATTTAATGTTAATCAAATAATAAGTAATCAAATTATTAATCTTATTTGTCTTCAATTATTATTTACTATTAATTAAATAATAATTAATTAATTTCTTACCCTTATTTATTATTTAATCTTAATTAGATAATAAATAATTAATTCATTAACTTTATTTGTCTTTAATTATTATTTAATATTAATTAAATAATAATTAATTGTCCTTATTTATTATTTAACATCAATTAAATAATAAATAATTAATTTATAAATTTTATGTGAGTTAACTAACATATGTGTAAGTAATTACTATTATTTATTACTTAATCTTATTTTAAATAATATATAATTAGTTTATTAACTTTAACATTCTTTAATCATTATTTAATATTAATTAAATAATAATTAATTAATTCTTTAACCCTATTTATTATTTAATCTTAACTAAATAATAAATAGTTAGCTTAGTAACACTAACTCTATTTAATTATTATTCAATGTTAATTAAATAATAATTAAATAGTTAATTACACTTACACAATATTTAATTAGTGTAATTATTGATTAGTAGCATTAAAAATTCATTAATTAGTAATTTTAAATGATTTAAAAGGGTTTAAACCATTAATTACACAAATAATTACTTAATTATACTAAAAAATTCCAAATTAAATTTTATAATATTCTTTATCATTTTAGAAAATTTTTAGTCCGAGACTCGTCGCCGGAACCGACAGGAAAAGTGGTGAACCAGCCGTCCAAAGTTCTTGTGAACCGGACCAGTTCACCATAGACAAAACATGCTGTTTGCTCCATTAATTCCCAGATTTGAGGTCCTTCACCGAAACGAAAACGAAAACGGGAATAAAATAAAATCTATAACTCGGATTGCGGTCTAGTCGATATCGTTGGATTCGTATCTTTCCGAACTACAATTTTCTATCATCAATCCAAATTTGGACACGTTTTGGTCACTGAAAATTGCCCAGAAGTGGACTGTTCTTACATTACTCCAATAGTTAGCATATTTTGGTAAAAATTGCATATATCTTTCATTTTAACTTCTTTTTAAACGATTCTACGTAAGTTTTACTCTTCACTTACCCCTTTAAACTCAGAAAAAAGAAAATCGCCAATATCATGCATAGATTTCAAAATGCACAATTTATTCGAACAAGTTACAGTTTATTTGTCGGTAAAAATATTTTCAATATTTTTGCTAAACATTTCAACATAAATCCATACTATTACATACTACAACCACATAACATCCTACATAAACATATTTAGCATAATTTTAAGTACAAAAATCTTGATGATAACTTTTCTACCATAAAAATTAAAAGAAAAGCAAGATTAGGATTTTCTAGGTTAGTTTTTATACCTCTCGGAGTTTATTACTCTCTTTCTTCTTCTTCTTCTTTCTAGGTATGAGATAAATGTAGATGGCATCAGACTCTTCTTCTATCTCGAATTCCCTCTCTTTTCTTCTCAAAATATTATTTTTGCTCTCTATTTTCTCTCTCTAAACTTGGAAAAATTAAAAACAACAATATACTAACTTTGCTCTACAAAAGAATTATGTCTTTACACAAGACTAATTACCTACAAAATCTATAGATATATAAATTTTATCTATCTATTTTATCATTATTCATAAGTATACTTACTTACACAATTTATTTGACAAGTTGGTGATAGGTCATGATTATTAGTACTTCTTTTTAATACATACAAGTAAGCTTTTAAAAAAAATCAACACCTCACATGTGGGCCCCACTCCATTTTCGACAGCCCCTCCTCATTTTGGCTCAATTTTTATTTTTCTTTTATTGCTTTAATAGAATTCTTAAGTTGCTATTGTTGGTCGATTTAGCTATCGATAAACACACACGTGCAAGTATACACGGTCCACAAGTAATATATGATAAGATATGAGTCAAACCCACAGGGAATTGTTACGAATAGTAACCAAGTACCAATCATATATCAATTTGATCTAATTTAAACAATGAAAGTTTGATTGTTTGTTGATTGATTGAGTTCACAAGTCAAGTAATGAATAAAATGCGGTAAAATATCAAGATAGAAAGGTCTAATATTGCAATTTCCCCCAACACGTCATTTGAATCTCCTAACTCTCTCTTTTCAATCAGTTATAACATACGAATTGACAACCGAGAAATCAAAACTACATAAGAGCCTCTGTCGATGGTCAATCACGAATCTTCCTAAGCGGTGCGTAGGTATATGTCTATCCTATGCACTATCAAGAGACTAATTTCAGGAATGATTAATAGACACGTGTCACCAAATCTAATTAAACCTCCCTTCAATTACCAACTTTCACATCGGAAGTCATTAATACTAGATTCTCAATTGGTTGCATGCGGTAATTAGGTATATTTCTATCCCAACTACTATCAAGATACCTATTATTGCAGATAATTAATTAGACACATGTCACTTAATCCGATTAATAACCCACAACAATCTATACTCTCGCATGTTATCATAACTAGGTTTTAACCTATAATCCGTTCGTCAAGTTCATATAGGTTCCCAAGGTAATTATGGGCCAAGCAATTAATCAAGAAGCAAAGGTTATGATAATCAATTCACACATGCATAACTAAAATCAATAGAGAGAGAATTCAATTCAAATTAAGTGTTGGGTTCCATTGTAATCTTAGAATAGAAGGTTAGTTCATGATAGCTACAATGAACATCATTTTCAATTGATACATTGTCAAATTCGAATTACAAAGGAGATGGAAATCTAGAAATGAAACCACTTTTGAAGCTATTCAGCTGGTGTTCCTTTGGTTGCTGTTGGTTTCTAGCTCTCCTCCTTGGCCTTGCAATCTTCTTGACTGAGTTCCTTGGCTTTTGGCTTGATTCAGCTTGATTTGCGCCTGCCGAGTCTCAGCGCCCAGTGCCAATGCCGTGCGGCACGCCGCCCGACGCCGTGCACGCACTTCAATGCCGTGCACGCACTTCAACGCCGTGCACGCACTTCAACGCCGTGCACGCTCAACTTCTAATTCTCGTCAAATTAAACCCCGAGCTCATCAAACATTAATTTTCACCGTATCAACTTTCGGGCACGGAAATCCAAGCACGGGCTTGCCCTTGTGGCTTGGTCGACGCCGAACGCCGTGCACGCAATCCAACGCCGTGCACGCCCAACTACCAAATATCACAAATTATGCACCGAGCGTCGCCAAGCATTGATTTCCGTCATACTACCATTCGGGCACAGACATCCAGGCACGGACAATGAGTCAATACAACCAACAATCCGAGTGGTCTTTATTTCAATTCCTACAAACATAATAAAAATGCATCAAAGCAACATAAAACATGTAAAAATAACTAAAAACTAATTTATGTAGAAACAAGATAAAAATGCATAAAAACCATATAAAACACCCAAAGACTTGCAAATTGTCAAGGCCAAAAGTACCCAAATTGTGTGTATAAAACACACTCATCAAATACCCCCAAACTTAAATCTTTGCTTATCCTTAAGTAAACATAGATATACTAATTTATTAAAATAAACACAAACAACAACTGAATTAGAGGAGAACGACTCCAAGAATTGGCCTCAAAGGAAAAAGATCAAAAGGGGCCCGAGCATAACGTAAAGTTACTAATTAACAAACTTTCTAAACACACAGCTACTCAAGATCTCAGCAATGTGTGTGTGTGTGTGCATGATATCTGTTTATGCGAGTTAGGAAAGAGCTAACGCATGAACTCAACTTATGAGGGATTATACTGTAAATCTACAAACTCGTCATTACCTTGATAAAATCAGACAAGACGACCATATAAGAAAGGGGGGTTCCCAAGACATTGTTGCAGCAATGAGTAATCACATTGGTGAGTGCATTTTACGCTCCATCTCACCTTAACTAATCGCATGACCGTGCAATGTCTAATCACATTAGGCTATTCAGAGCTACCCATGTAACGAGTGTTTGATCAATGACTCTCAAACCAGATGGCTTTAGGGCATTAGGTGTAAAACACCCTAAAGGGTCTATTAACTCGAGTAGCAAAGGCCACGTAATTAAACTTAGTCAAATATTTTTTATTTTTTATTTTAATTTTTTTTTATTATTATTTTTACATATATATATTCCCCCAAACTTATATGAAAGTCTAAAATAACACAACAGGTTGTTGACATGAGTTCAGTACATTTCAAGTATAATCGCCCAAGCATATAAGTAAATGAGATTTCTCAATACTAACTAACTAAACAGGATTGCTGAAACGTGAGGAGTTAACGTAACCAAGAGTAGGGTAGTTAGCCAGAATGTTAAGAAGTAACTAAGCACGCTCGAGCCTTACTTTAGATAGAAACACCTTAACCAACAGAATATCATTGGCCATTCTTGTAACACACACGACTTGGACAAAATAAAATGACTAAATTAAACTACCGCACAAAATGACTAAATTAAACTACCACACACCCCCAAACTTAAAACAAACATAGTCCTCGATGTTTATAATAGACAGAATTAAAACAGAGAACATCGCCGGGGAACTCAAGTAGAGTCATCGTCATTATTGCCATTTGCGTGACTCCCTCCATTTGCATCATCATCCGAATCAAAGCCATACTCCAGGAACATAGGTGTCATGGGAAATTGGACTGCGTTGGGGCCGGTATTAACCCCACTGTTGTTGATCACCTGTGTTGTCGCGTTACAAAAATCGGAAGTGTAAATGCATAAGGAGTTGACTTGCTGAATGGAGTGATCAAGGCGGCGGGACATGCGCCTATGTTCACGCTCCCTCTCCTGTGCTTCCATTTGTCTCGCCTGCTCATTCTGTTGCATTTCAGCCCTCATCGTCTGATTTTCACGCCGCAGCTCGTGCATCTCAGCAATAAATAAGTCAATAGAAGAGCTAGATGCCTCGGCGTGCTCAATACTGGGTGGTGGAGGTCCGACACTTGCCTCGGGCTCGTGAGGATGTAACAACGGTAGGAACCCAGCTCCATGTGGTTCCGGTGCCGCCTCTTTCCAGACCTTGTAGAGGCCTATAGCTAGGCTATCAATGGGTGTCAGTGGGTGTTGCAGTAATTCGTAGGCATGCACCCTAACATTAGCCCTCTTGCACAACCCACAGATCAGGGATGGGTGTGGCAACCCTCCTGAAGACTTCCCATTAACAAATTGGAATGGAGTTCCGAATCAGTCGACCCACGCTAATGCTCCGCCCAGTCACCAAATAAAACAGGATAAGAGCCCGCATTGGAATTACTTGTGTTGCGTGGGTGGTGGGCCATAACTTGGCATTGATGAAGTATAACCATGCTTTCCCATATTTGCTTAAATCGGCTTGGCGAAAATGCACTGGCTCTCCCCTTGTCATAGTCCAACGAGCACCGGGTTTGCACAAGGTTGTAATGATCTCATCCTAGTCGGGCTTGTCGGCTCCATACTTAGTAAGGTCATCTTCACCATGGCTTTTAGGAAGGTTATAGTATTTTTTCAATGCTCCTTTTTCCGAATGAAACTTTCTTGCCCCTAACTGTTACCACATATTTTTCGGCGTTAGCGTAGAATTCCCTGACAAGAGGTATACATGCAGGCTCGGGCTGAGTGGCTAACGTTTCCCATCCTCTTTCCTTAATTATGTTTGCCAAACCCCAATTATTTACCGGGTCCGGAAGAATGCCCCTCTCAGGAATCAAAGGTTTTGTGACCATGGTGCTGTGGTAACGCTCGGAGGCTTCCGCACTTACCAACTTCTTCTTGTCATAAGTCTTGGATGCCTTGGAAGAGGAAGATTCACCCCACTGACGTTTGGTAGCCATCTAGATCAGAGCTGCAAGCAGAGCACTCAAAATAGCCAAGAATTCCCTCTCAGGCAATTTATCGAACAGGTGGCGTGCACTCTTTAAAATCACAAGTGTAAGTGCAATGGGGACTAGGCCAAACCCTCCACAAAGCCTTGCAATGGGAGCTAGCTATGTACCTGCTAATCAAAATCACCAAAACACAGCACCCAAGCAAGAAAAATTGGAAATTTATAGCCCTTTTTACCTTATCTTGGAGAACTTTTGAAAAGCCAAAGAAATCCTTCAAAAACCTATAAATTGTTGTTAAAATCCAAGATGGAAGATGAAAATGATGATGGGTTACCGCAATTGGGTGTCAATTTGATGCAGTGAGGCACGAAATTATGTTTGGGTAAGTTGTATGCAAGTTGGCTATAGAGTGGGAGGAGAGAGATATAAGAATGTAATGAAAAAAAAATGAGCCTAAGTGTGATTTAAAGAACCAAGCCCAGCTACCCATGTGCGGCCGCATGGCCTGCTGTGCGCCCGCGCGCGCCTGGCTGCCGGCAGCTGTGCGCCAACCTGCCCGCCCATGCCGCGCGCGCCGCCTACGCCCATCTGCGCCCGCACGCTGGCGCCTGCCTGGCTTGCTGGCGTGCTGCGTCGAGCGTGTCGCTGACATGCTTCGCTCAAATTCTGGACTGGACTAAAACACCTACATGTAGTACAAAATTAACAACATTAGGAACAATTAAAAATAAAACTCATCCTTATGAAATCCAAGTGATTTTTTTTAATAGAAACTTAATTTAACTTAAACAATAAAATGAAACATTGCGTTGCCTCCCAATTAGCGCTTGAGTTAGAGTCCTCAGCCTGACTATACCCCCTTCATATTGGATCAACGAGACTAATTGAGGTCTTTTGGCGCTCGATGTCGCCACCCAATAGTGCTTAATCCTTTGTCTGTTCACCTTGAATAATTGGTTTGTCTTCTCATCCCGCAGTTCAATTGCACCATGCGGAAAAACATGAGAAATATAAAATGGCCCTGACCATCTTGATTTGAGTTTACCTGGAAATAGCTTCAACCGAGAGTTATAAAGTAGGACGGGTTGTCCAACCTCAAACTTTCGATTGATTATCTTCTTGTCGTGCCACCTCTTGACTTTTTCCTGATAGAGCTTTGCATTCTCATATGACTGGAGACGGAACTCATCCATCTCATTGAGTTGCAAGAGGCGTTTCTCTCCTGCCGCATTCAAATCAAAGTTTAACCTCCGGATGGCCCAATAAGCACTATGTTCTAGTTCCACCGGTAGGTGACATGCTTTCCCATACACGAGCTGATATGGTGACATCCCGATAGGAGTTTTGTATGCCGTCCTATACGCCCATAAAGCGTCATCCAGCTTCAATGACCAGTCCTTTCTATTCGGGTTCACAACCTTCTCTAAAATCCTTTTCACTTCTCTATTGGATACCTCCACCTAACCACTTGTTTGAGGATGATAGGTCGTGGCAATTTTATGGGTTACCCCATATTTAGCAAGAAGGACATTAAAGTTCTTGTTACAAAAGTGCGACCCTTCATCGCTAATAATTGCACACGGAGTTCCGAATCTTGTGAAAACATTTTTTCGAAGGAACTTCAGCACAACCTTGGCATCATTGGTGGGTGTCGCGGCTGTTTCAACCCATTTTGACACGTAATCAACAGCTACAAGGATATACAAATTATTGAACGAAGACGGAAACGGACCCATAAAGTCAATACCCCAAGCGTCAAATATCTCAACCTCAAGGATTGTGGTTAGTGGCATCTCATGACACCTGGAAATGTTCCCTACTCTTTGACATCGATCGCATTTCAGCACAAACACATGGGCGTCCTTGAACAGCGTTGGCCAATAAAAACCTGACTGAAGCACCTTCGCCGCTGTTCTCTCTCTGCCATAGTGTCCTCCAAAAGCTGAGGCATGACATTGTTGCAAAATACTTTCCATCTCAGGTTGAGGTACGCACTTTTGGATCAGTTGGTCAGCACACTGCTTAAACAGAAAAGGTTCGTCCCAAAACTAATGCTTCACATCGTGCAGGAACTTCCTTTTTTGTTGATAGCTCAGCTCGGGCAGTAGCACATGGCTCACCACATAATTAACATAGTCAGCATACCATGGCACCTCATATGTGATGGCGAAAAGTTGCTCATCAGGAAAAGATTCATTAATCATGACATCCTCTCCCACCTCATGGTTTGCATTTTCCATCCTTTACAAGTGATCCGCCACTTGATTCTCGGTTCCCTTCTTATCTCGAATCTCGAGATCAAATTCTTAAAGTAATAAAACCCATCGAATCAAGCGTGGCTTTGCTTCCTTCTTTGCTATTAAGTACTTTATGGCTGAATGGTCCGTGTACACAATGACCTTGGTGCCAATGAGATAGGCACGAAATTTGTCAAAGGCATACACGATAGCAAGCAATTCCTTCTCCGTTGTTGTATAATTAAGTTGTGCTCCAGTTAGTGTCTTGCTAGCATAATAAATCACATGAAAAACCTTTCCTTGCGATGGCCCAAGATGGCACCAATTGCAAAGTCGCTAGCGTCGCACATCAATTCAAATGAAAGATTCCAATCCGGGGCCATGATAATAGGAGCACTTACAAGCTTCTTCCTTAGTAACTCAAAAGCCTCTAAACATGCATGACCGAAGACAAATGGAGTGTCTTTCTCAAGGAGACTACACAGCGGTTTTGTAATTTTTGAGAAATCCTTGATAAACCGCCTATAAAATTCAGCATGTCCAAGGAAGCTGCGAATGCCCTTGACGTTGGTTGGTGGAGGAAGTTTCTCAATGGTCTCAATCTTGGCCTTATTAACCTCCAGCCCTTTTGAAGATACTCTATGTCCCAAAATAATGCCTTCTTGCACCATGAAGTGGCATTTCTCCCAATTTAGCACCAAATTTGTTTCAACACATCGTTTCAACACTTTCACAAGGTTTTCAAGGCACAAGTCGAATGAATCTCCAAAAACCGAAAAATCATCCATGAAAACCTCTAATCCTTGCTCAACCATATTGGAGAAAATAGCCATCATACATCTTTGGAAAGTAGCGGGTGCGTTGCATAGCCCAAACGACATTCTTCTGAAAGCAAATGTCCCATATGGGCAAGTGAATGTCGTTTTCTCTTGATCTTCGGGGGCAATGGCAATTTGGTTGTAGCCCGAATATCCATCTAAGAGACAATAGAATTCATGTCCCGCCAACTGGTCTAGCATTTGGTCAATAAATGGGAGCGGGAAATGGTCCTTGCAGGTAGTCTTGTTCAACCTTCTGTAGTCCATGCAAACTCTCCATCCGGTGACAGTTCTAGTCGGGATCAACTCGTTGTTTTCATTAGACACCACTATCATGCGTCCCTTCTTTGGAACACATTGCACTGGATTGACCTATGGACTGTCTGAGATAGGGTAGATGATGCCGACATCAAGCAATTTGATAATTTCCTTCTTGACCACCTCCTTCATGACGGGGTTCAATCTATGTTGATGCTCAACCATAGGTTTGGCTTCATCTTCCAATATGATCTTGTGCATACAAAATGCAGGGCTAATTCCCTTGATGTCGGCAATGGACCAACCTAGGGTTGTTTTGTATTCCCGTAGCACTCTTAGCAACTTATTTTCCTGCACATCATCAAGTGAAGCAGACACAATAATAGGCAAAGTACTAGCATTACCCAAATAAGCATACCTCAAGTGGGTTAGTAATGGTTTGAGCTCCAAAGTAGGTGGCTCCTCCCATGAGGATTTTGCATTGGTACTAGAACAGCTTGGTCTATCTAACGATTCGAATTGTTGCTTAAACTTGATAAAATGTGGAGGAACATTCAGCACATTTACCATCTCATTAGGAAAAAAGAGATTCACTCTCAAGTGATTCTCCCAGCAATTCTTCAAAAGGGTCAACTTCATAGTTTGTTGTGAACACCTCATCCACTGCCTCGTCAATCAAGTCTATCCTGAAGCATTCATCATGCACATTAGGAAATTTCATTGCTTTAAAAACATTAAAAGTTACCTCTTGATCTTGGACACGCATGGTTAGCTCTCCTTTTTGCACATTAATCAAGGTTCTGCCTGTGGCTAAAAATGGTCTCCCAAGGATGATAGGTATCTCACTGTCTTCTTCAAAATCAAGGACAATGAAATCTACTGGAAAAATAAACTTGTCCACCTTGACAAGCATATCTTCTACTATGCCTCTTGGGTATGTGAGAGACCTATCCTCAAGTTGCAATGTAACATTTGTAGGTTTTGCCTCACTTAATCCCAACTGTTGATAAATTGAGAGTGGCATTAGATTGATGCTCGCCCCCAAGTCACATAGGGCCCTGCCAAAGAATTGGTTACCAATTGTACAAGGAATCGTGAAACTTCCCAAATCTTTCAACTTTGGTGGTAACTTTCTTTGTAACACAGCACTACATTCTTCGGTTAGTGCCACCGTCTCAAACTCCTCAAGCCTTCTCTTTCTTGACAAGATTTCTTTCATGAACTTCACATAACCAGGCATTTGTTCTAATGCCTCAGAGAATGGTATATTTATGTGCAATTTCTTGAAAACTTCCAAGAACTTAGAGAATTGCTTTTCCAACTTTATTTTCTGTTGACGTTGTGGAAACAGGCATGGTGGATACATAGGGCCTTGCTTGCTCCCCTCCGGTTTTGGGACTGGCTCCTTTTCCTTCTTTTCTGCTTCTTTTTTCTTTTCTACTTCTTTTCTCCTTTCTTCCTCTTTCTCCCCGTTCATATCCTCAAGCATTACTTCTGCTGGAACCTCATTCACAACTTCCGGTAGTTCCTTCCCACATCTCAAAGTTACAGCCTTGCAATGCTCTTTACCTTCTCTCTTCGAGTTAACTTCGATGTCACTAGGTAAGGCATCAGGAGGACGGATATTCATAGCACTAGCTATCTGTCCAAGCTGAAGCTCTATATTCCGTATCGAAGCGCTATGTTGGGCAACCAATTGAACCAATAAATCATCCCCACTAGGCTTTTTCTCCTGTTGTGGCAAGGGTGGGTTTGAGGCTTGTTGGTGTGATTGGGGTTGATGGTGTGATTGAGTTTGATTTTGAAATCCTGGGGGATATTGATGTCTAGGAGCTGAATATTGGTTTTGGGTATTGTTGTTGTTGCTCCATGAGAAATTTGGGTGATTTTTTCATCCAGGATTGTAGTGATTTGAGTGAGGGTTGTTTTATTATCTATTGTAATTACCAACGAACTGTACGGATTCCGCATTGATGGCACATTGCTCGGTAGGATGATTTCCAACACACAACTCACAGGTCTTAGAAATGCTTTGCACAGATTGAGATCCTAAATTTTTCACTTCCTTTGTAAGCGCGGCTAGCTGTGCGGTTATTGAAGTGAGAGGATCAACCTCAAATTTTCCTTCTGCCTTCTGTGGCATTTTCCTCTCCGAAGGCCATTGATAAATATTAGCAGTCATGGTTTCCAATAATTTATATGCTTCCGCAAAATTCTTTCCCATTAAACTACCACCTGCAGCTGCGTCGACACTTGATCGAGTGGCATTGGTCAAACCATTATAAAAGATCTCAACTTGCAACCATTGAGGCAAACCATGGTGTGGACATCTCCTTATTAGGTCCTTGAACCTTTCCCAAGCTTCATACAAGGACTCAGAATCATATTGAACAAACGAAGTGATGTCATTCTCAATCTTACAGTTTTCGCGGGTGGGAAGAACTTTGCCAAAAATTTCTGGGCTAAGTCATCCCATTAAGTAATTGAGCCTGAGGGAAGCGAATGCAACCAACTCTTTGCCTTGTCACGGAGCGTGAAAGGAAATAGTCGGAGTCTAATTGCATCATCAGTAACTTGAGTGTACTTGAATGTGTCACAAATTTCTAGAAAACTCAAAAAATGAGCATTTGGGTCGTCATTGGGTAACCCACCAAACTGCAAACAGTTTTGGACCATTTGGATGGTGCCTAGCTTAATTTCGAAGTGAGTGGCCTCAATGGCTGGCCTGGAAATGCTTGAGTGCAAATCTGTGACAAGAGGCATGGCATACTCCCTCAAGGATTTAGGCTCCTCCTCAGCCATGGTATTTTGATTGGGTATACCCCGAACTTTGTCTCTTCGTAGTCTTCGAATATTTCTCTCGATCTCGGGATCGTAAGGAATTAACTCAAGACCACGTGAGTGTGGCATACAAATCAAGAATACCTACAAAACAAAAATGTAAATTATATACAAGTCTAAAAAGAGACCAAGTCGAATAAAATTGATATTGGTGTAATTATTAGGAAACAATTCCCCGGCAACGGCGCCAAAAACTTGTTGGTCGATTTAGCTATCGATAAACACACACGTGCAAGTATACACGGTCCACAAGTAATATATGATAAGATATGAGTCGAACCCACAGGGAATTGTTACGAATAGTAACTAAGTACCAATCGTATATCAATTTGATCTAATTTAAACAATGAAAGTTTGATTGTTTGTTGATTGGTTGAGTTCACAAGTCAAGTAATGAATAAAATGCGGTAAAATATCAAGATCGAAAGGTCTAAGATTACAATTTCCCCCAACACGTCATTTGAATCTCCTAACTCTCTCTTTTCAATCAGTTATAACATACGAATTGACAACCGAGAAATCAAAACTACATAAGAGCCTCTGTCGATGGTCAATCACGAATCTTCCTAAGCGGTGCGTAGGTATATGTCTATCCTAGGCACTATCAAGAGAATAATTTCAGGAATGATTAATAGACACGTGTTACCAAATCTAATTAAACCTCCCTTCAATTACCAACTTTCACATCGGAAGTCATTAAGACTAGATTCTCAATTGGTTGCATGCGGTAATTAGGTATATTTCTATCCCAACTACTATCAAGATACCTATTATTGCAGATAATTAATAAGACATATGTCACTTAATCCGATTAATAACCCACAACAATCTATACTCTCGCATGTTATCATAACTAGGTTTTAACCTATAATCCGTTCGTCAAGTTCATATAGGTTCCCAAGGTAATTACGGGCCAAGCAATTAATCAAGAAGCAAAGGTTATGATAATCAATTCACACATGCATAACTAAAATCAATAGAGAGAGAATTCAATTCAAATTAAGTGTTGGGTTCCATTGTAATCTTAGAATAGAAGGTTAGTTCATGATAGCTACAATGAACATCATTTTCAATTGATACATTGTCAAATTCGAACTACAAAGGAGATGGAAATCTAGAAATAAAATCACTTTTGAAGCTATTTAGCTGGTGTTCCTTTGGTTGCTGTTGGTTTCTAGCTCTCCTCCTTGGCCTTGCAATTCTTCTTGACTGAGTTCCTTAGCTTTTGGCTTGATTCAGCTTGATTTGCAGCCTTGAGCACTGTTGGTTTATGTATTTTGTAGCCTCCCTCTCTCTAGATATCTGATATGAGGCTTAGAAGAGATTATAAATAGTCTTCATCAAGAAACCCTAGCCAAAATCGGACAAAATGGAGCTCAGATCGCACTCAGGGCTGTGTCAGATCGCACTCAGCATGGCGTTGTGCGCCTGCACGGCGTCTGGTGCGCGCGCGCCCAGGGCCCTGCCTGCCGCACGCTGGCTGCCGAGTGTCGCGCCGTGTGCCCGCACGCCCAGGCATGCGCCCGCGCCCAGGCGCCTGCATGCCGCACCGCCTGCCGAGTGCCGCGCCGTGCGCCCGCACACCCAGGCGTGCGCCCGCGCCCATGCCCCTGCATGCCGCTCCGCCTGCCGAGCCATGCGCTGCCGACGCTGCTGAGCACGCCCGCACGCGCGCGCGCGCCCCCACGGTCAGGCGTGCGCTCGCGCCCGTGCGCCTGCCTCTGTCGAGCCATGCCGCCGAGTGTCAGCGCGCGCCCGCAAGCCCACGCCGCGTGCCCGCACGCCGGCGCCTGTCGAGTGTCAGCGCCCAGTGCCAACGCCGTGCGGCACGCCGCCCGACGCCGTGCACGCACTTCAACGCCGTGCACGCTCAACTTCCAATTCTCGTCAAATTAAACCCCGAGCATCATCAAACATTAATTTTCACCGTATCAACTTTCGGGCACGGAAATCCAAGCACGGGTTGCCCTTGTGGCTTGGTCGACGCCGAACGCCGTGCACGCAATCCAACGTCGTGCCGAGCGTCGCTAAGCACTGATTTCCGTCATACTACCATTCGGGCGCAGACGTCCAGGCACGGACAATGAGTCAATACAACCAACGATCCAAGCGGTCTTTATTTCAATTCCTACAAACATAATAAAAATGCATCAAAGTAACATAAAACATGTAAAAATAACTAAAAACTAATTTATGTAGAAACAAGATAAAAATGCATAAAAACCATATAAAACACCCATAAGACTTGCAAATTGTCAAGGCCAAAAGTACCCAAATTATGTGTATAAAACACACTCATCAGCTACAAGTATACTCCAAGTGGGCTAACAATTGGACTTCGTTTTAAATCCTTTTGGGCTCGCTTTTAATTGTTTGGACCACTAGTATTCAAGTTTATTAATTCCATACTTTGGCTACTAGTTTACTACATGTTGGGCTAAGTTAGTTAATTTATATATTAATTATCCAAGTCCATAATCAATTAAATGAGTGGACTTGGTTAATTAATTAATTAGGCTAGTCCACTAGTATTTACTTACTATTTGGACTATTAAATATAATTAATCATATTTCACATAATTTTCATTAATTAATACTCATATTAATTAAATTTACAAAATTTATTTACTTACTATATTCAATTTAATTGAATATTCAGTTACTTGCTATCTTATCAATTGTTTGATATTAATACTCTTAGGTTAGTTCGCTAATTTAAATAACTATTAGTGGAACCTCTTTTAAACTAACAATTAGTCACATATATTTTCCACATAAGTTATAACATATTTATCATCATTGATAAATAATTATTATATTCATTGAATCACATATTTATTTAATATATGTCACAAAGGTTTTTAATACCATTGAGAAATAATTTAATAAACTTATTTCTTGGCTTTTCTTTTTGTTCCATTAATACATTGACTTAATTAGCCCTAATTGGCTTGATAAGCTATTACACATTCATATAATCATTTTATATAATTCATATCAATAATTAATCACTTAAAGATTATAAATCTTTTTAATTTACCATTCAAGACTAATATTCAAGCTTTGTTAATTTATAACATAACTTATCTTGCTTTTTCCTTAATCAAATTGATTAAGTATTTATTTAGTTAACTTAAAATATATAAATTAACTATCTTGCTTAATTCACATATTTACTTATATGCTCCAAGTAATTTCTAATAAAAAAAATTTATTCGTAAAATTTACATATATAATCATATTAAAGTTTTGGTCCTTACACCATCTTAATATTGAACCTAGAGGGTCACACTATAAAAGAAAGAAATATAATTTTAGAAGTGATTAGCTTAATAATAATAAATTAAATGTATTTAATTTATTAGTGGAATAAATTAAATAGCTTAATATTTATAATTAAGTATTTGGAGAAATACTAAATTATAAATTAATAAGAGTAGTCATCTTATTATTATTATTATTACTAAATTGACTAAATAATAATAATATAGTATTTGGAGAAATACTAATATTTATAATTAAGTATTTAGAGAAATACTAGATTATAAATAAATAAGAGGTGTCTTATTATGGGATAGACTAATGCTAATGCAACTTGCATCTCTCTTGCAAGTATTCTCAAAACTCTAAGGTGTTAGGATAGAGAATTAGGATTAGCTACCCAAGATCTAGTAGAATCTAAAATCACATCTTCAATAAATTTCTCTTGGTGGATGACCTCTTGGGCGTTGCACACTTTGAGTAGTGAATGTTTGATCCGAGGATTAGAGAGATCGCAGAGGAGCAAAGATTGGAGTTTGAAGACTACATCAAAGTTTTGATCTTTTTCAAAGTTATATCTTTTATCGTTCCTCAATTAATGATGTTTCATAAGGTGATTTATGGGACTGCAGAAAAAAATTTAAATTGCTTTTATTGCATGTTTTTCGCTGCATTACAATTTGATTATATACTTTGATCTTGTTTCTGCAAACCAACAGATTATATATATTATCTTATTCGAATTTTGAGTATGTGAGCTTAAGAATGGAGTCAAGGCCTTAGACCTTGCGTTTAATGCATCTTGACGTAATTCCCACGATGGACGTTTTTCGATTGTAATGTTGCAACGCGATTCTTTGTACATGTAAATTTGGGCCTTAAAACAGTATCGAGGGTTTCATCCCCTGAAAACCAGATTTAAGGCCCCGTAATAGTGAAAAATTATGATTGCTGGTGTAACGAAGAATCTCGATTCCTATTTGGCGAAGGGTTTGAAAACCATATTTTTCAAAAATATCACCTAAAAAGGTTTTCTTTAAATAATAAAAGCTAAAATAAACCTTTTTTTCGAATCAAATCCCTCGTGCAGAGGTCCAAAGAGATTTTAAGTTACTTTTCAAAATAACGCACTTCCCACGATTTCGACTTAAAAGCTAGGTAGATTTTCTCAAATTCACACACACACACACATACTTCACACTTAAGAAAACATTAAGATACGGTAACCGTGTTTTCACAGAAGTCGGGGGTACCTAACACCTACTTCTCACTTAAGCAAGCCCCCGAACTCTATAAATCTCGGTTTTGAGACCAATTTTATGGAGTAACATATTGGGCCATAGTGTAAAATTCTAAAATTCGGATGAATTGGTATATCCATTTAAATCTTTACCAACTAACGACTCTGTCTAATTGGCCCTTTCTTAAAATTAACCTTTCAAAATCTCCGTCAGCATTTATGTTAGATTTTTCCTAAAAATCTCCCTTTAAATAAAATAAATAAATCGAAATCTTAAAAAAAGGTAGAAACACGAAATAGGAAAAATTCCCGGCGTCGACATACTTCAACTAGGGTAAACCCTTATTCATTAGTATACGATATAGAGCCAGTTATGCCCACTAAAGTTAAAATGTCTTCACCAAGGATACTATTGGATGCAAGAATCAACGAAGATGAATGGATCTGAGACAAATACAACCAATTATCTATGATGGATGAAAAAAGAATGGCGACAGTATTCCATGGACAATTATATCAACAAGAAATTTCTCAATCTTACAACAAGAAGGTGCAATCCCAAGAATTCAAGAAAAATGACTTGGTATTAAAGAAGATCATTTCGTGTCAAGATGAGGCTAAAGGGAAGTTTACCCCGAGCTAAGAAGGCCCTTTTGTTATCAAAACGATTTTATCTGGCGGTGCACTAATCGTACGAGAAATGGATGATGAAGTGTTCCCGCAACCAATTAATTCTGATTCTGTGAAACGATTCTATACCTGAAAAATAAATTTTGACATCGACGACTTCTACGAAATTGTGAGACGAGAGAAAGGAGAGAATAAACTTTGTGCGAGGGCACAATGAAAATCTGAAAGGACGTTATGAGTAAAAGATGTAGGGCCAGGGCAAGATACAAAAGTGTTGACACGTAAACAACTCGAAAGGGCTACGATGTGCAACAATGATAGAGCCGGACTTGGTGAAAACCTAGCATTTGACGCTAGGGGCAAAAAATAATAAAAAAATCCTTTTGTTCATCCATCGATCTGACTTGTTTAAACTACGTAAGACTTGATCTCCTCTCATTTTATAGGAGTACATAGGTAGCTAGTCATGGTGCGGTCCCATCCTTACAAACTCATCAAAATTCTTTGACAATATAAACGACTCAATATGCATGAACTACGTAAAACATGATCTCCTCTCGTTTTATAAGAGTACGTAGGCAGCCATCGTGGCACGGTTTATCTCATGCCTAGCAATTTTTTCTCAATATGAAAGCCACCAAATTATACCTCATAAAACAAACCAAACCCGTTTAAACCACTACATCATAAACCGAGTTGAGCTCTTAGATTCAATCCAATAAAATTAGAAAGCATCTTAACATCAGTCATCGAAGCCGAAACAATAACTTGAAATGAAAAGTACAACAATATATCGAAAGCATGCTCATCAGGATAAAATGGTGATCAGATTAAGACGAAAAATACATCATAAAGGAAAGTTGATTGAAACATAAATCTTTTCATACATATAATCTATTTTTTATACATGTTTTAAAAGACAAATAATAAAATATAATCAAACTTTACAGAAAAAAGTAAATAAGACAAGAACAAAGACTATAGGTCCGATGTTAGGCTGACGAGGAACTCAAGGTAGCTGATGGCCTCAAGAGTTTGTGGTCCCATCCTAAGATGATACTCAACTGCATCAATACGATCCATCAAAGCCGCAACCATGTGAAATGTCCTCTCTTGGCTCTTCAGAACACAGCGATCCTGAGCTAACAACTCATCATCATATGCCCTATGAGCATCCCAATTGGTGATAGTAGCATCCCTTGCAATGAAAGTGGCATCTCTACCGGCTATAGTAGTCTACATCAAAACTCGGGCCGGATCCCTCTCAAAAGTAAGAACTCGCATGCGGCTCTCTAGCTCGTGAAAGTAGTATGCACACAAGCCAATCATATTTGATATGATGTAGCATATACTTTGTAATATTATTCATTTATTAATGGGAGTCTTAAAGGCATTTTCCTTTATCTACATGATGCTGTTATTTAATATGTGATAAACTCATAGTTTTAAGTAATACTTTTAGAATCATGATGATGATCATGCTAATGAGATCTAAATTCTTAGAAAGCTTAAAACTAAAATCGTTCCTAATCGTTGGATTACTAAAAGAGGATTAGTGAATCCGGATAGATTAGTACATACGTTGCTTACTATTAGGAAGAGGATGATTGATCTCATAATCATTTGTGTGGAGACACTAAAGCAAGTATGTAGGTGCTTATTAGAGAATAAGTTCACTAAACGTGGCTCGCTAAGGAATACCTAATGGAGTTTTATTCGCCTGTTAATAGAAATTCCTTTAGTGATAATAGTACAAGTGATCCTTAGACTTGAGATCATCATAGTATCTTATGTATGATAAGTTATGCTTTGACGTGTCCTTTAAGACCTTTAGAGTATATCAAAGGGTATGATTGGGTATAATAAGTTGTACATAGAGATAGGTGAATGATTAACAAAGAATCTACCATGTCTAATAAAAGATGCGAATGTCCTAGATTCGATAAATGACAACTCAGTAGTCCTTGGCCAAGGCAGAATGAAATTAGAAAGGAGTTTCTAATTTGTATAATTTAGAGTTGTGCATTTAAGAATCAAAATATATATAATTAAATAAAATAAGACTTGACAGTAATTACATGTTTTATATTTAATTGGGACATTGTATGGTAGAAGGATTGAATTGTACAGTAACTATGCACTGAAAGGTTCTTTTGTGATTAATGTTAAAATTTATATTATCTGGAAAGTCGTTAATCGGTAAGGGGGCTTACCCTTATTGTAGAATAAATATTATTTATTTAAATGAATTAAATAGTTTAATTTATTTATTTAAATAAGATTAAAATTATTCTAATTGATTTATTCATAACCGGTTTAATGTGGAGAACCTAAAGGGTCATACCGCAAAAGGAAAATATTTATTTAAGAAGTAAATGACATAATTGTAATAATACGTTAAGTGTATTTAATTTAGTCTATGGACATAGAATAAATTAAATAGCTTAATATTTATTATTTAATATTTTAAAAATATTAAATATAAATTAATAAGAGGAGTCTTATTATTATTATTACTATTATTATTATTTAATTCTTAAAAGGGTTTTGGAATTAATTAATAAAAGTACTCTCATAAATTCCTAATTGTATTATGAGTTTAATTAATTAAAAGAGTTTAATTTAAACAAATAACCTAATCCTAAATAGGTTAGGAGGGTTACCTATAAATAAGAGGAGTCTTGTTATGGATGAGGGTTACACACACTTCCATTAGAATTGTGAAGAGTACTTATAATTTCTATAGAGATAGAAACTAGGGTTTTGCTAACACCTATCTTCTTGAACAAGTATTTTTCCTTGGTGGATCACCTTTAGAAGCTAAGCACTTGGGTGACTAACGTTGATCAAAGGAAGGAATCTCACCGTTGAATTCAAGGAGAACGCAAAGGACTTTGGAGTTGAACTTGTACCCGAGAAAGCTTAAGTCTACGAGAGTATAATTCTTATTCTCTATCTCTTTCGTTTGATTGATAATTGAATACAAGGAAAGATCATGGTGATGGTTTGTATTAAAATTTTAAAATCTGTTTTTATCGCGCTTCCGCTTTATTTATGTAATTTGATTGCATGCTTGCGTAATATACAATCCTTGTGTTAATTATCGAGTTTGATGATTCCATGTATGTATGTGTATGTGATTGGATCAAATTTTCTGGGCAAACTGAGTTTTCTGATTCTGCGATGCAACGCAGCCGCGCCGCTTCCAGTTCATTCTAGAGCGTGGTCGCGCCTGAACCCAGAAATCGTTTCTGGGGGTGCAGCGCGGGCACGCCGCTCTTAGTTCATTTTGGAGCGCGGCCGCGCTTGCCTGCAGAGTTTAAAAATTTTATTTTTCTTCGATTAATATAAATGATTTATTTAATTGAAATAAGTTTAAAATAAAGATGTTTATTTTATCTGGAATAGGATTCCAGGTTGCTAAAATTAAAAGAGTTTAATTTTGGTTTAGTTTTTAATTAAAATAAAAGAGTTTATTTTGTTTCGAAACTAAATATTAGCAAACTTTTTGCCCATTAAATGATATCAATGTGAAAGTAGTATGCACACAAGCCAATCATATTTGATATGATATAGCATATACTTTGTAATCTTATTCATTTATTAATAAAAGAATTGATTTTCTTAAAGACATTTTACATTATCTACATAGTGCTGTTATATTAAATGTGATAAACCCATAGTTTTGACCAATGCTTTTAGAATCATGATAGTGATCATGCTAATAGTGATCATGCTAATGAGATCTAAATTCTAGATAGCTCACAAACTAAAATCGTTCCTAGTCGTTGGATTACTAAAAAGGGGATTAGTGAATCCGGGTAGATTAGTACATACGTTGCTTGCTCTTAGGAAGAGAATAATTGATCTCATAATCATTTGTGTAGAGACACTGAAGCAAGTATGTAGGTGCTTATTGGAGAATAACTACACTGACCGTGGCTCGCTAAGGAATACCTAATAGAATTTTACTCGCCTATCAATAGGAATTCCTCTAGTGATAGTAGTACAAGTGATCCTTGGACTTGAGATCATCATAGTAGCTTGTGTATGATGAGTTATACTTTGACATGTCCCTTAAGACCTTTGGGGTATATCAAAGGGTATGATTGGGTATAATAAATTGTGCATGAAGATATGTGAATGATTAACAAAGAATCTACCACGTCTAGTAAAAGATGTGATTGTCCTATGTGATTCGATAAATGACAACTCAGTAGTCCTTGGCCAAGGCAAATGAAATTAGAAAAGAGTTTCTAATTTGTATTATTTAGAGTTGTGCATTTGGGAATCGAAATACATATAATTAAATAAAATAAGACTTGACAGTAAATCCATGTCTTATATTTAATTGGGACATTGTATGGTAGAAGAATTGAATTGTACGGTAACTATTCACTGAAATGTTCTTTTGTGATTAATGTTGAAATCTATATTATCTGAAAAGTCGTTGATCGCTAAGGGGGCTTACCCTTATTGTAGAATAAATATTATTTATTTAAATAAATTAAATAGTTTAATTTATTTATTTAAATAAGATTAGAATTGTTTTAATTGATTTATTCACAACCGGTTTAATATGGAGAACCTAAAGGGTCACACCACAAAAGGAAAATATTTATTTCAGAAGTAAATGACATAATTGTAATAATAGTTAAGTGTATTTAATTTAGTCTATGGAGATAGAATAAATTAAATAGCTTAATATTTATTATTTAATATTTTGGAAATATTAAATATAAATTAATAAGAGGAGTCTTATTATTACTATTACTATTACTATTATTTAATTCCTGATAGGGATTGAGAATTAATTAATAGAAGTACTCTCTCATGAATTCCTAATTAGATTAGGAACATAATTAATTTAAGGAGTTTAATTATAATAAAAACCCTAATCCTAAATAGTTTAGGGAAGGGTTTTCCTACATCTATAAATAAGAGGAGTCTTATCATAGATTAGGGTTACACGCTCTTGCATAAGAATAGTGAAGAGTACTTGTAATTTCTATAGAGATGGAAACTAGGATTTTGCCAATACCCAACTTCTTGAATACCTATTCTTTCTTGGTGGATCACCTCTAGAGGCCAAACACTTGGGTGGCTAATGTTGATCAAAGGAAGGAATCTCATCCATGGAATTCAAGGAGAACGCGAAGGAATTGGAGGTGAACTTGTACCCGAGGAAGCATGGTTCTACGAGGGTATAATTTCTTAATC
This sequence comes from Aralia elata, assembly GCA_034770075.1. Classification (NCBI taxonomy): domain Eukaryota; kingdom Viridiplantae; phylum Streptophyta; class Magnoliopsida; order Apiales; family Araliaceae; genus Aralia; species Aralia elata. Next base: position 61,037,500 of record CM068382.1, read on the forward strand.
TCTATCTCTTTCGTTAATTGATAATTGAACACAAGGAAAGATCATGGTGATGGTTTGTATAAAAATTTTAAAATCCAATTTATTACGCTTTCGCTTTATTTATGTAATTTGATTGCATGCTTGCGTTATATACAAACCTAACACAATGCATATATGGAATTGTTTTATTAGTCATGAGATGAATGTTATTTATTAATGCATATGGAGATATGTATGATAATAAATAGGGATTGATTATGGATTATTGACCAATGTGTGATTGGATTTATTTTAAATGATGCTTAAATGAATGAGTTTTTATAAATGGGGTCTGCGTACCTCGTTTTCTCTAATTTTTCTTGACGTAAATTTTATCTTCCTCCTATGTACTTCCCGTTGATTGCTGATCAAGGTTTCTATTTATTGTAAATAGTTTATGTAATAGGATTAGTTAGAATAATTTGAAAAATTGGAGACAAAGGAGCGAGGAGCACTTGAAGACCCGTTGGTAATGGAGCCCGGGATTTAAATGTAATAGTTATATTTAAATTCAGGTCTTCCACCTTAGTTTTGACCTTTTGGTTCACTTGGTGACTTTAGTGAACCAAACTAAAATAAAAGTCCATAATTAGTCCGGGTAGAATATAGTATTCTGTATATGCATGTTTACTATATATATATATATATTATACAACATGCTTCACATGTTAAATAATATGACGCGTATTATATATATATATGTGTGTGTGTGTGTGTGTGTGCATGTGCGCTAAACAAGATGAGACAATTAATAATAAACCCCTCAAAGAAATTATATTAAGTTGTAACGTTCAAAGATATTTGGAATATCGAATGTCGCTTTCTAGCATGGTAAAGCGATAGAGTATTGAATATTTAAGATGTTGGTTTATTACATTGGATGTTTATAAAAGGAACTGGACATTACCGCTTTGTTGTGCACACACAAGGGTTGTATTTTTCTCTTCACTTATATGGAAATGCAGGGTTTGACTTAACTTAGATTATTTTAGTTCGGATGTACACACACTTGACCATTATAATCTAAAAGGCAAAAGACAAGGAGTTACATGGTTATGTAATTGACAATAGTTGTCTACCAATTTATTTATATATAGTTTGTTGTGCACATACAAGGCTATATACATTTGAAATGGGATCCTTATTCTCACTAGCAAATCTTTAATTAGATTTATCGAACTATATATAGAGGGTAATATAGTTTGAAAAAATAGTGATAGATACCAATTTAAATAAAGACCTAATTTATTTTGGTAATTAATAAAATGAATGTAAGCTAAAATGTTGTCTATTTCACATGCAGAATTTCAAAAATGTCAAACTCACTATCACTGCGTAGCATGACTTGACCGAATTATACAGACTGGTTAAGGAATCTGAGAATTGTTCTCACTGCTGAAAAGATTTCTTATGTCCTAAATTCGCCCGTCCCTACAATTGTTGCAGAAATAGCCTTTGAGGAAGAGATTGCTACTTTTAGAAAGTGGCAAGATGATACAATCTTGGCTCAATGCATCATGCTCGCATCCATGAGTAACGAGCTTCAGCGTCAGTATGAAACTATGGATGCTCCTACTATATTGTTGCACCTCAAGGAGTTGTATGGTGAACAAAGTAGGACTGCTAGATATCAGATATCTAAGGAGCTCTTTCGATCTTAGATGATTGAGGGCACTACTGTTGAGACTCATGTCCTAAAGATGATCAATCTGATTGAATAACTTGAAGAGCTAGGGTTCGTAATGGATGGGGAGTTAAGTCAAGATTTGATCTTGTAGTCACTCTCGGACAACTTCTCACAATTTGTTGTGAATTTTCACATGAATAAGTTAGACGTCAACTTGCCTGAGTTACTTAACATACTAAAAACTGCTGAAGGTCACTTCTCATCCAATAAGAACCAAGTCTTACTAGTGGATGATTCTTCCAAGAAAAGGAAGAGGCCCAAGGTATCTTCTAAAAAGAAGAAAAAGAAGAAAGCGAAAGGAAAGGATAATAAGAAAGTTGATGTTGATAGTAAAGGATTATGCTACCATTGCAATAAGCTGGGACACTGGAAGAGGAACTGCAAGCAGTATCTTGCGGACCAAAAGAAGCTTGGAAAAGCATCGACTTCCGATCTAGGTTTGTTCATGATTGAAATTAATTTTTTTGAAAGTCAAAATTCTACTTGGGTATTGGATACTGACTGCGGTTCTCACATATGTAACAATATGCAGGGACTAAGTAGAAGTAGAAAGTTGAACAAGGATGAAGTAGTCATACGAGTGGAAAATGGAGCAAAGGTTGCTGCATTAGCTGTAGGAACTTATCGTTTAGCACTGCTTACGGGCAAGTCCATTAGTTTAAATAATTGTTATTATGTTTCAACACCCATTAGAAATATTATTTCAATTTCTGTATTGGATATGGATGGTTTTGATATTATAATAAAGAACAGCAGTTGTTCTATTTATAATAAAAATATTTTATATGGTGTTGGCAATTTACTGAATGGACTTTACATACTTGACTTGTATGAAAATATATTTCAAATTGAACAAACTAAGAAATGAAAAAGAGATGATATTAATTATACCTTTATGTGGCACTATAGACTCGGTCATATTAATGAAACAAGATTAACCAAATTGTATAAAGATGGGCTTTTAGAGCTATCTGATTACGAATCATATCCAACTTGTGAGTCTTGTCTCATAGGTAAAATGACTAAATCTCCTTTTAGTGGAAAAGGAGAAAGAGTTACAGAGTTGTTAGCGTTGGTACACACAGACGTATGTGGACCTATGGCAATGAATGCACGAGGAAGGTATTCTTATTTTATCACTTTCACTGATGATCATTCTAGATTTGGATATATGTATTTAATGAAATACAAATTTGAATCGTTTGAAAAGTTCAAAGAATCCAGAAGGGAAGTAGAGAAGCAAACTGGTAAGAGTATTAAGATTCTTCAATCGGATCGAGAAGGGAAATACTTAACCAATGAGTTTCTCAATTGTCTCAATGAAAATGGTATAATCTCAGAATGGACTCCACTAGGGACGCCACAGTTAAATGGTGTATCTGAAAGGAGAAATTGAACATTGTTGGACATGGTTCGTTTCATGATGAGTTTTACCGACCTTCCAGTATCATTCTGGGGTTATGCCTCAGAAACGGTTACATACCTACTTAACAAGGTACCTACCAAATCCGTCCTAAAGACTCCATATGAATTATGGATAGGGAGGAAACCTAGTCTCAAGCATGTTAAGACTTGGGGTTATCCAACTTATGTCAAAAGGTTTGAGCATGATAAGCTAAAGACTAGATCCGACAAGTGTAGATTTGTAGGATATCCCAAAGAAAGTTTAGGATATTATTTGTATCATCCTACTGATCAAAAGGTGTTTGTTGCGAAACACGTTGCCTTCTTGAAAAAGGAGTTTATCCTTGAAGGGGTCAGTGGGAGTAAGATATATCTTGAAGAAGTTCGAGAACCACAACATACTACGGATCAAAGTCAGGTACCTGGCCAAGTGGAAGAACCTACTGTACCACAACCTATTCGTAAATCTAGAAAGAGTACCGAAGATACCTGAAAGGTATGAATTCATCATAGAGGATGTGATGAGGTACGCATCATAGATGATGATGATCCATTGACTTACGAAGAGGCTATGAGTAGTAAAGACTCAGAGAAATGGCTAGAAGCCATGAAATTCAAAATGGATTCCATGTATGAAAACCAAGTATGGACTTTAGTTTCACCACCTGAGGGCATTAAGCCTATTGGGTGCAAATGGGTCTTTAAGAGAAAGACTAGAGCGAACGGCAAGGTAGAGACCTATAAGGCCCGACTGAAAATAGTATGCACACAAGCTAATCATATTTGATATGATGTAGCATATACTTTGTAATCTTATTCGATTATTAAAGGCATTTTCATTATCTACATGATGTTGTTATATTAATATGTGATAAACCCATAGTTTTGAGCAATGCTTTTAGAATCATGATGGTGATCATGCTAATGAGATCTAAATTCTAGATAGCTCACAAACTAAAATCATTCCTAATTGTTGGATTACTAAAAAGAGGATTAGTGAATCAGATAGATTAGTACATACGTTGCTTGTTCTTAAGAAAAGGATGATTGATCTCATAATCATTTGTGTGGAGACACAAAAGCAAAGTATGTAGGTGCTTATTAGAGAATATGTTTACTGAACGTGGCTCGCTAAGGAATACCTAATGGAGTTTTACTCGCCTTTTAATAAGAATTTCTCTAGTGATAGTAGTACAAGTGATCCTTGGACTTGAGATCATCATAGTATCTTGTGTATGACGAGTTATACTTTGACATGTCCCTTAAGACCTTTAGGATATATAAAAAGGGTATGATTGGGTATAATAAGTTGCACATGGAGATATGTGAATGATCAATAAAGAATCTACCATGTCTAGTAAAAGATGAGAATATCCTATGTGATTCGATAAATGACAACTCAGTAGTCCTTGGCCAAGGTAGAATGAAATTAGAAAGGAGTTCTAATTGATTTATTCACAACCGGTTTAATATGGAGAACCTAAAGGGTTACACCGCAAAACGAAAATATTTAGTTAAGAAGTAAATGACATAATTGTAATAATAAGTTAAGTGTATTTAATTTAATCTATGGAGATAGAATAAATTAAATAGCTTAATATTTATTATTTAATATTTTGAAAATATTAAATATAAATTAATAAGAGGAGTCTTATTGTTATTATTATTATTACTATTATTTAAATCCTAATAGGGATTGAGAATTAATTAATAGAAGTACTCTCTCATGAATTCCTAATTAGATTAGGAGTTTAATTTAATTAAAGGAGTTTAATTAGAATAGAAACCCCAATCCTAAATAGTTTAGGGGAGAGTTTTCCTACATCTATAAATAAGAGAAGTCTTATCATAGATTAGGGTTACACACTCTTACATTAGAATTGTGGAGAGTAATTACAATTTTTATAGAGATAGAAACTGGGGTTTTGCTAATACCCATCTTCTTGAATAGATATTATTCCTTGGTTGATCACCTCTAGAGGCCAAACACTTGGGTGGCTAACGTTGATCAAAGGAAGTAATTTTAATCGGTGGAATTCAAGGAGTATGTGAAGGAATTGGAGGTGAACTTGTACCTGAGGAAGCTAGAATTCTACAAGGGTATAATTCTTATTTTCCATCTTTTTCGTTTAATTAATAATTATGCATAAAGAAAGATCATAGTGATGGTTTGTATAAAAATTTTAAAATCTCATTTTATCGCGCTTCCGCTTTATTTATGTAATTTGATTACATGTTTACGTTATACAAACCTAACACCGACTTGTTGCAAAAGGTTTTAAATAAAGACAAGGAGTTGACTATAATGAAACCTTCTTACCAGTAGTTATGCTAAGGTCCATTCGGATTTTGCTTGTAGTTGTAGCTTATTATGACTACAAAATCTGGCAAATGGATATAAAAACGACCTTCCTCAATGGGAAACTTGAGAAAAATGTATATATGATACATCCAAAGGGTTTTATTTCAACGTTTTGAACAAATCAAGTCTGTAATTTACAACGATCTATCTATGGATTGAAGCAAGCTTCTCGAAGATGGAACATCCGTTTTGATGAGATAATCAAAGGGTTTGATTTTATCAAAAATGAGGATGAACCTTGTGTGTACAAAAAGGTTAGTGGGAGCGCTGTTTCATTCTTAGTACTATATGTTGACGATATATTACTGATAGAGAATGATGTTCCTATGCTACAGTCGATCAAAATTTGGTTATCTAAACATTTCTCTATGAAGGACTTGGGTGAAGCATCCTATATTTTAGGGATAAAGATCTAAAAAGATAGATCTAAAGGATGCTAGGCTTATCCCAAGGAAAGTACATTGACTCGATGCTAAAGAAGTTTAACATGGAAGATTCCAAGAGATGTCTCATACCGATGAGCCATGGAATACATCTCTCTAAGAAACAGGCCCCAAAGACACCTGAGGAGAGAGACCGTATGAGTAAAATTCCTTATGCTTCAGCAATAGGATCTATCACGTACGGTATGATATGTACTAGACCAGATGTCGCTCATGCACTTAGTGTAACAAGCAGATATCAGTCGAATCTAGGAGAAGAACACTAAAAGACAGTGAAAAACATCTTAAAGTACTTAAGAAGAACTAAGGATGTATTTCTTATCTATGGTGGGTCTGAATTGAAACTAGAGGGCTATATAGACTCAAGTTTTCAAATGGACCAAGATGATAGTAAATTCATTTCAGAGTATGTGTTTACCTTAAACGGTGGCACAGTGAATTGAAAAAGTTTCAAGCAATAAACAGTTGTTGATTCAGTAACAAAGGCAGAGTATATAGCTGTAAGTGAAGCTACAAAGGAAGTTGTTTGGATGAAGAAGTTCATAACTGAACTTGGAGTGGTTCCTAGTATTAGAGGAGTCGTACCTTTATTCTGTGACAATATTGGAGCTATTGCGTAGGCTAAGGAACCCATGTCTCATCAGAAATCCAAACACTTGTTACGGCGGTTTCATTTGATTAGAGAAATCATTAAAAGAGGAGACGTCACCCTAGAGCGTGTGGACTCTCAAGACAACATTGCAGATCCATTTACTAAAGCTTTAACATAACAACAGTTTCATTGTCACTTAGAGAAGATGGGTATTAGATACCATGGCGATTGGCTTTAGTGCAAGTGGGAGATTGAAAGTAGTATAAACACAAGCCAATCATATTTGATATGATGTAGCATATACTTTGTAATCTTATTCATTTATTAATAAGAGTATTAAATGCATTTTACTTTATCTACATGGTGTTGCTATTTAATATGTGATAAACCCATAATTTTAAGCATTGCTTTTAGAATCATGATGATGATCATGCTAATGAGATCTAAATCCTTAGAAAGCTTAGAACTAAAATCGTTCCTAATCGTTGGATTAGTAAAAGGGGATTAGTGAATCTGGATAGATTAGTACATAGGTTTCTTACTCTTAGGAAGAGGATGATTGATCTCATAATCATTTATGTGGAGACACTAAAGCAAGTATGTAGGTGCTTATTAGAGAATAAATTCACTAAACGTGGCTCGCTAAAGAATACCTAATAGAGTTTTACTCGCCTGTCAATAGGAATTCCTCTAGTGATAGTAGTACAAGCGATCCTCAGACTTGAGATCATCATAGTATCTTGTGTATGATAAGTTATGCTTTGACGCGTCCCTTAAGACCTTTAGGGTATATCAAAAGGTATGTTTGGGTATAATAAGTTGTACATGGAGATAGGTGAATGATCAACAAATAATCTACCACATCTAGTAAAAGATGAGAATGTCCAATGTGATTCGATAAATGACAACTCAATAGTCCTTGGCCGAGGCAGAATGAAATTAGAAAGGAGTTTATAATTTACATAATTTAAAGTTATGCATTTCGGAATCGAAATACATATAATTAAATAAAGTAAGACTTGACAGTAATTTCATATTTTATATTTAATTGAGACATTGTATGGTAGAAGGATTGAATTGTACGGTAACTATGCACTGAAAGGTTCTTTTGTGATTAATGTTGAAATTTATATTATTTGGAAAGTCGTTGATCGCTAAGGGGGCTTACCCTTATTGTAGAATAAATATTATTTATTTAAATGAAATAAATAGTTTAATTTATTTATTTAAATAATATTAGAATTGTTCTAATTGATTTATTCGCAACTGGTTTAATATGGAGAACCTAAAGGGTCACACCGTAAAAGAAAAATACTTATTTAAGAAGTAAATGACATAATTGTAATAATAAGTTAAGTGTATTTAATTTAGTCTATGGAGATAGAATAAATTAAATAGCTTAATATTTATTATTTAATATTTTAGAAATATTAAATATAAAGTAATAAGAGGAGTTTTATTATTATTATTACTATTATTATTATTTAATTCCTAAAAAGGTTTGAGAATTAATTAATAAAAATACTCTCATAAATTCCTAATTGTATTATGAGTTTAATTAATTAAAAGAGTTTAATTAAAACAAATAACCTAATCCTAAATAGTTTAGAACGGTTACCTATATCTATAAATAAGAGGAGTCTTGTTATGGACGAGGGTTACACACACTTTCATTAGAATTGTGGAGAGTACTTACAATTTCTATAGAGATAGAAACTAGGGTTTTCTCAACACATATCTTCTTGAACAAGTATTTTTCCTTGGTGGATCACCACTAGAGGCCAAACACTTGGGTGGCTAACGTTGATCAAAGTAAGAAATCTCACTGTTGATTTCAAGGAGAACGCAAAGGACTTTGGAGTTGAACTTGTACCCGAGGAAACTTAAGTCTATGAGGGTATAATTCTTATTCTCTATCTCTTTCGTTTGATTGATAATTGAACACACGGAAAGATCATGGTGATGGTTTGTATTAAAATTTTAAAATCCATTTTTATCGCGCTTCCACTTTATTTATGTAATTTGATTGCATGCTTGCGTAATATACAAACCTAATAGCTCAACCATCGGAACGACAAAAAGAGAGGAGGTAATGGGAGATGTACCTGTTGTAAGATTTATATAATGACAATTACGTGCAAGTATACACGGTCAATCAAGTAATAAAGAAGTAAGAAGGATGTCGAACCCACAGGGAACAGTTACTAACAATTATTCTAATTATCAATTTACTACCAATTCAATTTAATTTAAACGGTCACCAATGTTGTTTTTGAGAATAGATTAATTTAAAACTAAAATTAAACTAAACTAACAAGAATTAATTACCAGATGTATTAAAGTATAGGAATACAACTTCCCCAATTGGGTTGCAATGATCGCCTTATCCAATTTCCACTTTATTAATTCAATGAATTGTTAACTAGGATTGCCTATCAATTTATTAACATCTTTCAATGATTAACAAAAAGACCTATTCCAGTTATATTGCTATTTTCATGCAAGACACTTAAAATAGATTCATTAAGCACAAACTCCTAACAAAGTTACACATGGCATATAAGTACTTTCGTCTCATACACTATTATGTTATCCTTATTAAGAATCAACAAATTCATGCGCTATCACATCCAGATCTAATCATAGATTTCCTCTTTCAATTCCATCTAAGATATCAGATTAATTGCTAGCTAGACAATTAATAAATAAGCACAAGATATGACAAACAACTCAATTAGAATTAACAAGTGAAAATATGGATAAATAACTTAAAGCATCACAAAAGGTTTTATTGAATTCCTAATTAATAGTTTAGTTCATGATCCTAATAAAAACCATCATCTCGAATAATAAGAACATTCAAAGTTACAGATAAAGAAAATAAAGAGAAGAAGAAAAACTCTTGTGAGAATCTTTAATCTCCTTAGTCTTCAATGTCTGACTTTTCTTGCTCCCCAATCCAATCTCCAAGCCTCCATATGAGATAATCAAGTCTTGTCATCCAAAGTCTCCTAAATTCAAGTTATAATCAAGTATTTATAGCCCTAATGGAAACCCTAGTACATAAGGTAAGTTAAAATCCTTTTCTAAGTCAACTTCTGCATTATAGAAACCAAATCAGCATTAAATTCGTCAGATCAGCGCCCCGCGCCACTTTCCTTTGTAAACTGGCGCGCCCCGCGCTACGTATGCAGATTTTCAGCCCAGTATGGCGCGGCCCGCGCCGGTTATAGGCCAAAATTGGCGCGCCCCGCGCTGATCATTTTTCTGATGTGACGTCCTTTGGTAAAACAGTCATAACCTTTGATCCGAGAAGAGTTACGGGACGTGCGACCTATCAAAACGAAGCTCTCGACAAGATCTACAACTTTGATTCTTTAAGAATTGAGAGATTCGGGCTGAATCAAGGTCGAAATTGGGCTCTAAGTGGATGCTATGCAAATTCAACATGAAAACTTCAACCTTTGATCTCTTTTCGATTCCAATTATCCATTTTTGCCCCTCCTTAGCCTTTCCTACACAATAAATATAAATATATCAAAAGTAACATAAAAACACTCAAGAATAAACAATATTTCAAGATAAAGAATATCAGATTCGTGGGTATTAAACCCACTCATCAAATACCCCAAACTTGAACCTTTGCTTGTCCTCAAGCAAAACACAAAGAACAAAACTAAAAAAACAAACTATAAAACTATGACTCTAACAATTAACTACTAAACCAATGAATCAATACGAAGTTGAACAATGGCTTCAAAAATTTTCTTTAAACAATAAGTCACGAATTTTTTTTTAAAAACATGCAAAGCTTAAAATTTCAACCTATTCATCAGTTCCACATCTATTCGTGACCCTTAAAGTGTGTGTGTGTATATCCAAATATTCAACTAGTCATAATTCACATAAGATCATGAAATCAAATGCTCATAAAATAATTCAAATCAACTCTATAAACTTATTTTTCACATCAAACTCCACTAATGAAAGCAAAACATAATTTTAGAGGATCAAAAACGATATTTTAACATTTAAGCACACATGAACCCTTCCCAAGTATTTCAAACACAATATTTTTTTCTTCTTTTTAGTGAGTGCATTTTATGCTCCATCTCACACTCTTTTGAACGAGTGTGTTTTACGCTCCATCTCGTTTTCTCTCCCACGAGTGCGTTTTACGCTCCATCTCGTGCATGTGTTTATGGATGAGTGCGTTTTACGCTCCATCTCAACCCACCACATGATCCATTTTTTTTTCCTCGGGAAGGTTCAAAATTTCAAAAACACCACAAGATTTCCCCCAAACTTATATTAATGCCTAAATTACGCTTTGAATGATGGTCAGATAAGATTTCTAGAATTTCAATGATATCTCCCACAAGTATTTAACCAATTTTTTTTTAAAAATGGTATGTGAATATAAGTGCAACAAGATCACAAACAATGTAATACCGACTCATAAGTTAAGGTTTAAACTAAGCATGTTTCTTAATTTCACAAGAGTTAGACATTAAACTCATTTTTTTCTTTTATCATCGGCCATCTCAATTATAATCAATCCATTGCTCATCTATCCTAAAAACATACTATCTAACATGCAAACCTAATAAACTAAAACAAATAAAATAAAATAAGACGACACCCCCAAACTTAAACTAGACATTGTCATCAATGGCTAAGATAGAAAAAAGTAAAGCAGAGGACTTCCCTGAAAATATAGCAATCTTTCTCTTTGTCTGCTAAGTTTGAAGAATAAGCTAGGCACATTGGAATGAATAAGGCATTGCACTTGACTTGGACTCGAATAACCTGTAACCACCATAGAAACAAGTTTATTAAATCCTAATAAATGCAAATTTATTAACTACTATAAAACTTAATAATAAAAAAAAAACTAAAAATTAAACTTGGGTTGCCTCCCAATAAGCGCTTGGTTTATAGTCGTCAGCCCGACTTCACCATCTACTATCTAATTCCCCTTCGAAAATTGAGGAACCCTCCATCCATCAGTAGTAATGTAACTTTTGAGGGCTTCTCTTGAGTAGGGGTCATTTTTTCAAGTTCACCTAGCTGGTTACTCTTGGATAAAAACTCCTTTATGAGTTGTAAATAGCTAGGCGTTTGCTCCATTGTGTATGTAATTGGAATATTGAATTGAAGCTTCTTGAATACAACTGGATTTTCATCCATCTTCTTATCCCACCATGGCTCAAAAGATATACTAGCTCGCATGTCACATAGAGCTTTGTCGATGACATGACTACCAACTTGGCATGGGATTGCAAAGCTACTCAGATCCTTGAGCTTTAATGGAGAAGGCACATGAGGCACTATCAAAATTGGCTCATCTGCGTTGGAACTCAAAGCTAGATCTTCCTCAGCTGTATTTTCTTGATCCCCACTTGTCTCCTCCATATCAGCATCTATGACTATTGGCACGCGTGCTCCATCAATTTTAGAAACCATGTTACTTGGCAATTCACCTTGAGGGCGATTGTTAACGGCATTTACCAACTGCCCCAACTGATTCTCTATATTTCTAAGAGTCACTTCATGATTGTTTTTCCACGTCTCATTCTCTTTTATGTACTTAATCAGAAGCTCCTCCAAATCTGATTTCTTTTCCTGTTGTGGGTGTGGTTGTTGGCCAGAAAAATTCGAATCATACTCCCAATCCTGTTGATAGTTGTTGGGATAGGCATAATTGTTGGAGTAGTCACCGAAGTTGCCACCGTACTGAATTGACTCGAAACTAATGCCGCATTGATGACTCGGATGAGGTCCAGCACAATAATAACAAAGCACCGAAAGTGTATCCATCTGTGCCGACAACTCATCGAGTTCATATATCCCTGTCGCGTTTGGCTGAGTCATGCTCGTGTAAGGCCATTGATAATTATAATGAGCCATGATGTACCTCGTAAAGACGAAGAAAATAAAAAAGAATTAAAACAAAAAGGAAAAAAAATGTTTAAATAAACTAAATTGATAAAAACTAATAATAAAAATTATTATTAGAACCGTTCCCCGGCAACGGCGCCAAAAACTTGTTGTCCGATTTATATAATGACAATTACGTGCAAGTATACACAGTCAATCAAGTAATAAAGAAGTAAGAAGGATGACGAACCCACAGGGAACAGTTACTAACAATTATTCTAATTATCAATTTACTACCAATTCAATTTAATTTAAACGGTCACCAATGTTGTTTTTGAGAATAGATTAATTTAAAACTAAAATTAAACTAAACTAACAAGAATTAATTACCAGATCTATTAAAGTATAGGAATACAACTTCCCCAATTGCGTTGCAATAATCGCCTTATCCAATTTCCACTTTATTAATTCAATGAATTGTTAACTAGGATTGCCTATCAATTTATTAACATCTTTCAATGATTAACAAAAAGACCTATTCCAGTTATATTGCTATTTTCATGCAAGACACTTAAAATAGATTCATTTAGCACAAACTCCTAACAAAGTTACACATGACATATAAGTACTTTCGTCTCATACACTATTATGTTATCCTTATTAAGAATCAACAAATTCATGCGCTATCACATCCAGATCTAATCATAGATTTCCTCTTTCAATTCCATCTAAGATATCAGATTAATTGCTAGCTAGACAATTAATAAATAAGCACAAGATATGACAAACAACTCAATTAGAATTAACAAGTGAAAATATGGATAAATAACTTAAAGCATCACAAAAGGTTTTATTGAATTCCTAATTAATAGTTTAGTTCATGATCCTAATAAAAACCATCATCTCGAATAATAAGAACATTCAAAGTTACAGATAAAGAAAATAAAGAGAAGAAGAAAAACTCTTGTGAGAATCTTTAATCTCCTTAGTCTTCAATGTCTGACTTTTCTTGCTCCCCAATCCAATCTCCAAGCCTTCATATGAGATAATCAAGTCTTGTCATCCAAAGTCTCCTAAATTCAAGTTATAATCAAGTATTTATAGCCCTAATGGAAATCCTAGTACATAAGGTAAGTTAAAATCCTTTTCTAAGTCAACTTCTGCATTATAGAAACCAAATCAGCATTAAATTCGTCAGATCAGCGCGCCCCGCGCCACTTTCCTTTGTAAACTGGCGCGCCCCGCGCTACGTATGCAGATTTTTATCCCAGTATGGCGCGGCCCGCGCCGGTTATAGGCCAAAATTGGCGCGCCCCGCGCTGATCATTTTTCTGCTGCGACGTCCTTTGGTAAAACAGTCATAACCTTTGATCCGAGAAGAGTTACGGGACGTGCGACCTATCAAAACGAAGCTCTCGACATGATCTACAACTTTGATTCTTTAAGAATTGAGAGATTCTGGCTGAATCAAGGTCGAAATTGGGCTCTAAGTGGATGCTATGCAAATTCAACATGAAAACTTCAACCTTTGATCTCTTTTCGATTCCAATTATCCAATTTTGCCCCTCCTTAGCCTTTCCTACACAATAAATATAAATATATCAAAAGTAACATAAAAACACTCAAGAATAAACAATATTTCAAGATAAAAAATATCAGATTCGTGGGTATTAAACCCACTCATCAAATACCCCCAAACTTGAACCTTTGCTTGTCCTCAAGCAAAACACAAAGAACAAAACTAAAAAAACAAACTATAAAACTATGACTCTAACAATTAACTACTAAACCAATGAATCAATACGAAGTTGAACAATGGCTTCAAAAATTTTCTTTAAACAATAAGTCACGAATTTTTTTTTAAAAACATGCAAAGCTTAAAATTTCAACCTATTCATCAGTTCCACATCTATTCGTGACCCTTAAAGTGTGTGTGTGTATATCCAAATATTCAACTAGTCATAATTCACATAAGATCATGAAATCAAATGCTCATAAAATAATTCAAATCAACTCTATAAACTTATTTTTCACATCAAACTCCACTAATGAAAGCAAAACATAATTTTAGAGGATCAAAAACGATATTTTAACATTTAAGCACACATGAACCCTTCCCAAGTATTTCAAACACAATATTTTTTTTCTTCTTTTTAGTGAGTGCATTTTATGCTCCATCTCACACTCTTTTGAACGAGTGTGTTTTACGCTCCATCTCGTTTTCTCTCCCACGAGTGCGTTTTACGCTCCATCTCGTGCATGTGTTTATGGATGAGTGCGTTTTACGCTCCATCTCAACCCACCACATGATCCATTTTTTTTTCCTCGGGAAGGTTCAAAATTTCAAAAACACCACAAGATTTCCCCCAAACTTATATTAATGCCTAAATTACGCTTTGAATGATGGTCAGATAAGATTTCTAGAATTTCAATGATATCTCCCACAAGTATTTAACCAAATTTTTTTTAAAAATGGATATGTGAATATAAGTGCAACAAGATCACAAACAATGTAATACCGACTCATAAGTTAAGGTTTAAACTAAGCATGTTTCTTAATTTCACAAGAGTTAGACATTAAACTCATTTTTTTCTTTTATCATCGGCCATCTCAATTATAATCAATCCATTGCTCATCTATCCTAAAAACATACTATCTAACATGCAAACCTAATAAACTAAAACAAATAAAATAAAATAAGACGACACCCCCAAACTTAAACTAGACATTGTCATCAATGGCTAAGATAGAAAAAAGTAAAGCAGAGGACTTCCCTGAAAATATAGCAATCTTTCTCTTTGTCTGCTAAGTTTGAAGAATAAGCTAGGCACATTGAAATGAATAAGTGTTGGTCGATTTCGCAACCGATAAATACGCGCAAGTATACGTGGTCAACAAGTAATATAATGATAAGAGAGTTGTCGATCCCACGAGGAATTAACTCTAACGTATCCCCAAGTACTAACTCAATATCGACTCGATCTAAATCAAACTCTTTGATGCAAGAGATAGATGGAAGTTATATCTAAAATTGCATGACATATAAATAACATAGAATTAGATAGATAAATGTCTAAGATTACAATTTTCCCCATTCAAGCATTTTGTCAAACACTTGGCGTGCAATGCTTTGTTCAAATATCTTAACTCTCCTTTTAGATCAATTAACCACATAGAATTGACATCCGAGAAATCACAATTACGTAAGAGCCTCTGTCGATGGTCAATTACGAATCTTCCTAATGCGGCATGTAGGTATATGTCTATCCTACACACTATCAAGGACCAATTTCAAGAATAACTAACAAGACACATGTCACTAAATCTCATTAACCACCCTTTTCAATTACCAACTTTCACATAGGAAGTCATTAAGATTAGATTCTCAATTGGTTGCACATGGTATCTAGGTATATGTCTATCCTAAATACAATCAAGTTACCTATCATTGAGGATAATCAACAAGACACACGTCACTAAATCTCAATTAATCACCCACAATAATATTTAACTTACACATGATATCATAACTAGGTCTCAACACTATAATCCGTTTGTCAAGTTCATATAGGTTCCCACGGTAATTACAAGCCAAGCAATTAATCTATAAGCATAAGTTATGATAACCAATTCATACGAGTATTAATATTCAAAGGAAGAGAAATCAATTCAAATAAGCAATGGGTTCAATTACAATTTCATACCAAACACTAAAATCAAAATAAATAAACAAAGCAATAAGCCTATCTAACATCCTTGGAGTACAAAGCTAGATTGAAAAGATTAGAGATGAACTCCCTTTTGATCTTCTCCTTTCCTTGTATTGCAGCCCTTGTTGGTGGAGCAAGCCTTCCATTGTTGTTGGTTGCTCAAGCTTCCCCATTGGGGAGCTTGAGCTACCTTTTCTCCTTCTTGCTCTACGTTAGCTTCCACCCCTCCAAGAATGCTGATTTTAGAAGTCTAGGATCCTCTAAAATGGAGGCTACATGTTATATTTATAGTGCCCAATGTAAAACCCTAGCTAAAACATCAAATTTTGGGTCAAAAGTGAGCTGGAGGAATCGCACTAGGGGCTCAAAAGATTCGCACTCAGCACGCCCAGATGCGCCCGCACGCCGCCTGGTGCGCCCGCAACGCCGCCACCCCTGGACATGCCGCACGCCCATGGCACGCCTATGGCGCGCGCGCGCGCGCGCTGGCTGCCTGGTGCCAGGCGCCGTGCGCCCGCACCCATTTCCGCGCGGGCGTGTAAATAGGCTATGGAAAGCTGAGAAAGAGCTCTACAACTTTCATAACTGGAGCCTGACGAGACAATGTCCTGAGAAAAGCGCAAATTGAGCCCGAAGCAACTGCTGTGTAAAATACATGCCAAATCCGATGGTAAAATAGCCATAACTCTCTCATACGATCTTCAAATTGGATGATTCCGGATGCTCCCGAAAGCTGAGATTAATATCTACAACTTTCGTTCTTTGAGTTTTGAGAGATTCGAATTGGATCATGGTTGAAATTGGGCCGCAAGCAGCTGCTATGTCCATGTTAGGCTGAAAATGGCAAACTAGGCATCCACGAGCATTGGTGATCAACTAGCACTTGCTCCATTTCCTACAAAACTAAGTAAAAACACATAAAAACAATACAAAACATATAAAAGCAATATAAAATCACAATATCTAAAAATAAGATAAAAACACAATAAAACCACACAAAGTACCCAAAGAATTCCAAATTATCAAGGTCAAAAGTATCCAAATTGGGTGTATAAAACACACTCATCAATAAGGCATTGCACTTGACTTGGACTCGAATAACCTGTAACCACCATAGAAACAAGTTTATTAAATCCTAATAAATGCAAATTTATTAACTACTATAAAACTTAATAATAATAAAAAAAACTAAAAATTAAACTTGGGTTGCCTCCCAATAAGCGCTTGGTTTATAGTCGTCAGCCCGACTTCACCATCTACTATCCAATTCCCCTTCGAAAATTGAGGAACCCTCCATCCATCAGTAGTAATGTAACTTTTGAGGGCTTCTCTTGAGTAGGGGTCATTTTTTCAAGTTCACCTAGCTGGTTACTCTTGGATAAAAACTCCTTTATGAGTTGTAAATAGCTAGGCGTTTGCTCCATTGTGTATGTAATTGGAATATTGAATTGAAGCTTCTTGAATACAACTGGATTTTCATCCATCTTCTTATCCCACCATGGCTCAAAAGATATACTAGCTCGCATGTCACATAGAGCTTTGTCGATGACATGACTACCAACTTGGCATGGGATTGCAAAGCTACTCGGATCCTTGAGCTTTAATGGAGAAGGCACATGAGGCACTATCAAAATTGGCTCATCTGCGTTGGAACTCAAAGCTAGATCTTCCTCGGCTGTATTTTCTTGATCCCCACTTGTCTCCTCCATATCAGCATCTATGACTATTGGCACGCGTGCTCCATCAATTTTAGAAACCATGTTACTTGGCAATTCACCTTGAGGGCGATTGTTAACGGCATTTACCAACTGCCCCAACTGATTCTCTATATTTCTAAGAGTCACTTCATGATTGTTTTTCCACGTCTCATTCTCTTTTATGTACTTAATCAGAAGCTCCTCCAAATCTGATTTCTTTTCCTGTTGTGGGTGTGGTTGTTGGCCAGAAAAATTCGAATCATACTCCCAATCCTGTTGATAGTTGTTGGGATAGGCATAATTGTTGGAGTAGTCACCGAAGTTGCCACCGTACTGAATTGACTCGAAACTAATGCCGCATTGATGACTCGGATGAGGTCCAGCACAATAATAACAAAGCACCGAAAGTGTATCCATCTGTGCCGACAACTCATCGAGTTCATATATCCCTGTCGCGTTTGGCTGAGTCATGCTCGTGTAAGGCCATTGATAATTATAATGAGCCATGATGTACCTCGTAAAGACGAAGAAAATAAAAAAGAATTAAAACAAAAAGGAAAAAAAATGTTTAAATAAACTAAATTGATAAAAACTAATAATAAAAATTATTATTAGAACCGTTCCCCGGCAACGGCGCCAAAAACTTGTTGTCCGATTTATATAATGACAATTACGTGCAAGTATACACGGTCAATCAAGTAATAAAGAAGTAAGAAGGATGTCGAACCCACAGGGAACAGTTACTAACAATTATTCTAATTATCAATTTACTACCAATTCAATTTAATTTAAACGGTCACCAATGTTGTTTTTGAGAATAGATTAATTTAAAACTAAAATTAAACTAAACTAACAAGAATTAATTACCGGATGTATTAAAGTATAAGAATACAACTTCCCCAATTGCGTTGCAATAATCGCCTTATCCAATTTCCACTTTATTAATTAAATGAATTGTTAACTAGGATTGCCTATCAATTTATTAACATCTTTCAATGATTAACAAAAAGACCTATTCCAGTTATATTGCTATTTTCATGGAAGACACATAAATTGATTCATTAAGCACAAACTCCTAACAAAGTTACACATGGCATATAAGTACTTTCGTCTCATACACTATTATGTTATCCTTATTAAGAATCAACAAATTCATGCGCTATCACATCCAGATCTAATCATAGATTTCCTCTTTCAATTCCATCTAAGATATCAGATTAATTGCTAGCTAGACAATTAATAAATAAGCACAAGATATGACAAACAACTCAATTAGAATTAACAAGTGAAAATATGGATAAATAACTTAAAGCATCACAAAAGGTTTTATTGAATTCCTAATTAATAGTTTAGTTCATGATCCTAATAAAAACCATCATCTCGAATAATAAGAACATTCAAAGTTACAGATAAAGAAAATAAAGAGAAGAAGAAAAACTCTTGTGAGAATCTTTAATCTCCTTAGTCTTCAATGTCTGACTTTTCTTGCTCCCCAATCCAATCTCCAAGCCTCCATATGAGATAATCAAGTCTTGTCATCCAAAGTCTCCTAAATTCAAGTTATAATCAAGTATTTATAGCCCTAATGGAAATCCTAGTACATAAGGTAAGTTAAAATCCTTTTCTAAGTCAACTTCTGCATTATAGAAACCAAATCAACATTAAATTCGTCAGATCAGCGCGCCCCGCGCCACTTTCCTTTGTAAACTGGCGCGCCCCGCGCTACGTATGCAAATTTTCAGCCCAGTATGGCGCGGCCCGCGCCGGTTATAGGCCAAAATTGGCGCGCCCCGCGCTGATCATTTTTCTGCTGCGACGTCCCTTGGTAAAACAGTCATAACCTTTGATCCGAGAAGAGTTACGGGACGTGCAACCTATCAAAACGAAGATCTCGACGAGATCTACAACTTTGATTCTTTAAGAATTGAGAGATTCGGGCTGAATCAAGGTCGAAATTGGGCTCTAAGTGGATGCTATGCAAATTCAACATGAAAACTTCAACCTTTGATCTCTTTTCGATTCCAATTATCCATTTTTGCCCCTCCTTAGCCTTTCCTACACAATAAATATAAATATATCAAAAGTAATATAAAAACACTCAAGAATAAACAATATTTCAAGATAAAGAATATCAGATTCGTGGGTATTAAACCCACTCATCAGTACCCTCAACCAATGCCTCAGTCAAGTCAGCATAAAGCTCATCCTCCATCAGACTAACAGGCTCTTCCTCCGAAGAAGCCTCCATGGGCTCATCCTCTGATAAACCGTCCTCCTCGTCCATCTAACCCCTCAGCTCAATCTGAGGCATCTCATTATCGCACCAATTATGGTACTCCAAGGTCCGACCCGAATGGCCAGATCTAAAGCTAACAGACTCCCTATGATCCTACAAATCATACATCCATAACAGCTCGCTCCCCACAGAGGATATAAAGGGGAGTCGATAATTAGTGGCCCTGTCAAAAGGGTGAAAATCCTGGGTCTTACAAAATTGATCCATAACCGCCAATGGGTGATAGGTGGTAACTCCCCGCAGTTCGACTGTAACGAATGCAAATTTTGTGATTTAATAGAAATATTTATTGAGTTATATAAATATTTTTATTAATTTATAGGGCTAAATAAATAATTTATTAAGTTTTGTGGAATGGGTGTATGTTAAGTTTAATAATGTTAAATATTGTTTGAATGTGATTTGTTGTGTTTTTCTAATTTAATTTAATAATTAAATTAGATGATGAAAAGGTTTATTTGAATAAATGATTTATTTGAATAAGAGAATTTATTTGGTATTATTGTTATTTGTTAAATAAATTTATTATTTAAGTTTGTAAGGTTTAATTGAATTTATTTAATAATAAGTTCAATTAAATTAGAAGTGTGACATTTTAAACTATATGTTATAATGGTTTATTAAAATAAATGAGAAAGTGTTTAATTCAGTTTTACCAAACAAGGCCCTATGATCTTTGTTTGGAAATAATGGGTTATTTTATTTGTGTTTTACCAAACAAGGTCTTATGACTTTTAGTTAGAATAATGGATTATTTTATTTAGTATTTGCCAAACAAGCCTTAGAGGCTTTTGAATTTTTTTAACTAATAGATATTATATCATACGTTATTATTATATTAAGTATCAGTTTTTATTTTGTTTTTATTTCATCAGTTTTATTTTTAAAAGAACGTTAGTTAAAAAGTAAGAAAGAAAAACAAAGAAGAAGAAACACAGAGGTTGAGAGAAAGAAAAGAACTCTGTGAATTTGAGAGTTGAGAGAAAAGAGAGAAATTATGTGAGAAGCTTGGTGATTGGAGTAAGAAGTCAAGCAAGGAAGTTTAATCAAATTTTCTTACATCAATTGAGGGTATAATTCTTTTTTCCTCCTGGTTTTATTCTACTGTATATAATTTTAGTTACTGTATGTGAATTCAATTGCTAGAATATATGAATTATTTGATTATAGTTGTTGTAATTGGTAGTAATCATGTGTTAGATGATTATATGTTGATTAATAATCAATTTAGAGGTGGTAATTCATGAAAACATGATTTAGAATGAAGTCTTTGTTTTTACAGAGTCTTATTTCATGTATGACATATATATATGATAATTGATGTTCAATTAGATTATTAATTGGTAAATTGATTTTTGATTGTGTTAATACGATGAAAAATGAAAAGAATGTAATTTGAATGGATTTAAATGATTAAAAGATGAGTTTACAATGGTGGATTTTATTAAAATAGCTAGAACATGAATATTTGGTTTTAACAGAGGATTTTTGGTTTTAAATCGGTTGATTATGTGTTTTATAATGGTTAAATTAGTTAGAAACATGTTGGGTATTTGTTTTCTAGCATGTTTGATGTCTGGGTATGTTTAATTTGTTTACTGGATGATAGAATTCGGAAAATTTGGCCAAATTTGGCCTAAGTTTTCACTAGTTCGCGACCTGTAGAAGGTGTCAGTCGCGTCTACCGCCCCGGCGGTAGAAATGAGCTAGGATTATCGCCCCGGCGGCTCTGTCGCCCCGGCGGCATAATTACACTAGATTCTTCGCCCCGGCGACAGCCTCACCCCGGCGACGATTTTGTTAAGTTTTTTCTCGCCCCGGCGAGAATCACTGCTGTTAAAAAAAATTATTATTATTATTTTGTTTTCTTTTCTTGGAAGTTATGATGCATAATTAAAATTATATTAATGTATTAAATGACTAAAGAATTTTCAAGATGGTTGCTAAACTAGTACTTGTTGATTATGGTTTGCTAAATGAGATGTTATAATAAAAAGGATAAGAGCAAGCTTAGAATGCTTTTAATCTTGTGACTAATTATGTTACCATTTTATAATTAATGTATAGGTTGTTTAAGGATCGTGAATTACTTAAATTTGTAATCTACGCTTGAGGCAAGTTCTTTATCTCAATTCAATACTTTTACGTTGAGCAAGTTGTTCTTTCCTTTTAACTTGTTAATTTATTCAAAACAAGTTTATTTATATTGAGCAAGCTTATGGACCTTAGCTTATTGATATTCAAGCAAGGTTACTATCATGTTACGTACTTAAGATTTATTCCAATCATTGTTTATTATTCAAATTTCGAGTATAGTTTCTATTGAACGAACTCTATTGATGAATTAGACTAGCAAACCCTTATTGATTCAGCTAGTCCTTAGTTGATGAGCGATTTCAAAGACTTAGAATATTTTCTATACTTGTTCCAAGCCAAGTTCCTTTTGGTACGGATTCAGACGATAAACTGAGATGAACAACCCTAATATAGGGGATTACTTACGCGACAACGTTAAAATGTTTGTGCACAATACATTGTACAAAGGGCTGATCCCCCTTAGTACGAGATGTTTGGTCCATAGTCTATATGACTGTTAAAGGTTACAGTAGAAATACTTGTTAACCTAGGACATAGTTCGAGGTCTTGTGACCCTCAGATATAATTTTTAAATCTTGAAATCTATTTTTCCTTGAACCGAGCATTTAAACGAGCTTTTAGACTTCGATCATTTATTGACTGAGATTCAGAAAACTATTGTTCCTCAGTTGAAATCCATTTCATTTAAATATTATTGTTATCATACTTGTGAGCAATTGTTTGATCACTCTTGCACTAAAACATTGCAGCTAAGCCAGAAAAGTAGGACAAGCCGTCCACGAGCAAAAACAAGGGCAAGATGCATAAATAGCTAAAGACCTGCTATTTACTTGATGTTTAATTGTAATAAGACTTATTTAAATTATGTTTTATTCCGTATTTGATGTATTAAGGTTAAGATAACTTGGGAATTGAATGTTTAATAGTTTGGTGATGTAACCCATTTTGGGTAGATGATTTCTTTAAGTTTATTTAATTGTTCTTATTTATGGGTAGTTAAATGTGAATGTATGAGATAGTGAGCACCAAATTTGTGGGAAATAAGTACCTGGATTTGGGGGTGTCACAGGTTGGTATCAGAGCTGTAGGTTATGAACCTTTAGGTGGGGAAAACCTTAGGGTAGTAGCCTTTTAGAAGATAGAGAATATAGATGTGATAAACTCTTATCGAGTTTTAAGGAATGAATTACGGAAATTCATAAAAGACAATAAAATGATTATGTGCTATGTGCTTATTTGATAACAAACTTATGTGCTCGCGAGTATTACCGATTAGTAATTAAAACTTAAAAATTTTGTTGTCGGGATGACTGATAGAGGAGAGTCCAGCCAGGCCAGGGAGAAGGAGCCCCGAGATATTCACGTAGTTCATGAGCAGCTAGTGCAGAGGGAGCCATCCCCATTGATTACAATTACAGGCCACGAGTATGAGCCTGAGACTAATCCTGAGGAGGATCCTGAGGAGGTGGAGGAGGAGTGTGACACCCCCAAATTCAGGTACCAATACCTCGAATTTGGTGCTCACGATACAATATATCCATACACCTCTAAACAATATAAATCAACTAATGCGGAATAAAATAAACATATGTTGTTCATTACAAAAGGTTTACTACGGTCCCAAGGTCTAAAACCTTAAGTAAAATACATCGCAGAATACCATAATAATACAAAAATGATTCCACGAATTACATATCAGGATAGTACATATAACTATTCCTTAAGCTTTCCTTTGCCTTTGTCCGCTTTGGAACTCCCCGGCTTAGCTGCAATAGGTTCATGATATAGCAAGGATGAGCAACTACTTTGCTCAGCAAGTTTAAAAGCAAGAATGGAGATATATCATGAATGAATAAGAGTAACAGCTGCATAGATCAACAATTTATGAAGATTGATGACATAGCTGAAATGACATAATCAAAGTTCAAATGAAACAATGAATAATGATTATTTACTGCTGAGTGGTCCAACCGACCATGAACTTTTGGCCAAAGAGTCAATCATTCGACTAACTCTTTTAAAACCTGACCCCGTCAGTTGTACTCGAGGGGATCATCCTCTTGTACACCATGTATATGCATAACATTTAACTTTGACTGCATCAAATAGTCGACACATTATAATCCCCAAATAAGGGTTGCTCTCTCAGTCCAAGAATCCATACCAACAACCGGTTTGGATAGCTTTTAAAATAATAACCTGTACATGTCTAGCCGAAACGAATGGCGTAGACTATCTCCTTAAACAGTTCATGAATGAAAAACTTAAACGTTTCACAGTCCAACAACAGATAATGAATTCAAATGTATAAGCTGCGAATATCAATAATTTATCCTTGATGTGGGGTAATTAAAAATAATTAATCCACTAACATAATTTGAAATTAATAACTCCAATTGAGTCACAAAACTTGCAATAATATAGAATGATTGCTCAATCAATAAATAACTCGCACAATAAATAAAAGTTGTACGGTTGAGAAATCCTGCCCAATATTAAATTGAGCTAGAGTAAGGAAACTTGCATTCAATATATAGAAAGAATGAAGTTAGGGAACTTGCCCAACACAAGGGTTAGACAAGCGTTAGGAAACTTGCCTGAAGCGCTGCTACAATATTACAATACACGCTCCTTAATATCCTACACAATTAGGTACATATTCACATACAATTAGTCACATACGAAATACCAAATATTTGTTTACACAACTCTATAATGTCCCATTCAAATAAGAAACAAAATATTAAACAAGGTTATACCCACTAGTTACGGCGTTACGACGCTTGCACGTCTATACGCCCAACTTGCCTATTCGAATGCCCAAGCGACACGTAATTGTGTACGCCTAACACGCCCATTCGATTCATCTAATACTCATTGGTTAATGCTAAGTATCATAATAAATCATAACATTCATGTTTTAGAACTTAGAACAACATTTTACATTGTCGGGAGCATTACATGTGCTTACGCGCATGCCCGACACCCTCCGATAGCCCCCAATTACACATCAGTCCTATAGATGGCCAATTTCGACCATGCTACAGACCTCAAATTGAAAAACTTAAAGAACGAAAGTTGTAGGTCTACTCGTTCTCTTTCCGAATCATCTTGAATCATCTCAATCCGAGTCCGTATAAGAAAGTTACGCCCGTTTTACTAAAGGACGTCGAAGCTGTTTTGCCTAGTGTCTGTGGCCAGCGCCGGGTCGCTCAAAATGGCCTATGGCCAGTGCCGGGGCGCTATATCCAGTAGCTGAGCTCGTGGCCAGTTCGTTTTGCTTCCCGGATGGTCTATTTTTTGGTGTTCTAGACCTACCTTGCTTCTAACCACCATAACTCCTCCTATACACCTTCAAATTGGTCCATTTCAGACTCTATGGACTCCTAAGACATAGAGCTACAACATATCAAAAATTTAGAGCTATTCATTAACATTAACATGGCCAAATCTTAGGCCAAAGTATCAACTCATGTTATATTTTCCTGTTCTTGGTGTTCTTGGTGTTCTTTACAAAAATCATCACCAAATATTTGTTTTAATCCCTTTTTACTCCATTCCAACTGGGTTAAACTCATAACCCATGGAACACAATACCATAACAGCAAATAAATTAAACACACACGAAATCATAGCTACAAAGTCCTCTAAAATGGTCCGAATGTCCAAAGTCCATGTTTTGTCCATTGTTCTTGCTCCATTAAGCTAAGGTAAGGATTTCTTGCATTTTTGTTTCACTTTGATGTTATTAATGGTTTATGTAACCTTTTAACAACATATATAAACAACCAACACAAACAAAGACAACAAGAATTTCCACAAGAACTAACTCACAAGCACAAAAGCTTATAACCCATGAAAACTTTGAAAAACCTCAACCAAATCAAATGGAATGGATTGAGTTAAAGTTTTACCTCTTGTAGCTACTTCTTAGATGGTAGAACTCCTTTAGAGCTTTGTTAGAAACTCTCCTCAACCTCCTTGAGTCCTCTCGAAGCTTTTACTTCAAGTTAGCTCAAACCCACTTCTTTCTCTCTCTAGAAGTTTTGAAGGTTGAAGATGAAGATGGTGGTGATGGTGTAGATGCTTAGCTTGCTATTCCTTCTTCCTCCTTGCTCAAAACCTAAACCTATTCTTCTCTTCCTCTCTTATTCTTCTTCTTCTTCTTCCTTCAAATTTTCTGCAGCACTCTCTCTCTCTCTCTCTCAATATTGTTCTCTCCCTCTCTTAGAAAATCTGCTGAAAATGGGAATGGAGGGTAGGTCTTCTAGGTGCCTTGGAAAGAGATGGGAGGAATATTGAAGAGCTCAAGGAATTTGTCTAAGTTGGGCAACTAAATGTTTGGCATGCTTGTGTTTGGGAAATGAATCTCCCAACACTTGGTCTCCTCCCCTCCCAACCGTGCACTCCCTTCTCTCTTACACCAAATGCTGATTTTTATGCCCATATCCCATATGGGTCAAGTATTGGGTCATGGGTTTGGGTCATTGGTTTGGGCCACCCATAATAAACATTTGGGCCCCTAAATAAATCACCAATGACTCCAAATAAAATTCTAACACTTGGAAAAATCCTACTACGCATATACGCATTAACTAAATTACTCAACATCGAAAATGACACAAAATTTTATGACGTGAATAGTGCCCCGAGAAACGTGCCCCGTGAACAGTGATTTAGTGACGCTTCACGAAATCAATTATTCACTTAAACAAAACTATAACACGTAAAATTTCATTCATTCACATAACTCAGGTTGTCACACAACCTTTAAATATACAACACAAAAATAATATTAATAAAATAGAATATATTCATTAATATTCAAAAATTCGAATTACAAGGAAAATTCTAAAATTCTCGGTCGTTACATCCTCCCTTCCTTATAAGAATTCTGTCCCCAGAATTACAATCTAGGTACGGAAAACTTAACATGGGTTCACTCAAAAAGATGCAGATAATTCTTCCTCATCTTCTCTTCTAGCTCCCACGTAGCTTCTTCAGCTGCATGGTTCCTGCAAAGTACTTTGACCGAATGAATAACCTTGTTTCTTAACGTCTGCTCTTTCCTATCTAATATCTGGACAAGAATCTCTTCATATGACAAATCTCGTTCGACTTGAATTGGTTCGTATGATATCACGTGCTTGTAGTCAGATTTATATGGTCGTAACACAGAAACGTGAAACACATTATGAATATGCTCCAGTTCAGGAGGTAAAGCAACCTCGTACGCCACTTCACCTATCATCTTTAAAACTTCAAAAGGTCCTACGAACCTGGGACTCAATTTACCCTTTTTTCCAAATCTGATCTTCCCCTTCCAAGGTGATACCTTCAAAAATACAAAGCTGCCAACTTCAAAGTCTCGCTTCTGACGATGCAAGTCGGCGTATTTCTTCTGCCTATCCTGAGCTGCTACCAATCGAGCTCTTATCACTTTGACAACATCCACGGTCTGCTGCACCAATTCGGGTCCCAACAGTCTCCGTTCACCGACTTCGTCCCAACACAGAGGTGTTCGACACTTCCTTCCGTATAATGCTTCGTACGGCGGCATGCCAATACTCGCATGATAACTGTTATTATAGGAAAACTCCACCAATGGTAGGTGATCATTCTAGTTGCCTTTAAAATCCATCACACATGCTCTAAGCATGTCCTCCAGCGTCTGAATCGTTCCTTCGCTTTGCCCATCCGTTTGAGGATGATACGCTGTGCTCAACCTCAACTGAGTTCCCAACCTTTCTTGTAAGCTCTTCCAAAAATTCGACGTGAAACGCGGATCTCTGTCAGACACAATAGATACCGGCATCCCATGTCGTGACACAATCTCTTTCATATATAATTTTGCTAGCTGCTCCAGATTGTATCTTATCTTGATCGGTAGAAAATGTGCGGATTTAGTTAAACGGTCCACGATCACCCAGATCGCGTCGTAACCCTTCTGAGTTGGTGGAAGCCCCGTCACAAAAACCATCGTGATATGCTCCCACTTCCACTCCGGAATCTCCAGTGGTTGTAGCAGTCCACCCGGTTTCTGATGTTCCGCTTTTACCCTCTGACATGTCAAACATCGCAAAACACATTCTGCGACCTCCCTCTTCATGTTCGGCCACCAGAAGTGCTGACGCAAATCCTGATACATCTTGGTACTACCAGGGTGTATCGAATATCTTGTAGAATGAGCTTCTTGCAGAATCTCTTCTCTCAACTCCGGAACCATTGGTATCCAGATTCTCCCTTCAAACCTTAGCAATCCCGTGCTATCAGTCTTGTACTTTAATTCCTCTCCTTCTGAGATCCGCTTCTTTATGGCGATACATTCATCATCCTTTTCTTGAGCCTCCTTTATCTTGTCTAATAAAGTCGGACTCGCCTCTACTGCGAACAGTTTCTCGTTTGTATTCGTCGGATACTTGACTTCCAACTCCAATCTTTCCATATCCTTGATCAATTCCTCTTGAGCTGTCAGCATCATCAACTTATCTCTGCCCTTCCTACTTAGAGCATCAGCAACTACATTGGCCTTACCGGGATGGTATAGAATCTCACAGTCGTAGTCCTTGATCAACTCCAACCATCGCCTCTGCCTCATGTTTAGTTCCTTTTGGGTGAAGATATACTTCAGACTTTTGTGGTCTGTGTATATCTCACACTTCTCCCCATACAGATAGTGTCTCCAAATCTTCAGAGCAAACACCACTGTCGCTAGTTCTAGGTCATGAGTCGGATACCCCTTCTCATAGTCCTTCAGCTGTCGTGACGCGTACGCAATGACCTTCCCATGTTGCATCAATACGCACCCAAGGCCTTTGTGTGACGCATCACTGTACACCACAAATCCCCCTGTATTATCTGGTAGTGACAACACAGGTGCTCCACTAAGTTTCTTCTTCAACTCCAAGAAACTCTCTTCGCACTTCTCCGTCCATACGAACTTTACAGTCTTCCTTGTCAAATTTGTCAATGGTGTCGCTATCTTCGAAAAGTTCTGAATAAATCTCCGATAGTAACCCGCTAATCCCAAGAAACTTCGAACTTCTGTCGGCGTCCTTGCCTGCTCCCAGTTTATTACTGCTTCTACCTTGGCAGGATCCACTGACACACCATCCTTGTCAATTACGTGCCCCAAAAACTGCACTCTCTGTAGCCAAAATTCACACTTGGAAAACTTTGCATACAGCTTCTCCCTTCTCAGCATTTCTAGGGCGATCCTCAAATGCTCGACGTGTTCCTCCTCCGTCTTCGAGTAGACTAAAATGTCATCTATGAAAACGACGACAAATTTATCTAGGTATTGCTTGAACACTCTGTTCATCATATCCATAAATGCTGCTGGCGCGTTCGTCAGCCCAAATGACATCACCAAAAACTCAAAGTGTCCATATCGAGTTCTGAATGCTGTCTTTGGAATATCCTCTTGCCTCACTTTTAGTTGGTGATATCCCGTCCTCAAGTCAATCTTCGAAAAGTATTTCGCTCACTTCAATTGATCGAACAAATCATCAATTCTGGGCAACGGGTACTTGTTCTTAATCGTGACTTTGTTCAACTCCCGATAGTCAATACAAAGCCTAAGCGATCCGTCTTTCTTTTTTACAAACAGTACCGGCGCTCCCCATGGAGATACACTCGGACGAATATATCCCTTATCTAGTAACTCCTGCAGTTGAACCATCAGTTCTTTCATTTCCATTGGTGCCATTCTGTAAGGTGCCTTTGAGATCGGTGCGGTTCCCGGTACTAAGTCGATCACAAATTCCACTTCTCTATCCGGCGGCAATCCCGGTATCTCATCTGGGAAAACGTCTGGGAATTCCCTTACTACAGGTATCTGACCCAGCTCACTCTCTACTCTTCGGGTATCAACCACGTGAGCCAGATAACCTATACAACCTTTTCGTAGCAATTTCTTCGCTTGCATCATCGTCAGACAACAAGATTGTCTCGGCGATTTACTACCGTAAAATACAACCATCGACTTATTCGGAGTCTTTAGGTGTATACTTTTCTTCTGACAATCAATCATAGCCCCGTGACTAGATAACCAATCCATCCCAAGAATTACATCAAATTCTCCTAGCCGTATCGGAATTAAATCTACGCTGAGTTTAAACCCGTTTATCCCAGCACAACAATTTCTATGGATGTATTCCACAGGAATAGCTTCTTTATTAGCTACTTCCACATTCATTGGATTCTCTAATTTCTCACGAGGTAAGTTTAGCCGTTTAGCAAATTCATCCGACACAAATGAACAGGTAGCTCCCGAATCAAATAATACATATGCATTAATATTATTGATCGAAATAATACCTAACACCACATCCTTTGATTCCATCGCATCCTGTACTGTCATGTTGAAGGTGCGTGCTACTGGTCTGTTCTGCTGTGTTGGTTCTCCGATAGTCAGCTTACTGTTGTTCCCTTGGTTAGCACTGCCTGCATCACTCTTCCTCTTTGGGCAATCCTTCTTCTGATGATCTGAAGCGCCACAAGAAAAACAACTTCCTGCCTTCGCCTTTGGGCATTGTGGGGCAAAGTGCCCTGGTTCACCACAGTTGAAACAAACTCCTTTTCCTTTCATGCATTCTCCAAAGTGATTCTTTCCACATTTCTCGCATTTATTACCCTTCTTTATATCCCCTCCGGATTTGCTTCCTGTCATCTGACTGTCGTTCCATTTTCTCTTATTTGGGTTACTTCCCCCGCTGCTACCTTCCTTATGACCATCATGACTCTTTTTCTTTTTCTAATCTTGGTTGTGCCTGGCCAAAGCTTCGCTTCCTCCCTCAGCAATGATTGCTTTCTCAAGTAATGTAGAAAATGTGTTGATCTACAAAACCGCAACCTTACTATACACCCAAGGTTTTAGTCCTTGCTCAAATCTCTTCGCTCGCGTAGCGTCGGTGTCCACCTGATGTGGAGCAAACCTAGCTAATTCGTTAAATTTTGCAGCATACTCCGCAACTGACATGCTTCCTTGCTTTAGTTCCAGGAACTTTATCTCCATGCTTGCCTGCATACTCGCTGGAAAGTAATTTTCGAAAAACAGCTCCTTAAAACGAGCCCATGCAATCGTGCCTTCCCCCGCTCAACCTTTGTTCGCCTTCCACCAGTAATTTGCCTCACCTTTCATCATGAAAGTGGCAAACGACGTTATTTGTTCTTCGGCCACCCTTGCGACCTCAAAAACTTTCTCCATTTCTTCTACCCATGTCTGGGCTTCAATCGGATCCGTACTCCCACGAAATTCCGGTGGTCCTACTAATTTGAAGTCCTTAAAATTCGCCATGTGACTTCCTGGTTGATCAACTGCAGCGGCTTGTCTGCCCTGCATTGCTTCTGCTAATAAGTTAACAAAAGCCCTCATAGGGTCTGCCTGACCCCCTTCGTTATTCACCGACTCCTCAACCCTTTGGTTACGCGGTCGTCCTCTTGGCGCCATGATCTGCTAAAAGAAAAACCGTCGGCTATTACTAACAGATCTAGGCCTCATGCAATAAGTCATTTAAGTCAACAATTAAAGGTAAAAGCATCTATCAAACACATTTGATTTAACTAAAGCAACTGCATTTATAACCATATGTCACTGTTTTAATACAACCAGACTCAACATGTGGCATACTTCCATAAACGCGAAATGACATAGCTTGTCAATCATTAGCTATCCACTAAAGAACAAAATTGGG
Organism: Aralia elata; assembly: GCA_034770075.1. NCBI lineage: Eukaryota > Viridiplantae > Streptophyta > Magnoliopsida > Apiales > Araliaceae > Aralia > Aralia elata. Next base: position 61,069,382 of record CM068382.1, read on the forward strand.
GAATAATAACCTTCCACCCCTCTATTAGAAACAAAATTGGGGGTTCAACTACTATCCCTTACATGCTGCAAGCATAGGGATTTACAACATAAGCATGCCCCTATTATAACAAAAGTGGGACCTACTACAAACATAATGTTAAAAATAACACATCACCGCCTGCTGCGGCGAATTGCAACTCGGAGCTCTCGTCGAGCTAGCCTGTCGACCACTCGGCGCCTAATCACGCGCCTACTGCTCCCCTCATCCCTAGGGTACCTCCTCACCTTGTCCCTCAGCCTGCCTATGGAAGTAGTCAAGCCTAAACGGAGGGAATCAATCTCTGTAGTCAGGGCTGTCAACTGCTCTCTAGCCTCATCTCGCTCCAGGCGAGTAGTCTCCAGCAGATCCTCTACCCGCTCTATCTGTCCCACCAATACCACATTCCTCTCTAAGAGGTCATAAACCATCATACCAAACTGAACAGAAACCTCTCGGCGACCGTGAACTTCTGACGATGCAAATCGGCGTATTTCTTCTGCCTATCCTGAGCTGCTACCAATCGAGCTCTTATCACTTTGACAACATCCACGGTCTGCTGCACCAATTCGGGTCCCAACAGTCTCCGTTCACCGACTTCGTCCCAACACAAAGGTGTTCGACACTTCCTTCCGTATAATGCTTCGTACGGCGGCATGCCAATACTCGCATGATAACTGTTATTATAGGCAAACTCCACCAATGGTAGGTGATCATCCTAGTTGCCTTTAAAATCCATCACACATGCTCTAAGCATGTCCTCCAGCGTCTGAATCGTTCGTTCGCTTTGCCCATCCGTTTGAGGATGATACGCTGTGCTCAACCTCAACTGAGTTCCCAACCTTTCTTGTAAGCTCTTCCAAAAATTCGACGTGAAACGCGGATCTCTGTCAGACACAATAGATACCGGCACCCCATGTCGTGACACAATCTCTTTCATATATAATTTTGCTAGCTGCTCCAGATTGTATCTTATCTTGATCGGTAGAAAATGTGTGGATTTAGTTAAACGGTCCACGATCACCCAGATCGCGTCGTAACCCTTCTGAGTTGGTGGAAGCCCCGTCACAAAAACCATCGTGATATGCTCCCACTTCCACTCCGGAATCTCCAGTGGTTGTAGCAGTCCACCCGGTTTCTGATGTTCCGCTTTTACCCTCTGACATGTCAAACATCGCAAAACACATTCTGCGACCTCCCTCTTCATGTTCGGCCACCAGAAGTGCTGACGCAAATCCTGATACATCTTGGTATTACCAGGGTGTATCGAATATCTTGTAGAATGAGCTTCTTGCAGAATCTCTTCTCTCAACTCCGGAACCATTGGTATCTAGATTCTCCCTTCAAACCTTAGCAATCTCGTGCTATCAGTCTTGTACTTTAATTCCTCTCCTTCTGAGATCCGCTTCTTTATGGCGATACATTCATCATCCTTTTCTTGAGCCTCCTTTATCTTGTCTAATAAAGTCGGACTCGCCTCTACTGCGAACAGTTTCTCGTTTGTATTCGTCGGATACTTGACTTCCAACTCCAATCTTTCCATATCCTTGATCAATTCCTCTTGAGCTGTCAGCATCATCAACTTATCTCTGCCCTTCCTACTTAGAGCATCAGCAACTACATTGGCCTTACCGGGATGGTATAGAATCTCACAGTCGTAGTCCTTGATCAACTCCAACCATCGCCTCTGCCTCATGTTTAGTTCCTTTTGGGTGAAGATATACTTCAGACTTTTGTGGTCTGTGTATATCTCACACTTCTCCCCATACAGATAGTGTCTCCAAATCTTCAGAGCAAACACCACTGTCGCTAGTTCTAGGTCATGAGTCGGATACCCCTTCTCAGAGTCCTTCAGCTGTCGTGACGCGTACGCAATGACCTTCCCATGTTGCATCAATACGCACCCAAGGCCTTTGTGTGACGCATCACTGTACACCACAAATCCCCCTGTATTATCTGGTAGTGACAACACAGGTGCTCCACTAAGTTTCTTCTTCAACTCCAAGAAACTCTCTTCGCACTTCTCCGTCCATATGAACTTTACAGTCTTCCTTGTCAAATTTGTCAATGGTGTCGCTATCTTCGAAAAGTTCTGAATAAATCTCCGATAGTAACCCGCTAATCCCAAGAAACTTCGAACTTCTGTCGGCGTCCTTGGCTGTCCCTAGTTTATTACTGCTTCTACCTTGGCAGGATCCACTGACACACCATCCTTGTCAATTACGTGCCCCAAAAACTGCACTCTCTGTAGCCAAAATTCACACTTGGAAAACTTTGCATACAGCTTCTCCCTTCTCAGCGTTTCTAGGGCGATCCTCAAATGCTCGACGTGTTCCTCCTCCGTCTTCGAGTAGACTAAAATGTCATCTATGAAAACGACGACAAATTTATCTAGGTATTGCTTGAACACTCTGTTCATCATGTCCATAAATGCTGCTGGCGCGTTCGTCAGCCCAAATGACATCACCAAAAACTCAAAGTGTCCATATCGAGTTCTGAATGCTGTCTTTGGAATATCCTCTTGCCTCACTTTTAGTTGGTGATATCCCGTCCTCAAGTCAATCTTCGAAAAGTATTTCGCTCCCTTCAATTGATCGAACAAATCATCAATTATGGGCAACGGGTACTTGTTCTTAATCGTGACTTTGTTCAACTCCCGATAGTCAATACAAAGCCTAAGCGATCCATCTTTCTTTTTTACAAACAGTACCGGCGCTCCCCATGGAGATACACTTGGACGAATATACCCCTTATCTAGTAACTCCTGCAGTTGAACCATCAGTTCTTTCATTTCCATTGGTGCCATTCTGTAAGGTGCCTTTGAGATCGGTGCGGTTCCCGGTACTAAGTCGATCACAAATTCCACTTCTCTATCCGGCGGCAATCCCGGTATCTCATATGGGAAAACGTCTGGGAATTCCCTTACTACAGGTATCTGACCCAGCTCACTCTCTACTCTTCGGGTATCAACCACGTGAGCCAGATAACCTATACAACCTTTTCGTAGCAATTTCTTCGTTTGCATCATCGTCAGACAACAAGATTGTCTCGGCGATTTACTACCGTAAAATACAACCATCGACTTATTCGGAGTCTTTAGGTGTATACTTTTCTTCTGACAATCAATCATAGCCCCGTGACTAGACAACCAATCCATCCCAAGAATTACATCAAATTCTCCTAGCCGTATCGGAATTAAATCTACGCTGAGTTTAAACCCGTTTATCCCAGCACAACAATTTCTATGGATGTATTCCACAGGAATAACTTCTTTATTAGCTACTTCCACATTCATTGGATTCTCTAATTTCTCAAGAGGTAAGTTTAGCCGTTTAGCAAATTCATCTGACACAAATGAACAGGTAGCTCCCGAATCAAATAATACATATGCATTAATATTATTGATCGAAATAATACATGACACCACATCCTTTGATTCCATCGCATCCTTTACTGTCATGTTGAAGGTGCGTGCTACTGGTCTGTTCTGCTGTGTTGGTCCTCCGATAGTCAGCTTACTGTTGTTCCCTTGGTTAGCACTGCCTGCATCACTCTTCCTCTTTGGGCAATCCTTCTTCTGATGATCTGAAGCGCCACAAGAAAAACAACTTCCTGCCTTTGCCTTTGGGCATTGTGGGGCAAAGTGCCCTGGTTGACCACAGTTGAAACAAACTCCTTTTCCTTTCATGCATTCTCCAAAGTGATTCTTTCCACATTTCTCGCATTTATTACCCTTCTTTGTATACCCTCCGGATTTGCTTCCTGTCATCTGACTATCGTTCCATTTTCTCTTATTTGGGTTACTTCCCCCGCTGCTACCTTCCTTATGACCATCATGACTCTTTTTCTTTTTCTAATCTTGGTTGTGCCTGGCCAAAGCTTCGCTTCCTCCCTCAGCAATGATTGCTTTCCCAAGTAATGTAGAAAATGTGTTGATCTACAAAACCGCAACCTTACTATACACCCAAGGTTTTAGTCCTTGCTCAAATCTCTTCGCTCGCGTAGCGTCGGTGTCCACCTAATGTGGAGCAAACCTAGCTAATTCGTTAAATTTTGCAGCATACTCCGCAACTGACATGCTTCCTTGCTTTAGTTCCATGAACTTTATCTCCATGCTTGCCTGCATACTCGCTGGAAAGTAATTTTCGAAAAACAGCTCCTTAAAACGAGCCCATGCAATCGTGCCTTCCCCCGCTCAACCTTTGTTCGCCTTCCACCAGTAATTTGCCTCACCTTTCATCATGAAAGTGGCAAACGACGTCATTTGTTCTTCGGCCACCCTTGCGACCTCAAAAACTTTCTCCATTTCTTCTACCCATGTCTGGGCTTCAATCGGATCCGTAGTCCCACGAAATTCCGGTGGTCCTACTAATTTGAAGTCCTTAAAATTCGCCATGTGACTTCCTGGTTGATCAACTGCAGCGGCTTGTCTGCCCTGCATTGCTTCTGCTAATAAGTTAACAAAAGCCCTCATAGGGTCTGCCTGACCCCCTTCGTTATTCACCGACTCCTCAACCCTTTGGTTACGCGGTCGTCCTCTTGGCGCCATGATCTGCTAAAAGAAAAACCGTCGGCTATTACTAACAGATCTAGGCCTCATGCAATAAGTCATTTAAGTCAACAATTAAAGGTAAAAGCATCTATCAAACACATTTGATTTAACTAAAGCAACTGCATTTATAACCATATGTCACTGTTTTAATACAACCAGACTCAACATGTGGCATACTTCCATAAACGCGAAATGACATAGCTTGTCAATCATTAGCTATCCCCTAAAGAACAAAATTGGGGAATAATAACCTTCCACCCCTCTATTAGAAACAAAATTGGGGGTTCAACTACTATCCCTTACATGCTGCAAGCATAGGGATTTACAACATAAGCATGCCCCTATTATAACAAAAGTGGGACCTACTACAAACATAATGTTAAAAATAACACATCACCGCCTGTTGCGGCGAATTGTAACTCGGAGCTCCCGTCGTGCTAGCCTGTCGACCACTCGGCGCCTAATCACGCGCCTACTGCTCCCCTCATCCCTAGGGTACCTCCTCACCCTGTCCCTCAGCCTGCCTATGGAAGTAGTCAAGCCTAAACGGAGGGAATCAATATCTGTAGTCAGGGCTGTCAACTGCTCTCTAGCCTCATCTCGCTCCAGGCGAGTAGTCTCCAGCAGATCCTCTACCCGCTCTATCTGTCCCACCAATACCACATTCCTCTCTAAGAGGTCATAAACCATCACACCAAACTGAACAGAAACCTCTCGGCGACCGTGAACCACTACCTCTAATTCGGCAATCCTCTGGTCCTTTTCCTGCAACTTCTGGGTCAATTCAGTCTTTTCCCCCAAAGTTTGATATGCCAATGACCTGTACTGCTCTTCTCGGTCCTGGTGCTCCTGGTTCTGCTCCTCTAAGTGAGTTACTCGATTCTCGAGCTCCTCGTTCCTATTTGTCAGCTCTTCGATAATATCACTAGCTGTAGTGCCCATGCCATCTGCATACTCAGGTGGCTCATCATCCTCCGTCAATGGATCCTCCTCGGGGTCCTCATCCTCCCCCTCGTCGCTTAACAACCTCGGCACTCTTCCGGTAACTAGCTCCTCCTCAGAACCATACTCGACCTCGGACTCATCCCTAGTGTCCATCATCTTTGGCTCACTCGGCTGCACCTCCACTATAGGCCCTACGTCCACATGAATGTCTGTGAACTCTACCTCTCTAGCAGGACTGTATTCTCCCATCTCAGACATCCTACAGCCACAAACAGAAACAAATAAACAGCAAGATGTCAGTGCCACAATAAAATATATTCATTGATAAAATGAAATAATATTTTATCATACACAACTCGGCTCGATGGATTCCCACAATCCACCTCCAGACATGACCATCAAATGAATCTCCTCGATCCATCACCTAGCGTACCCAATACGAGTTTAATACTAAGGTTATAACCTAGGTTTCGCATTCCTAAAGTTTTATAACCTACATCTCTGATACCAACCTGTGACACCCTCAAATTCAGGTACCAATACCTCGAATTTGGTGCTCACGATAAAATATATCCATACACCTCTAAACAACATAAATTAACTAATGCGGAATAAATAAACATATGTTGCTCATTACAAAAGGTTTACTACGGTCCCAAGGTCTATAACCTTAAATAAATACATCACAGAATACATTAATAATACAAAACTATTCCACGATTATATAACGGGATAGTACATATAACTATTCCTTAAGCTTTCCTTTGCCTTTGTCCGCTTTGGAACTCCCCGGCTTAGCTGCAATAGGTTCATGATATAGCAAGGGTGAGCAACTACTTTGCTCAGCAAGTCTAAAAGCAAGAATAGAGATATATCATGAATGAATAAGAGTAACAGCTGCATAGATCAACAATTTATGAACATTGATGACATAGCTTAAATGACATAATCAAAGTTCAAATGAAACAATGAATAATGATTATTTACTGCTGAGTGGTCCAACCGACCATGAACTTTTGGCCAAAGGGTCAATCATTCGACTAACTCTTTTAAAACCTGGCCCCATCAGTTGTACTCGAGGGGATCAGCCTCTTGTACACCATGTATATGCATAACATTTAACTTTGACTGCATCAAATAGTCGACACATTATAATCCCCAAATAAGGGTTGCTCTCTCAGACCAAGAATCCATACCAACAACCGGTTTGGATAGCTTTTAAAATAATAACCTGTACATGTCTAGCCGAAACGAATGGCGTAGACTATCTCCTTAAACAGTTCATGAATGAAAAACTTAAACGTTTCACAGTCCAACAACAGATAATGAATTCAAATGTATAAGCTGCGAATATCAATAATTTATCCTTGATGTGGGGTAATTAAAAATAATTAATCCACTAACATAATTTGAAATTAATAACTCCAATTGAGTCACAAAACTTGCAATAATATAGAATGATTGCTCAATCAATAAATAACTCGCACAATAAATAAAAGTTGTACGGTTGAGAAATCCTGCCCAATATTAAATTGAGCTAGAGTAAGGAAACTTGCATTCAATATATAGAAAGAATGAAGTTAGGGAACTTGCCCAACACAAGGGTTAGACAAGCGTTAGGAAACTTGCCTGAAGCGCTGCTACAATATTACAACACACACTCCTTAATATCCTACACAATTAGGTACATATTCACATACAATTAGTCACATACGAAATACCAAATATTTGTTTACACAACTCTATAATGTCCCATTCAAATAAGAAACAAAATATTAAACAAGGTTATACCCACTAGTTACGGCGTTACGACGCTTGCACGTCTATACGCCCAACTTGCCTATTCGAATGCCCAAGCGACACGTAATTGTGTACGCCTAACACGCCCATTCGATTCATCTAATACTCATTGGTTAATGCTAAGTATCATAATAAATCATAACATTCATGTTTTAGAACTTAGAACAAGATTTTACATTGTCGGGAGCATTACATGTGCTTACGCGCATGCCCGAGACCCTCCGATTGCCCCCAATTACACATCAGTCCTATAGATGGCCAATTTCGACCATGCTACAGACCTCAAATTGAAAAACTTAAAGAACGAAAGTTGTAGGGATACTCGTTCTCTTTCCGAATCATCTTGAATCATCTCAATCCGAGTCCGTATGAGAACGTTACGCCCGTTTTACTAAAGGACATCGAAGCTGTTTTGCCTAGTGTTTGTGGCCAGCGCCGGGGCGCTCAAAATGGCCTATGGCCAGAGCCGGGGCGCTATATCCAGTAGCTGAGCTCGTGGCCAGTTCGTTTTGCTTCCCGGATGGTCTATTTTTTGGTGTTCTAGACCTACCTTGCTTCTAACCACCATAACTCCTCCTATACACCTTCAAATTGGTCCATTTCGGACTCTATGGACTCCTAAGACATAGAGCTACAACATATCAAAAATTTAGAGCTATCCATTAACATTAACATGGCCAAATCTTAGGCCAAAGTATCAACTCATGCTATATTTTCGTGTTCTTGGTGTTCTTGGTGTTCTTTACAAAAATCATCACCAAATATTTGTTTTAATCCCTTTTTACTCCATTCCATTTGGGTTAAACTTATAACCCATGGAACTACAATACCATTACAACAAATAAATTAAACACACGAAATCATAGCTACAAAGTCCTCTAAAATGGTCCGAATGTCCAAAGTCCATGTTTTGTACATTGTTCTTGCTCCATTAAGCCAAGGTAAGGATTTCTTGCATTTTTGTTTCACTTTGATGTTATTAATGGCTTATGTAACCTTTTAACAACATATATAAACATCCAACACAAACAAAGACAACAAGAATTTCCACAAGAACTAACACACAAGCACAAAAGCTTATAACCCATGAAAACTTTGAAAAACCTCAACCAAATCAAATGGAATGGATTGAGTTAAAGTTTTACCTCTTGTAGCTACTTCTTAGATGGTAGAACTCCTTTAGATCTTTGTTAGAAACTATCCTCAACCTCCTTGAGTCCTCTCGAAGCTTTTACTTCAAGTTAGCTCACACCCACTTCTTTCTCTCTCTAGAAGTTTTGAAGGTTGAAGATGAAGATGGCGGTGATGGTGTAGATGCTTAGCTTGCTATTCCTTCTTCCTCCTTGCTCAAAACCTGAACCTATTCTTCTATTCCTCTCTTCTTCTTCTTCTTCTTCTTCCTTCAAATTTTCTGCAGCACTCTCTCTCTCTCAATATTGTTCTCTCCCTCTCTTAGAAAATCTGCTGAAAATGGGAATGGAGGGTAGGTCTTCTAGGTGCCTTGGAAAGAGATGGGAGGAATATTGAAGAGCTCACGGAATTTGTCTAAGTTGGGCAACTAAATGTTTGGCATGCTTGTGTTTGGGAAATGAATCTCCCAACACTTGGTCTCCTCCCCTCCCAACCGTGCACTCCCTTCTCTCTTACACCAAATGCTGATTTTTATGCCCATATCCCATATGGGTCAAGTCTTGGGTCATGGGTTAGGTCATGGGTTTGGGCCACCCATAATAAACATTTGGGCCCCTAAATAAATCACCAATGACTCCAAATAAAATTCTAACACTTGGAAAAATCCTACTACGCATATATGCATTAACTAAATTACTCAACATCGAAAATGACACAAAATTTTATGACATGAATAGTGCTTCGAGAAACGTGCCCCGTGAACAGTGATTTAGTGACGCTTCACGAAATCAATTATTCACTTAAACAAAACTATAACACGTAAAATTTCATTCATTCACATAACTCAGGTTGTCACACAACCTTTAAACATACAACACAAAAATAATATTAATAAAATAGAATATATTCATTAATATTCAAAAATTCGAATTACAAGGAGGACCCTGAAGAGATACCACTATCTACTTTGGGTGTTCAGATGTATGATCGCAACATAGAGTTGCAGGACAAAGTGGAGGAGTTAGAGGGGCAGCTGGCTGAGCGACAGACTGCTTTGGAGCAGAAGAACAGTGAGATTGAGGAGCTAGACATACGTCTTGGTGACGTGGAGTGGAAGCTGGTTCATGTAGAGAGTGAAAAGGAGGAGTTAGAGGAACAGGCTGCGGAACGTCAAGCCACTTTAGAGCTGAAGGATGCTGAGATTCAAGACCTTTCATCACGTCTTGGAGAGGCTGAGCAGAGGCTAGCACAGTCTGAGTATCGACGCGGACAGTTGATAGCCAGGAATGAAATTGTCCGAGATGAGTTGAAAGAGGAGTCAGCTAAGCGAGCGAGAGCTGAAATCGCTTGGTTGAGGGAGGCTAACCGCGCAGATCGTGTTGAGTGTGAGGTGCGGTCAAAGAAGGCCAAGATTGATGATATGGAGTATATTTTTCACTCCACAGTGGATAGAGCTCTGGATCGAGTTCATCGTCATCTAGATATGGTGGATCGAATGATGGTGACTCGTATTATGGAGCAGGAACGCCAGGAAGCTGTGCGCCGTGGGATGTCATCATAGATTATGATTACTTACGTTATTAAGAAATTTATGAGTTAATAAATTGTAAATCCCAGATTTATATAATGGGATAGAATAATGATGTAATCCTGGAACTTTATGATGACAGGATAGATGATTTGATGTAAATAACCACGATGTTATCTTTATTATGTTTTAAAGCAGTAAATGAATAAAATATGAAAGTTTATCAGATGTGTTATGTGTTTAAGTATTGTCTATAAATGTTTAAGTTAAGACTTAAATGTTTAAGCAATTGAATAATAATCTAATAGCGCGAATTTTTAACAGTAAGATGCCGCCAAGAAGATAACCAACCCGTCAACAAACTCCTGAGGGATCTACAAACAACGAAGAAGCCAACACTAACCCAATGCAGCAGTTAGTGAATCTATTAACTGGAGCATTCGCGAATCAACCCCAAGCTCAGGCTACAACTTTTAAATATTTCAAGGCTGTCGGACCTCCGGAATATCACGGCTCTATGAATCCCATTGAAGCTCAAACGTGGGTCATGGAGATGGAGAAGGTGTTTGATGTCGCTAGGGTCAATGAGGACCAAAAGACGGCATTTACAACCTTTATGCTGAAGTCAGAAGCTAGCTACTGGTGGCAAGCTAATAAGACTCGAGGAGGTCAAGGGATTATTCCATGGGAGCGATTTAAGGAGATGTTTTTCGAAACCTATTTTCCGACAAGTGCTCAGAACCAAATGGAAGTACAGTTTCTAGAGTTGAAGCAAGGTACTATGTCGGTATCTGAATATGCAGCAAGATTCAACGAGTTGGCGAGGTTTGCGCCTTATCAAGTTAACACGGATGAGCGGAAGGCCAGAAGGTTCGAGCAGGGACTGAAGCCCTGGTTGTATAGCCGAGTTTCAATGTTTCAACTGAACTCGTTTACGGCGGTGCTGGAAAAGGCAATTATTGCTGAAGGAGGCAGTGATGCTCTGTCAAAGTACAATCAGGAGCAGAGGAAGAAGAAGAATGAGAGTGACAACAAGATAAGTGGTAGCCATGGAGGCAGTAGTCAAAAGAGAAAATAGAATGATAGTAACTCTGCGGGAAGTCAGCAGGGTAATCAGAAGAAGAAGATGGAGGTGTGCAACAACTGTGGAAAGAGCCATATGGGTGCTTGTTTGAAGGGTAAGCGGGTATGCTTCAACTGCGGGCAAGAGGGGCATATCGCGCCGAATTGCCCTAATCCAAAGAAAGGAGCATGTTTCATCTGCGGGTCGAAGGATCACTTTGCTCGGGAGTGCCCTAAGAAAGCAACTACAGGTGGAGCCAGTTCAGGAAAGGGAAACAACGGTGGTGGAGGCAATCTGACTATCACAGGACCCACGCAGCCCAACCGACCTACCGCTCGAACGTTCAATATGACGGTGCAGGATGTTGTGCAGTCAAAGGATGTAGTGTCAGGTATCATTCCAGTCAATAATGTTAATGCTTATGTATTGTTTGACTCGGGTGCTACTTGCTCATTTATATCCAATGATTTTGCTAAGAAACTAGGGTTACCCCAGGAAGAATTAGATTACCCTATGAATATAGAAATTGCGAATAGGGAGGTGATTCCTGTTAAGTTTGTTCACAAGAACTGTCAGGTAGATATTAAGGGTCATGTGATGACTGTCAACTTAATCCCAATTCGTCTTGGGGAGTTTGATGTCATTCTGGGAATGGATTGGTTGTTTAACCATGGGGCAGTTATTGACTGTCAAAAGAAGTGTGTAAACCTTATGACTCTGTCAAAGGTAGTGTTTTATGGCAGCAAGTCGCCTAGACAAACGAGTTGTCTGATGATGGTGCAGGCTAAAAAGATGTTGAGACAAGGATGTGTAGGATATCTAGCCTACATAGTTGATACCCGAAAGGTGGGTACAAAACTGGAGGAGATACCAGTAGTTAAGGATTTTGCGGACGTGTTTCCTGATGATTTGCCAGGATTACCGCCAGATAGGGAAATCGAGTTTGTAATTGATTTAGCACCGGGAACGGCCCTTATATCGAAAGCCCCGTATCGAATGGCTCCGGTAGAAATGAAGGAGTTAATGGTGCAATTACAGGAATTACTGGATAAGAAGTATATCCAATCGCGCGTTTTACCGTGGGGAGCGCCGGTATTGTTTGTTAAGAAGAAGGATGGGTTGATGCGTCTTTGCATTGACTATAGAGAGCTGAACAAGGTCACGATCAAAAACAATTATTCGTTGCCAAGGATTGATGACCTGTTTGACCAACTGAAGGGAGCAAGATATTTTTCGAAGATAGATATGCGAAGTGGTATACCATCAGTTGAAGGTGAGAAAGAAAGACATACCAAAGACGACATTTCGAACTAGATATGGTCACTATGAGTTTTTGGTTATGTCATTTGGTTTAACGAATGCGCCTGCAGCATTAATGGACTTAATGAATAGGGTGTTCAAACCATTTCTGGATAAGTTTGTGGTGGTATTCATAGACGACATTTTGGTTTACTCCAAAACCCAAGAAGAACACGTGGAACATTTAAGGGTGACGTTGGAGGCGTTAAGGAAGGAGAAATTGTATGCAAAATTTTCAAAGTGCGAATTTTGGTTGGAGCGTGTTCAATTTCTTGGACATGTGATTGATAGAGACGGGATTTCGGTGGATCCAGCTAAAGTGGAAGCTGTAATGAACTGGGATCAGCCGAAGACACCGTCAGAAGTAAGGAGTTTCCTAGGTTTGGCAGGATACTACAGACGTTTTATTCAAGATTTCTCTAGAATCGCCACTCCGTTGACAAATTTAACAAGAAAATCAGTGAAGTTTGTTTGGACGGAGAAGTGCGAGGAAAGTTTCCAAGAACTAAAGAAGAGACTAAGTTCGGCGCCTGTGCTGTCTTTACCAGATGATACAGGAAATTTTGTGGTGTACAGTGACGCATCACATAAAGGACTAAGTTGTGTGTTGATGCAGAATGGTAAGGTTATTGCATATGCATCGCGCCAACTAAAAGACTATGAAAAAGGGTATCTGACCTATGATTTGGAGTTAGCAGCCGTGGTGTTTGCTTTGAAAATCTGGAGGCATTATCTCTATGGGGAGAAGTGTGAAATATATACAGACCATAAGAGTCTGAAGTATATTTTCACGTAGAAGGATTTGAATATGCGGCAAAGAAGATGGATATAATTGATCAAAGATTATGATTGTGAAATTCTATACCATCCGGGAAAGGCTAATGTGGTTGCCGACGCTTTGAGTAGAAAAGGTCGGGAGAAACTGTTTATGTTAACTGATCAAGAAAAGCTCGTAGCAGAAATGGCTAAATTGGAGTTAGAGGTGAAGAGTCTGGCAGAGCCTAATGAAAAATTGTTCCAGATGGAAACCCAACCAACTTTGGTAGAAAAAGTCAAAGAAGCGCAACTCCTGGATGAGGAGTGTATTGAGATACGGAAAAGAGTGCTTGAGGGAGAAGAGCTTAAATATAAAATCGATACTGAAGGGTTGCTGAGATTTGAAGGCAGAATTTGGGTACCGTCGGTATTGGCAATCAAAGAGGAGATTTTGAACGAAGCTCACAGTTCACGATTTTCGGTTCACCCGGGAAGCACAAAGATGTACCAGGATCTTCGTCAACATTTTTGGTGGCCAAACATGAAAAGAGAGGTTGCTGAGTGTGTTGCGAAGTGTCTCACTTGTCAGAGAGTTAAAGCGGAGCATCAACGACCAAGTGGTTTGCTACAGCCCTTGGAGATAACAGAATGGAAGTGGGAGCATATCACGATGGACTTCGTGGTAGGGCTTCCAACTACTCAGAAAGGTTATGACGCAATATGGGTCATAGTTGACAGATTGACGAAATCAGCGCATTTCTTGTCGATCAAAATCAGATTCACTTTGGATCAGCTGGCAAAGTTATATGTCAAAGAGATTATCTCAAGGCATGGAGTTCCAGTATCAATAGTATCAGATCGAGATCCACGGTTTACATCAAAGTTTTGGAAAAGTCTACAAGCTTGTTTGGGGACACAGTTGAGAATGAGTACAGCCTATCATCCTCAAACCGATGGCCAGAGTGAAAGAACAATTCAAACGTTGGAGGATATGCTCCGAGCGTGCGTTGTGGATTTTAAAGGCAACTGGGATAATCATTTACCTCTGGTCGAATTTGCCTATAACAATAGTCATCACGCGAGTATCGGCATGCCGCCCTACGAAGCATTGTATGGAAGGAAATGCAGAACTCCATTATGCTGGGATGAGGTTGGTGAACGACGACTATTGGGACCCGAGCTGGTACAACAAACTGCTGAAGTTGTCAAGGTAATAAGAGCCAGACTGATAGCCGCTCAAGACAGACAGAAGAAGTATGCTGATCAACACCGACAAAATTGCGAATTTGAAGTCGGGAGCTTTGTTTTCCTCAAAGTAGATCCCTGGAAGGGAAAGATCAGATTTGGTAAAAAGGGTAAACTCAGTCCGCGATTTATTGGACCCTTTGAAGTACTAAAAAGGGTGGGTGAGGTAGCTTATGAGGTAGCTCTACCTCCTGAGTTAGGCCACATTCACAATGTCTTCCACATATCGGTGCTAGGACCGTATAAGTCTAATTAGAAACATGTCATAGAGTATGAACCGATACAGTTTGAGCAAGATTTGTCTTACGAAGAGATACCTGTTCAGATAGTGGACAGGAAGGAGCAAGTTCTTAGAAATAAAGTGATACCTTCTGTTAAGGTAATCTAGAGGAACCATAGTGCTGAAGAAGCAACGTGGGAACTCGAAGAGCAAATGATGCAAAATTTTCCTCAATTATTTGTTTAATCTTTGTATTGCGATTCCGGGGACAGAATCTTTGTAAGGAGGGGAGAATGTAACAGGCGATTTAATTGCTTTGTGATTCTGGGGACAAAATCCTTTTAAGGAGGGAAAGATGTAACGAATGCAAATTTTGTGATTTAATAGAAATATTTATTGAGTTATATAAATATTTTTATTATTTTATTGGGCTAAATAAATAATTTATTAAGTTTTGTGGAATGGGTGTATGTTAAGTTTAATAATGTTAAATATTGTTTGAATGTGATTTGTTGTGTTTTTCTAATTTAATTTAATAATTAAATTAGATGATGAAAAGGTTTATTTGAATAAATGATTTATTTGAATAAGAGAATTTATTTGGTATTATTGTTATTTGTTAAATAAATTTATTATTTAAGTTTGTAAGGTTTAATTGAATTTATTTAATAATAAGTTCAATTAAATTAGAAGTGTGACATTTTAAACTATATGTTATAGTGATTTATTAAAATAAATGAGAAAGTGTTTAATTAAGTTTTACCAAACAAGGCCCTCTGATCTTTGTTTGGAAATAATGGGTTATTTTATTTGTGTTTTACCAAACAAGGTCTTATGACTTTTAGTTAGAATAATGGATTATTTTATTTAGTATTTGCCAAACAAGCCTTAGAGGCTTTTGAATTTTTTTAACTGATAGATATTATATCATACGTTATTATTATATTAAGTATCAGTTTTTATTTTGTTTTTATTTCATCAGTTTTATTTTTAAAAGAACGTCAGTTAAAAAGTAAGAAAGAAAAACAAAGAAGAAGAAACACAGAGCTTGATAGAAAGAAAAGAACTCTGTGAATTTGAGAGTTGAGAGAAAAGAGAGAAATTGTGTGAGAAGCTTGGTGATTGGAGTAAGAAGTCAAGCAAGGAAGTTTAATCAAATTTTCTTACATCAATTGAGGGTATAATTCTTTTTTCCTCCTGGTTTTATTCTACTGTATATAATTTTAGTTACTGTATGTGAATTTAATTGCTAGAATATATGAATTATTTGATTATAGTTGTTGTAATTGGTAGTAATCATGTGTTAGATGATTATATGTTGATTAATAATCAATTTAGAGGTGTTAATTCATGAAAACATGATTTAGAATGAAGTCTTTGTTTTTACAGAGTCTTATTTCATGTATGGCATATATATATGATAATTTATGTTCAATTAGATTATTAATTGGTAAATTGACTTTTGATTGTGTTAATACGATGAAAAATGAAAAGAATGTAATTTGAATGGATTTAAATGATTGAAAGATGAGTTTACAGTGGTGGATTTTATTAAAATAGCTAGAACATGAATATTTGGTTTTAACAGAGGATTTTTGGTTTTAAATCGGTTGATTATGTGTTTTATAATGGTTAAATTAGTTAGAAACATGTTGGGTATTTGTTTTCTAGCATGTTTGATGTCTGGGTATGTTTAATTTGTTTACTGGATGATAGAATTCGAAAAATTTGGCCAAATTTGGCCTAAGTTTTCACTGGTTCGCGACCTGTAGAAGGTGTCAGTCGCGTCAACCGCCTCGGCGGTAGAAATGAGCTAGGATTATCGCCCCGGCGGCTCTGTCGCCCCGGCGGAATAATTACACTAGATTCTTCGCCCCGACGACAGCCTCGCCCCGACGATAATTTTGTTAAGTTTTTTCTCGCCCCGGCGAGAATCACTGCTGTTAAAAAAAATTATTATTATTATTTTGTTTTCTTTTCTTGGAAGTTATGATGCATAATTAAAATTATATTAATGTATTAAATGACTAAAGAATTTCCAAGATGGTTGCTAAACTAGTACTTGTTGATTATGGTTTGCTAAATGAGATGTTATAATAAAAAGGATAAGAGCAAGCTTAGAATGCTTTTAATCTTGTGACTAATTATGTTACCATTTTATAATTAATGTATAGGTTGTTTAAGGATCGTGAATTACTTAAATTTGTAATCTACGCTTGAGGCAAGTTCTTTATCTCAATTCAATACTTTTACGTTGAGCAAGTTGTTCTTTCCTTTTAACTTGTTAATTTATTCAAAACAAGTTTATTTATATTGAGCAAGCTTATGGACCTTAGCTTATTGATATTCAAGCAAGGTTACTATCATGTTACGTACTTAAGATTTATTCCAATCATTGTTTATTATTCAAATTTCGAGTATAGTTTCTATTGAACGAACTCTATTGATGAATTAGACTAGCAAACCCTTATTGATTCAGCTAGTCCTTAGTTGATGAGCGATTTCAAAGACTTAGAATATTTTCTATACTTGTTCCAAGCCAAGTTCCTTTTGGTACGGATTCAGACGATAAACTGAGATGAACAACCCTAATATAGGGGATTACTTACGCGACAGCGTTAAAATGTTTGTGCACAATACATTGTACAAAAGGCTGATCCCCCTGAGTACGAGATGTTTGGTCCATAGTCTATATGACTGTTAAAGGTTACAGTAGAAATACTTGTTAACCTAGGACATAGTTCGAGGTCTTGTGACCCTCAGATATAATTTCTAAATCTTGAAATCTATTTTTCCTTGAACCGAGCATTTAAACGAGCTTTTAGACTTTGATCATTTATTGACTGAGATTCAGAAAACTATTGTTCCTCAGTTGAAATCCATTTCATTTAAATATTATTGTTATCGTACTTGTGAGCAATTGTTTGCTCACTCTTGCACTAAAACATTGCAGCTAAGCCAGAAAAGCAGGACGAGCCGTCCACGAGCAAAGGCAAGGGCAAGATGCATAAATAGCTAAAGACCTGCTATTTACTTGATGTTTGATTGTAATAAGACTTATTTAAATTATGTTTTATTCCGTATTTGATGTATTAAGGTTAAGATAACCTGGGAATTGAATGTTTAATAGTTTGGTGATGTAACCCATTTTGGGTAGATGATTTCTTTAAGTTTATTTAATTGTTCTTATTTATGGGTAGTTAAATGTGAATGTATGAGATAGTGAGCACCAAATTTGTGGGAAATAAGTACCTGGATTTGGGGGTGTCACATCGACGATGAGAATGAAGTCGAATCCCTCAATGTGGGTCAAGAAGCTCAAATCTGAACAAAGGCTAGTATATAAAAGCAGTGAGTATGGGTCCTCAGGAGATAATAGGAACTCTGTCCAGGACGGTCCATCGACGCATAGGGTCGAACAAAGCGCAAACCGAGATGAGATGTCATGGCCAAAACAATAAGCACGAGGTTTGAAACTGCCGATGGGGCAAAGATGTGTCATACACCAGATATAGAGCAATACAGAACTCCCCCAAAAGTCACGACCCTCAAAAGACTAATAATATATCAAAGAGATGAAGGCCTATACTAAAATCATAGGCAAAATAGCATGACCCTATCTCAAGCCACAAACTGCCATAATCACGTTGACATCAGGATAGTACGTGTATGGGCATATACAAATAAGAAAGGATGTAAATCATTAAGGCATCTAATCGCCTCACATACCACTCCTCCTCTGATATGCAGAAATGAGTCTGATAAGCCGAATAACCATCTAAAGAACTAAAATGCTCCAATAAGAACTCTATCGAAACAACAGGCCAATCTGGTGCCTCTTCGATCAGAGCAACCTAAGTCAAGCCAAGATCTGTGACGAAGTAGTAGCACATGCTGCCTATAGAAACCCAGGCACACAATCCAGTCAAAGAAAGGCCAGAAAATTGAGACCACTCCTAATGGGTGGGAGTCAACTCATTACCGCTAAATCCGAAGATGTTCCGCTCAGGAACCCAATGTGAGAATATGTCTGAAAGTAATATGCCCTCAAGCCAATTATATTTGATGTAATAAGCATTTACTTTGTAATATTATTCAAATATTAATAATATAATAAAAGACATATTTTATCCATGTTAATTGGTTAAATTAATAAATGTGATGAACTCATAGTTTTCGAGCAATGCTTTTAGAATCATGATGAGATCATGCTAGTGAGATCTAAATTCAAGAAAGCTCAAAACTAAAATGTTCCTAATCGTTGGATCACTAATATTGGGATTACTGATCCGAATAGATTAGTACATACTGTGCTTGATCTTTAGAAGATGATGATTGATCTCATAATCATTTGTGTGGAGACACTAAAGCAAGTATGTAGGTGCTTATTGGAGAATAAGTTCACTGAACGTGACTCGCCTAAAGAACCCTAATGGAGTTTTATTCACCTGTCAATAGGGAAGTCCTTAAGTGATAGTTGTACAAGTGATCCTTGGACTTGAGATCATCATAGTACCTTGTATATGTTAAGTTATACTTTGTCATATTCCTTAATACCTTAGGGTATGTCATATGGTATGTACGGGTATAATAAAATATACACGGAGGTAGGTGAATGATCGACAAAGGATCTACCACTTCTCATAAAGGGAGAGAATGTCCTATGCGATTTGATAAATGACAACTCAGAAATCCCTGACCAGGGTTAAATAAAAATTAGAAAGGAGTTCTAATTTATATTAATCGGAGTTGTGTATTCTTAAATCGAAATGCATATAATTAAATAAAATAAGACTTGTCAGTAAATCTATGTCTTATATTTAATCGGGACATTGTATGGTAGAGGCATTGAATTGTACGGTAACTACTGCTGAATAGGTTCTATGTGATTAAACGTTGATTTCATATTATACGGATAGTAATGATACATTATCGTAAGGTGTCCCTCATGATGTAGAATAAATATTATGTATTTATATATGAATTAAAGGAGTTTAATTCATTGTAAATAATATTAGAATAGTTCTAATTTATTTATTCTACGACCGGCATAATATTGAACCTAAAGGGTCACACCGCAAAAGGAAATATATTATTTAGAAACAATTGGCTTAATGATAATAAATTAAGTATTTAATTTATTAGTAGAATAAATTGAATAGCTTAATATTTATAATGATATATTTGTATAAATATTGAATTATAAATTAATAAGAGAAATCTTATTATTATTATTATTTAATTCCTAATTAGATTGGGAATTGAATTAATACATTTATTGCTAAAACGTTTAGTTGTAATAAGTGCTCATACAAATGCAAATGCAAATGAAATGCAATTGCAAGTGAAATTCAATTTCTAGATTAATATGTGTTACTTGCTTAATGTTGATTAAACAAGTAACATGTGTTATGTGTGAAATGAAGCCTACATGTGGGTTAGGAGAATATGTATATACTTGTAAGTATACAACAAGCATTATCAGATGAGAAGAATGAAATAGGTTGAATGCTTGCATTATTGATTGAGTGGAAATCATGAGATGAACCCTAATAGAGATTAGAAATAAATCAATAATTGTTGTTCTTGGATTTCTTAAGAGTTAGGAAAGAAAGAACTATTGGGATTAGCCATCCTTGATTTCTAGGAAATCATAATTTGTTTCTTCATTAATCATTTCTTGGTGGATCACCTTTAGAGTGCTACATACACTTTGTAGCTTGAGTTTGATCCAAGGATTGAAGATTGGAGGAGCTTGAAGAAATCAACAAAGGAGTAGATCTTGTAGCGGTTCAAGAGTTGAATCATTAAAGGTATTATCTCTTGTTAATCTTCATCAATTAATAGCTATGCATAAGGTGATTCATGGATAAGTTGCAAAAATTTTAATTTCCATTTTTCGTTGCGTATTTCAATATGATTGTGATTTTGCATACTTACAGTGGTATCAAGAGCCATCCTTATGCGTACTATTAATTGTGTCAATCATATATATGTTGATATGTATTTAGAACAATTTTTTGGGTATAATTGTTAGTATGAAATTATGTTTTTTATAAAAACATCAAAATCAAAAAAAAAATGCATTGTTCACTACCCGGGGCACTGTTCACCGCTGCCCGGGGGCACTGTTCACTGCTGCCCGGGCACTGTTCACGGCACTGTTCATATATAAATTTTTTTTTTATTTGTTGATTTTCCAATTTTAAAACTTCAATGTTAAAAATAAAGATGTTTATTTTGGACTTGGAATTGGTTTAAAATAAAGTAGTTTATTTTAATTAATATTGGATTTCAATTTTGAACAAAGATTCTAAATTTTCATAAAGGAGTTTATATTAATTTGGAATGGATTAAAATAAAGAAGTTTATTTTAATTGAATTTTGGATTTCTACTAGTCAATTGCCCATTAAATGATATTAATTATATATATTGAATGTTTATTTATTCCTAAGATGAATGGTTTTATATATGTTGATATATATAGGGGATGATTAAGGACTATTGACCAATATGATTGGATTTAATTTGAATGGATGCTTGAATGAATGGTTTTATTCATAATGGGGTCTGCGTATCTCGCCTATCTAAATTTTTAAATGTAATTTCTATCTCTCTCCTATGTACTTCCCCTTGATTGTTGATCAAGGTTTCTATTTTGTTAAAATAGAGTGTAATAGGATTTTGTAAAGTTACTCAAGAAATTGGAACCGAAGAGCAGGAGCATTGAAGACCCATTTGTAATGAAGCCTGGGATGAATGTAATAGTTATATTCAAATTTATTCTTGCACCCTAGGTTTGACCTATTGATTTACTCGGTGGCTCGAGTGAATCAAATTAGATTAAGTCCATAATCATCCTATATAGAATATAGTATTCTATGAATGCATGCTTATAATATATATTAAATATATTATTATTCATATTGATGAATGTTTAATATGACGCGTATTTATATATATATATACTTGCATGCGCGCTAACCAAGATGAGACTGTGACACCCCCAAATCCGGGTTCCCTTATCCACGAATTTGGTGCATCACTGTGCAACACGATACATCTCATTCTACACCTGTCAACAACTTATTGCGGAATAATAAAAATATTTACATTGATATAATATAAATATTGTCGTCCCAAGCCTCGAAACCATAACTAAAACATGATCTTACTACATGAAAGTAATTACAAGATTATTACAATAAGTTCCCATCTAATCTCAGGTGCGAAGACCTTAATTAATACATCATTTAATAATCATTACAAATTTAATATTACTCCTGCTGTATATATAATAGTCCATATCAATACAAGCATTAACAATTATTACCTCAAACTCTCCTCAATCTCAGGTTTCGTAACATTTAACTAAAACACTTATGATCAAGGTTGAACAAATACCATTGATCATTTACAAAGTCTCCTATGTGAACGCAAGGTTCGAATTCTGACTTTAGTCAATCCCCGAATATATGCAAAGTTACCTAACAACTATATATTCGTTATAAAAATGTCCTTTATACATTATTGTCATCCTTATAGTTTACTATAACAAGTAACTAACATAATCACATCATAAATACTATAATGGATAACCTTCATCTTTAACTCAAGGTTTACATATTCAAATTCACGTACATCATACACTGTCATCACAGCTAAATAATTACAATAAAGAAACATTTGCCAACCTTCTTGAATCCCTGTGCCTCTAATCCTTATCATCACGATATCAATATAATTGCATTGCATCGTAAATCTGCAAAAGTTTTATTTTTGCAAGAATGAGCACGACGACTCAGCAAGAACTAACAGTTTTCACATTTTATGCTTCACGTAACACATACGTTTGCATTTATCCATGCATCATGATTCTCATACTATGTATCTTACTCATGCATCATAAATCTTATGCAATTCATCAATATACATGCATCATGTATCTCATATGATACCTCATGCATCTCACATTGTATGTTTACAATAATTCAAGTTCCACATAGAATAATATAGTCACATAATTGCACATTGAGCACACTTTAATCATGCTCGCACATACTCCACATAATAATGAAAGATTTAGTAATCAAGTCATGTACATCAATACATTTAAACAAGTTAACAAGTTACTAAAAGAACTTGCCTTTAAGCGTTCCTTGCCAAATTATGATGGCTCGTCCTTCAAATATCCTATACAATTTATTTAACAATAAAATACCAATTAGCCACTAAAAAGGCTTCATATAATGGTTTACAATATAACAATTCTTATCTCATATTGTTCGCGCATTATAAATTAATAAACGCGATTAATTCTAAAACGTTACTCGGTGTCGCGCCATTTGAAAACGTTACGACCCTTATCACCATCAATACTTATTGGTTACATTAACCCCATCCCATATCTTATAATGTTCGTTTCATTTGAATCGAAACATTTTTTTAAGTTCGTTAACACTTTACACGGCGTTTCGACGTTTATACGTCACACGCCTAATTCGCCTATTTTTTATACGTTTAGCATGCTCATACATTGGGTTATAACACTCTCTCATGTTTCATTATTATTAGAAACAAAATATTAAACAAGGTTATACACACTTGTTACGGCGTTACAACGTTTGCATGTCCGTACGCCACACTTGCCTATTCCAACGTCCAAGTGACATGCGATTGTGTACGCTTAGCACGCCCACTCGAATTGTCTAATACTCAATGGTTAATATTAAGTATCATTATAAATCATAATAAATCAGGTTATAGAACTTAGAACATCGTTTGACATTGTCGGGAGCATTACGCGTGCTTACGCGCATGCCCGACACTCTCCGATTGCCCCCAAAAACACATCAGTCATATAAATGGTCAATTTGGGAATTTATCCCGACCTCAAATTGAAAAACTCAAAGAACGAAAGTTGTAGGTCTACTCGTTCTCTTTCCGAATCATCTTGAATCACCTCAATACGAGTTTGTATGAGAAGTTATGCCTATTTTACTAAAGGACGTTAGAGTAGTTTTGCACAGTTTCCTTACCAGCGCCGTAGGCGTTCAAAATGACCTTGGAGCAGCGCCTACAGCGCTCTCATGCAGTCGTTGGGCTCGTGGCCAGTGCCTACCCAGCGCCGTAGGCACTCGGCCTGAGTCCCCAACCCGTTTTGCTTCCCGGAATGCTCTGTTTTGGTGTTCTAGACCTATCTTGCTTCCAATCACCATAACTCCCTCAATACACGTTCAAATTGGTCCGTTCCGGACTCTATGGACTCCTAAGACATAGGGCTACCACATATCAAAAATTCAGAGCTATCCATTAACATTAACATGGCCAAATCATAGACCAAAGTATCAACTCATGTTATATTTTCGTGTTCTTGGTGTTATTCACAAAAATCATCACCAAATCATAGCTACAAGGTCCTCTAAATCATCCAAATGTCCAAGTTCATGTCCAAAGTTCATTGTTCTTCATGTTATTCATCCTCCTTAAGCAAAGGTACGAATTTATTGTGTTTTTGTTTCACTTTGATGTTATTAATGGTTTATATAACCTCTTAACAACATTTACAACCATCCAACACAAACAAAACCAACAAGAATCGCAAGAAAACCAACCCATGAGCATAAAAGCTCTAAAACCATAAAGAGCTTGAAAACATTAACCAAATCAAATGGAAATGGGTTCAAGTTAATGATTTACCTTTGTAAATCCCTCCTAGATGATATGAAGCTTTGCTAGGGCTTGGCTTGAGTCTCCTTCTTCATTTTTGGTTCACCCGAACCTCTTCTTCTCTTCCTTTCTTCTTCTTCTTTTTCTGGCGACTCTTCTTCTTTTCCGGCGACTTTTCCGGCGACCTCCTCCTTCTTTCTTCCTCCTTTTTGCTGCAGATTTCTCTCTCTCTCTCTATCAGCTGAAGAAATTAGGAATGGAATGGAAGGGAATGAATTATTTGGGAGAAGTGGGGGAGTGATTTAGGGGAGAAGTGGGAGAGATGGGTTAATGGCTCAATGAGCTTGCCGGCAATACTCTCCCTCCTTGCATTTGATGGAAGTGCCACACTTGCCTATTCCAACGTCCAAGTGACATGCGATTATGTACGCTTAGCACGCCACTCGAATTGTCTAATACTCAATGGTTAATATTAAGTATCATTATAAATCATAATAAATCAGGTTATAGAACTTAGAACATCGTTTGACATTGTCGGGAGCATTACGCGTGCTTACGCGCATGCCCGACACTCTCCGATTGCCCCCAAAAACACATCAGTCATATAAATGGTCAATTTGGGAATTGATCCCGACCTCAAATTGAAAAACTCAAAGAACGAACGTTGTAGGTCTACTCGTTCTCTTTCCGAATCATCTTGAATCACCTCAATCCGAGTTCGTATGAGAAAGTTATGCCTATTTTACTAAAGGACGTCAGAGCAGTTTTGCACAGTTTCCTTACCAGCGCTGTAGGCGCTCAAAATGACCTTGGAGCAGCGCCTACAGCGCTCTCATGCAGTCGTTGGGCTCGTGGCCAGCGCCTACCCAGCGCCGTAGGCGCTCGGCCTGAGTCCCCAACCCGTTTTGCTTCCCGGAATGCTCTGTTTTGGTGTTCTAAACCTATCTTGCTTCCAATCACCATAACTCCCTCAATACACGTTCAAATTGGTCCGTTCCGGACTCTATGGACTCCTAAGACATAGGGCTACCACATATCAAAAATTCAGAGTTATCCATTAACATTAACATAGCCAAATCATAGACTAAAGTATCAACTCATGTTATATTTTCGTGTTCTTGGTGTTCTTCACAAAAATCATCACCAAATCATAGCTACAAGGTCCTCTAAATCATCCAAATGTCCAAGTTCATGTCCAAAGTTCATTGTTCTTCATGTTATTCATCCTCCTTAAGCAAAGGTACGAATTTATTGTGTTTTTGTTTCACTTTGATGTTATTAATGGTTTATATAACCTCTTAACAACATTTACAACCATCCAACACAAACAAAACCAACAAGAATCGTAAGAAAACCAACCCATGAGCATAAAAGCTCTAAAACCATAAAGAGCTTGAAAACATTAACCAAATCAAATGGAAATGGGTTCAAGTTAATGATTTACCTTTGTAAATCCCTCCTAGATGATATGAAGCTTTGCTAGGGCTTGGCTTGAGTCTCCTTCTTCCTTTTTGGTTCACCCGAACCTCTTCTTCTCTTCCTTTCTTCTTCTTCTTTTTCTGGCGACTCTTCTTCTTTTCCGGCGACCTCCTCCTTCTTTCTTCCTCCTTTTTGCTACAGATTTCTCTCTCTCTCTCTCTCTCTCTCTCTCTCTCTCTATCAGCTGAAGAAATTAGGAATGGAATGGGAGGGAATGAATTATTTGGGAGAAGTGGGGGAGTGATTTAGGGGAGAAGTGGGAGAGATGGGTTAATGGCTCAATGAGCTTGCCGGCAATACTCTCCCTCCTTGCATTTGATTGGTCCAAAATGGGGGAGTTGGTTCCCTCTTGGAGTAACAAGCCAAAATAAATACCCAAATACATAAAAATATGTCCGAAAACTCCCATTTTTGTACCCAATTTGGTAAATAACTCTACCCAAAATTAAAATGGGTACTCCCATAAATTATTGGGATGCATAAAAATAATTATTATGGGGTTTGTCCAAATATTCGGAACACCCATATAACACATTTCGGATACGGATAAAATCACGTATCAGCTCAAATAAAATTTCTGACGCTTGGAAAAATTATTCGTGCGCATACACATATTTATGAAATTATTCAACATCGAAAAAGACACAAAAATTTTATGGCATGAGTAGTGCCTCGGGAAACGTGCCCCGCAAATAGTGATTTTGCAATTCTTCGCGAAATCAAATTTTCCACTCATACGGTTCAATAACGCATAAAACTTCATACGTTGACATCATCCAGGTTAAAAATAACCTTAAAACTCGTCACATAAAAATAATATTTAATCCATTTAATAATATTAATAAACCCAAATTACAAGGGTATTCACGATTCGCGATCGCTGCTCTTCACGATTAACTCCCCATAATCATATACATCATCTCATATATATCTCGCCCATAACTTGGGTTAACGTCTTTACAACAAATAACTCGTTCAATAATATTATCCTTCAACTATTTATTTAATCCAATAAATAGTATTCTAGCGATATTTCTCGAAACTACCAAATTAGCTTATACGAACACTTTCTTACATACCAATCATCGCCTACACATAATTTAGGTCATAATATAACCTTTAAACGCTTAACACATAATATTATTAATAAAAGACTATTTTATTCAATAATATCCATAAGCTCGATTTACCAAGCTACCCACGACTCGCGATTTATTAACTCATTCATTCTGAATCTATGTATATATTTCACATTTATATATATACATATTAAGCTTACCAAAAAATCACATAAATATATATAACACATATATATTCAAACTCGACACGTCTCATAATAAGAATTATTCTATATTAAATTCTTATTATAATTATTCTTGAAAATTCGGGTTGTCACATTCTTCCCTCCTTATAAGTATTCCGTCCTCGGAATCACCGAAACATCCTTACTCGGTTTGCGTAGATCTTCTTCCAAAATTTCATCGTTAGATAATTTTAACGTATTAGTACAACATATGTTTTATATTACCTATTCCATCCACTTCCTTAACAATTCTTATAGGTTTTATCCTATAACCTTTATCAACTCAATCATACTCTAAGTATTATCCTATATTTAACCATCAATTTCCTTCTCTAAGGATCCTTGTATGCCACAATCATCATAATAATTTAATATCATGATTTACTAATTCATAAACATTCGGGATATTACATTTACCCCTTCTTCTAAGAATTTCGTCCTCGAAATTACAGCTTACTCATACATGCTCATTCTACTCATCATTCTCTCTAAGAATTTCACTTCTTCTTTTTAGAGTTTCATCCGCTTCTTTTAGAAAAATTAATATCAAAATTGCTATCATGATCATATCATTCATTCATACAGACTTTCAGCAAAGCTTTACGCTTTCCTCTTTCAAGGATTCATTTGGAATCGTCGCATTCTACGACTACTTCTTTCTAAGGACAATTACCCTTTTCACATTCAATTTCCCGGATAATAGGAACCTTCAACAATTGTTTAATAATTGTGAAGTAACTTGAGTGAGTAGGAAATAAAAATATTTCTTAAAAACTTTTCATATTATGCTGAGGGGTCATAAAGACCATGAACGACATACTCGGTTTAATGGTATTTCCACCATAAACCTAGAAGTTAACAATCACTAGGACTGTAAACATTCTTTACTGGGCCCGCTTACAGTCATAAAGACAGCAAACTACCTCTGCTAGGCCTGTTTATAGTCATAAAGACAGCAAACTACCTCTGCTAGGTCTGTTTATAGTCATAAAGACAGTAAACTACCTCTTGGTTGTACTTTAGGTGATCAGCCTGTCGTACGTTTGCGTTGTGCACAACTCTCTAGCCAAACAGTCGGGGTTTTTCCGACATAAAATACCCCAATATTAGGGTTGTTCACCTCAGCTCAAAAACATTCAATAAAACATTTCAATATTTGTCTAGCCGAATCAAATAGCTTAGACTTACATCAACGGTTCGGACATCAATCAAAATATTTTAGCTAACTCAATTGACATACTTTTTCATACTTTAAGGAAAACAAAAATCATTTTATGACGTCATAATACTGCAATGTTGCAACAGTGTGTTAGGATTTCGTCATTTTGTGACTTTGTCATACTACATCATACCAGAGTGGGTTGACGATCCTATGATCACATCCAACACTAAGTTAATCTGCATTGATGACTCCATCATCTGTCATTCTACATCAGGTTCCATGATGCATTGATGACAATTTAAAAATACATTTTGATATTTTCAAATCAACTTTGTCTAGCCGAAACTATTAGCATAGACATATGAATAATAGTACATTTAAAAACCCTTGGTCCAGAAATCTGGCCCCATACATTTTTCGAAGAGCAAAAGTGCAAATGTCAGCACGAAGTCAATAAATTTTGAAGTCTAGCATAGCTAGAAGATTTGGAATATCCATGTCTCCTCATCAACTTCAATTTCTCTTCAATACATCATTACTTAATAATTCTATCTATTTCTAATATCACCAATGCTCATTATCTTGAGAATTCATAATTCTCGCTCTACAACTTTCCTATACCCCAGTATAGTTCATCCACTTATCACACATCATGAGTTCAGGAACTTGCCACAATAATATGAGTTTAGGAACTTGTCCTAGCAATACGTAGTCCAAGAACAAATCAAGGAATGTCCATACGCTGAGGGGCTCAAAACATACCATATGATTATGAGTCACGAACTTACCATAAGTATGAGTTTCAAGAACTCGCACCTAATCTTATTATTCTCTAACCATCAAATATAGATATGAGAAAAGAATCACCTTCTCATCATACGTATACCGATAGCGTGATACCAGGTTCCAACGATTATCAATATAGGAAGCTAAGTGATTGTCTAACCCAACACAATCCCCTGCCCATACAAGGAATCGATCAACTCGGCCACTAATCAATATAGGAAGCTAAGCGGTTGTTACACCAAGCACAAATTCCCCGCCCATACAAGGAATTGTTCAACTCAACCACTATACCGATATAGGAAGCTAAGTGGTTCTCAAACCAAGCACGAATTCCCCGCGCATACAAGGAATTGTACAACTCAGCCACTAACATGAGTCCTCAATTGAAATCACCCCCAATCCTAGCTTACTCGTTGCTCAACAAGAATTTAATTCGTGTTTCATCATCCATAACTCTTTCTGAGTTTTACTCGTACTATCTCATAGTACTATCTATCTATAGCATTGAGCTAAAATTTTCAATCATTCAATTGATCATCTCTCATTCTATGACTTAATCCAATCACTTAGTGATCTTACTCTACAATCGTTTTACATTACGATCTTCTTATCCTACGATCGTTTCATCTTACGATCTCTTGTACTCTTCTCTTTAATCATAATATATGATTTTATTGCATCTTTACGCCTTATAGACCTCGTCTATTGATCAATACTTATCATCTATATCAGTGGAGTCAGGTAACTCCCAATTCCCATCTTTTATAACGCATCGAGATTCTTCTTTGAATCGTCTTATTTATATCTCAACTCTTACTATGAATTTTCTAAATTCATTTACTATCAATTAAACTCTATTTGAGTTTTATCTATTCACTATCTTCATCATTATCATCTTCCTTCACTATAGTTATAGCCTAAGGTACTCTTACCTAATGTTTATAACCTATCAGCTTTGATACCAACCTGTGACACCCCCAAATCCGGGTTCCCTTATCCACGAATTTGGTGCATCACTGTGCAACACGATACATCTCATTCTACACCTGTTAACAACTTATTGTGGAATAATAAAAATATTTACATTGATATAATATAAATATTGTCGTCCCAAGCCTCGAAACCATAACTAAAACATGATCTTACTACATGAAAGTAATTACAAGATTATTACAATAAGTTCCCATCTAATCTCAGGTGCGAAGATCTTAATTAATACATCATTTAATAATCATTACAAATTTAATATTACTCCTGTTGTATATATAATAGTCCATATCAATACAAGCATTAACAATTATTACCTCAAACTGTCCTCAATCTCAGGTTTCGTAACATTTAACTAAAACACTTATGATCAAGGTTGAACAAATACCATTGATCATTTACAAAGTCTCCTATGTGAACGCAAGGTTCGGATTCTGACTTTAGTCAATCCCCGAATATATGCAAAGTTACCCAACAACTATACATTCGTTATAAAAATGTCCTTTATACATTATCGTCATCCTTGTAGTTTACTATAACAAGTAACTAACATAATCACATCATAAATACTATAATGGATAACCTTCATCTTTAACTCAAGGTTTACATATTCAAATTCACGTACATCATACACTGTCATCACAGCTAAATAATTACAATAAAGAAACATTTGGCAACCTTCTTGAATCCCTGTGCCTCTAATCCTTATCATCACGATATCAATATAATTGCATTGCATCGTAAATCTGCAAAAGTTTTATTTTTGCAAGAATGAGCACGACGACTCAGCAAGAACTAACAGTTTTCACATTTCATGCTTCACGTAACACATAAGTTTGCATTTATCCATGCATCATGATTCTCATACTATGTATCTTACTCATGCATTATAAATCTTATGCAATTCATCAATATACATGCATCATGTATCTCATAGCATACCTCATGCATCTCACATTGTATGTTTACAATAATTCAAGTTCCACATAGAACAATATAGTCACATAATTGCACATTGTGCACACTTTAATCATGCTCGCACATACTCCACATAATAATGAAAGATTTAGTAATCAAGTCATGTACATCAATACATTTAAACAAGTTAACAAGTTACTAAAAGAACTTGCCTTTAAGCGTTCCTTGCCAAATTATGATGGCTCGTCCTTCAAATATCCTACACAATTTATTTAACAATAAAATACCAATTAGCCACTAAAAAGGCTTCATATAATGGTTTACAATATAACAACTCTTATCTCATATTGTTCGCGCATTATAAATTAATAAACGCGATTAATTCTAAAACGTTACTCGGTGTCGCGCCATTTGAAAACGTTACGACCCTTATCACCATCAATACTTATTGGTTACATTAACCCCATCCCATATCTTATAATGTTCGTTTCATTTGAATCGAAACATTTTTTTAAGTTCGTTAACACTTTACACGGCGTTTCGACGTTTATACGTCACACGCCTAATTCGCCTATTTTTTATACGTTTAGCACGCTCATACATTGGGTTATAACACTCTATCATGTTTCATTATTATTAGAAACAAAATATTAAACAAGGTTATAAACACTTGTTACGGCGTTACAACGTTTGCATGTCCGTACGCCACACTTGCCTATTCGAACGTCCAAGTGACATGCGATTGCGTACGCTTAGCACGCCCACTCGAATTGTCTAATACTTAATGGTTAATATTAAGTATCATTATAAATCATAATATATCAGGTTATAGAACTTAGAACATCGTTTGACATTGTCGGGAGCATTACGAGTGCTTACGCGCATGCCCGACACTCTCCGATTGCCCCCAAAAACACATCAGTCATATAAATGGTCAATTTGGGAATTGATCCCGACCTCAAATTGTAAAACTCAAAGAACGAAAGTTGTAGGTCTACTCGTTCTCTTTCCGAATCATCTTGAATCACCTCAATCCGAGTTCGTATGAGAAAGTTATGCCTATTTTACTAAAGGACGTCGGAGCAGTTTTGCACAGTTTCCTTAAAAGCGCCGTAGGCGCTCAAAATGACCTTGGAGCAGCGCCTACAGCGCTCTCATGCAGTAGCTGGGCTCATGGCCAGCGCCTACCCAACACCATAGGCACTCGGCCTGAGTCCCCAACCCGTTTTGCTTCCCGGAATGCTCTGTTTTGGTGTTCTAGACCTATCTTGCTTCCAATCACCATAACTCCCTCAATACACGTTCAAATTGGTCCGTTCCGGACTCTATGGACTCCTAAGACATAGGGCTACCACATATCAAAAATTCAGATCTATCCATTAACATTAACATGGCCAAATCTTAGACCAAAGTATCAACTCATGTTATATTTTCGTGTTCTTGGTGTCCTTCACAAAAATCATCACCAAATCTTTGTTTTAATCCCTTTTTACTCCATTCCAACTGGGTTAACTTCATAACCCATGGAAGTACAACATCATAATAACAAACGAATTAAACAAATACAAAATCATAGCTACAAGGTCCTCTAAATCATCCAAATGTCCAAAGTTCATTGTTCTTCATGTTATTCATCCTCCTTAAGCAAAGGTACAAATTTATTGTGTTTTTGTTTCACTTTGATGTTATTAATGGTTTATATAACCTCTTAACAACATTTACAACCATCCAACACAAACAAAACCAACAAGAATCGCAAGAAAACCAACCCATGAGCATAAAAGCTCTAAAACCATAAAGAGCTTGAAAACATTAACCAAATCAAATGGAAATGGGTTCAAGTTAATGATTTACCTTTGTAAATCCCTCCTAGATGATATGAAGCTTTGCTAGGGCTTAGCTTGAGTCTCCTTCTTCCTTTTTGGTTCACCCGAACCTCTTATTCTCTTCCTTTCTTCTTCTTCTTTTTTTGGCGACTCTTCTTCTTTTCCGGCGACTTTTCCGGCGACCTCCTCCTTCTTTCTTCCTCCTTTTTGCTGCAGATTTTTCTCTCTCTCTCTCTATCAGCTGAAGAAATTAGGAATGGAATGGGAGGGAATGAATTATTTGGGAGAAGTGGGGGAGTGATTTAGGGGAGAACTGGGAGAGATGGGTTAATGGCTCAATGAGCTTGCCGGCAATACTCTCCCTCCTTACATTTGATTGGTCCAAAATGGGGGAGTTGGTTCCCTCTTGGAGTAACAAGCCAAAATAAATACCCAAATACATAAAAATATGTCCGAAAACTCCCATTTTTGTACCCAATTTGGTAAATAACTCTACCCAAAATTAAAATGGGTACTCCCATAAATTATTGGGATGCATAAAAATAATTATTATGGGGTTTGTCCAAATATTCGGAACACCCGTATAACACATTTCGGATACGGTTAAAATCACGTATCAGCTCAAATAAAATTTCCGACGCTTGGAAAAATTATTCGTGCGCATACACATATTTATGAAATTATTCAACATCGAAAAAGACACAAAAAATTTATGGCATAAGTAGTGCCCGGGAAACGTGCCCCGCAAATAGTGATTTTGCAATTCTTCGCGAAATCAAATTTCCCACTCATACGGTTCAATAACGCATAAAACTTCATACGTTGACATCATCCAGGTTAAAAATAACCTTAAAACTCGTCACATAAAAATAATATTTAATCCATTTAATAATATTAATAAACCCAAATTACAAGGGTATTCACGATTCGCGATCGCTGCTCTTCACGATTAACTCCCCATAATCATATACATCATCTCATATATATCTCGCCCATAACTTGGGTTAGCGTCTTTACAACAAATAACTCGTTCAATAATATTATCCTTCAACTATTTATTTAATCCAATAAATAGTATTCCAGCGATATTTCTCGAAACTACCAAATTAGCTTATACGAACACTTTCTTACATACCAATCATCGCCTACACATAATTTAAGTCATAATATAACCTTTAAACGCTTAACACATAATATTATTAATAAAAGTATATTTTATTCAATAATATCCATAAGCTCGATTTACCAAGCTACCCACGACTCGCGATTTATTAACTCATTCATTCTGAATCTATGTATATATTTCACATTTATATATATACATATTAAGCTTACCAAAAAATCACATAAATATATATAAGACATATATATTCAAACTCGACACATCTCATAATAAGAATTATTCTATATTAAATTCTTATTATAATTATTCTTGAAAATTCGGGTTGTCACATCCTTCCCTCCTTATAAGGATTCCGTCCTCGGAATCACCGAAACATCCTTACTCGGTCTGCGTAGATCTTCTTCCAAAATTTCATCGTTAGATAATTTTAACGTATTAGTACAACATAGGTTTTATATTACCTATTCCATCCACTTCCTTAACAATTCTTATAGGTTTTATCCTATAACCTTTATCAACTCAATCATACTCTAAGTATTATCCTATATTTAACCATAAATTTCCTTCTCTAAGGATCCTTGTATGCCACAATCATCATAATAATTTAATATCATGATTTACTAATTCATAAACATTCGGGATATTACAGAGACCATTAATAACAAAACCCTCATTCCAAATATTAAGTTGAATACGTTTAAAGATATTTCAAAAATATCAAACGTAGCCTTCTAGCATGATAAAGCAATAGAGTATTAATTATTTAATAATAGTTTGTTGTGCACACACAAGA
This sequence comes from Aralia elata, assembly GCA_034770075.1. Classification (NCBI taxonomy): domain Eukaryota; kingdom Viridiplantae; phylum Streptophyta; class Magnoliopsida; order Apiales; family Araliaceae; genus Aralia; species Aralia elata. The sequence goes on from CM068382.1 coordinate 61,103,986, forward strand.
CTCATATTAAAATTTTAAGATGTTGGCTTTATTATATTAAAAATATTTTATAAGGAATTGAACAATACTAGTTTTGTTGTGCACACACAAGGACTATATTTTTCTATTCGCTTATATAGAAATGCTAGGTGAAACTTAACTTAGATTATTTTAGTTCGGATGTACACACACTTGACTATTATAATCTAAGAGGTAAAATATAAGGAGTTACATAGTTGATGTAAATGACAAGAGTTGTCTACCCCTTGAATAAATATATGGTTTGTTGTGCACACACAAGGCTGTATATTTATGTCAATAGGATCCTTACTCACTAAACAGATTTTTCGAAAATTTGTTGAACTATATATGGAGGGTCATATAGTTTGAATAAAATAGTGGGAGACACCTTTTAATAAAGACCTATATTAAATTGGTGTTTAATAAATTAAATGCATGCTAATGTTGTTTAAATCACAAATTCATTTTCAGAATTTTACAATGGCCCATTCACTATCACTGCGGAGCATATTGGATGCTAATAAACTAACCGGACCAAACTACACGGATTGGTTAAGGAATTTGAGAATTGTTCTCACCGCTGAAAAATTATCTTATGTCCTTAATTCGACTGTTCTTGCAACTGTTGTAGAAACTGTCTCTGAGGAAGAAATTGCTACTTTTAAAAAGTGGCAAGATGATGCTATGGTAGCTCAATGCATCATGCTCGCATCCATGAGTAACGAGTTACAATGTCAACATGAGAAAATGGATGCACCTGCTATATTGCTTCACCTGTAAGAGTTGTATGGTGAACAAAGTTGGTCTCCAAAATATGAGATATCTAAGGAGCTCTTCTGATCTAGAATAACCGATGGCCCTATAGTACAGGCACATGTCCTCAAAATGATCAATTTGATTGAACAATTGGGACAACTGGGTTTTGTAATGGATGGAGAGTTGAGCCAAGATTTGATCTTCCAGTCACTCCCGGACTCCTACTCACAATTTGTTGTGAATTTTCACATGAACAAGCTTGATGCCAGCTTGCCTGAATTGCTTAACATGTTGAAAACTGCAGAGAGTCACTTTCCATCCAAGAAAGACCAAGTCTTACTGATAGGTGAATCTTCCAAGAAAAGGAAGTGGCCCAAAGGATCTTCTGCAAGGAAGAAAAATTCTAAGAAGGCAAAAGGAAAGGTAACTGATAAAGGTAATAAGAATAAAACTAATGCGGATAGCAAAGGAGTTTGCTTTCACTGCAATAAGCCTTAACATTAGAAAAGAAACTACAAGGATTACCTTGCAGAGGCAAAGCAGAAAAGCTTGTTGAAGCTTCAGCTACAGATACAGGTTTGTTCATGATTGAAATAAATCTTTCTGTAAGTCAAAATTCTACTTGTGTATTGGATACCGGCTGTGGATCTCACATATGCAGTTCTTTGCAGGGAATAAGCAGAAGTAGAAAGCTAAACAAATGAGAAGTAACTCTACGAGTGAAAAATGGAGCAAAGGTTGCTGCATTAGCTGTGGGGACTTATTGTTTAGCACTACCTACGGGAAAATTTATCAATTTAATAAATTATTATTATGTACCTGTTCTCATTAGAAACATTATATCTATTTCTATGTTGGACAAAGAAGGATTCGATGTTATATTTAAGAACAATGGTTGTTCTATTTATAATAATAATGTTTTGTTTGGAACTGGTAGATTAATTGATGGACTTTACTTACTTGACTTACATGAAAATATTTTTCAAATTGAACAAACTTGTAAAAGAAAAAAAGATGAAGTAAATCATACTTTCATTTGGCACTGTAGACTCGGTTACATCAATGAAACAAGATTAAACAAGTTGTATATTGACGGTCTTTTAGAACCTTTCGATTTTGAATCATATCCAACTTGTAAATCATGTCTCATGGGTAAAATGACTAAATCTCCATTTAGTGGACATGGAGAAAGAGTTGCAGGGTTGTTAGAGTTGGTACACACAGATGTATGTGGACCTATGACAACAGATGCTAGAGGAGGGTATTCGTATTTCATTACATTCACTGATGATCATTCAAGATTTGGATATGTGTATTTAATGAAATACAAATCCGAATCATTTGAAAAGTTCAAAGAATTCAGAAGTGAAGTAGAGAAACAAACTGGCAAAAGTGTTAATATTCTTCGATCAGATCGAGGAGGAGAATACTTGAGTAATGAGTTTCTTAATCATCTCAAAGAAAATGATATTCTCTCTCAATGGACGCCTCCTGGTACGCCACAATTAAATGGTGTATCTGAAAGAAGGAATCATACCTTGTTAGACATGGTGCGGTCTATGATGAGTTTCACCGACATTCTAATATCATTCTGGGGTTATGCCCTAGAAACGGCTGCATATCTACTAAACAAGATTCCCTCAAAATCCGTCCCCAAGACTCCATATGAGATGTGGATAGGGAGGAAACCTGGTCTTAAGTATGTTAAAATTTGGGGTTGTAACGCTTATGTAAAGAAGTTACAAAGCGACAAACTTGAGGCTAGATCTGACAAGTGCAAATTTGTGGGGAATCCTAAAGAAAGTTTAGGATATTATTTCTATAATCCTACCGAGCAAAAGGTGTTTGTTGCCAAACACGCTACCTTCCTGGAAAAGGAGTTTATCCTTGAAGGGGCTAGTGGGAGGAAAATAGATCTTGAAGAAATTCAAGAACCACAAATCACTACAGATCAAATGGATGAATATGCTCAAGTAGATATAACTTATGTACCACAACTGAGTCATAAATCTAGAAGATTGCCGAAAATACCTAAAAGGTATACACTCATCATAGAAGATGATGATGAGGTACGCATCATAAATGATGATGATCCAGTAACATACGATGAGGCTATGAGTAGTAAACACTCTGAGAAATGGCAAATAGCTATGAAATCCGAAATGGACTCCATGTATGAAAACCAAGTATGGACTTTGGTTACTCCACGTGAAGGCATTGTGCCTATAGGGTGTAAATGGGTTTTTAAGAAAAAGACTGGAGCAGATGGCAAGGTGGAGACCTATAAGGCCAGACTGGTTGCAAAAGGTTTCAAACAAAGACAAGAAGTTGACTATGATGAAACCTTCTCACCAGTAGCCATGCTCAAGTCTATCCGAATTTTGTTTGCAATTGCAGCTTACTATGACTACGAAATCTGGCAAATGGACGTGAAAACGACCTTCCTTAATGGGAAACTAGATGAGGATGTATATATGATACAACCAGAGGGTTTTGTTTCAAAGGTTGGAACAAATCAAGTATGTAAGTTACAAAGATCCATTTATGGATTGAAGCAAGCTTCTCGAAGTTGGAACATCCGTTTTGATGAGACAATCAAAGAGTTTGGTTTTATCAAAAATGAGGATGAACCATATGTGTACAAGAAAGTTAGTGGGAGTGCTGTGACATTCCTGGTATTATATGTTGATGATATATTACTTATAGGGAATGACATACCGATGCTACAGTTAGTTAAAATTTGGTTATCTAAACACTTCTCCATGAAGGACTTGGTAGAAGCATCCTACATATTGGGGATAAATATCTATAGAGATAGATCAAAGAGGATGCTCGGCTTGACCCAAGGTGCATACATTGATTCGATGCTAAAAAGGTTTAGCATGCAAGACTCCAAGAGAGGGCTCATACCGATGAGTCATGGAGTAAATCTCTCTAAGAAATTATCCCCATAGACACCTGAAAAGAGAGATCGCATGAGTCAGATACCTTATGCTTCTGCAATAGGATCTATCATGTATGGAATGATATGTACCAGACCTGATGTTGCTTATGCACTAAGTGTGACAAGCAGATATCAGTCTAACCCTGGAGAAGAACACTAGAAAGCTGTGAAAAACATCTTAAAGTACTTGAGAAGAACTAAAGATGTCTTTCTAGTGTATGATGGGTCTGATTTGAAACTAGAGGGCTTTAGAGACTCAAGTTTTCAAACTGACCAAGATGAAAGTAAATCCATGTCAGGGTATGTATTTACCTTGAACGGTAGAGCAGTGAGTTGGAAGAGTTCCAAACAGCAAACAGTTGCTGACTCAGTGACATAGGCAGAGTATATAGGTGCAAGTGAGGCTGCAAAGGAAGCTGTTTGGATGAAGAAGTTCATTTCTAAACTCGGGGTAGTTCCTAGCATTACTGGACCCGTTCCGGTTCATTGTGACAGCACTAGAGCTGTTGCACAGGCTAAGGAACCCAGGTCTCATCAGAAATCCAAACATGTATTGCGGAGATTTCATTTAATTAGAGAAATTATTGAAAGGGGAGATATCACCTTAGAAAGAATGGACTCTTAGAACAACATTGCAGATCCATTTACTAAAGCATTATCACAAGATCAATTCAATCGCCATTTCGATAAAATGGGTATTAGTTACCAAGGTGATTGGCTTTAGTGCAAGTGGGAGATTGAAAGTAATATGTCCTCAAGCCAATTATATTTGATGTAATAAGCATTTACTTTGTAATCTTATTCAAATATTAATAATATAATAAAAGGTATATTTTATCCATGTTATTTGGTTGAATTAATAAATGTGATGAACCCATAGTTTTCGAGCAATGCTTTTAGAATCATGATGAGATCATGCTAGTGAGATATAAATTCAAGAAAGCTTAAAACTAAAATGTTCCTAATTGTTGGATCACTAATATTAGGATTATTGATCCGGATAGATTAGTACATACTATGCTTGATCT